>JARQOC010000003.1:680667420-681228518 GCA_033576535.1 Allobates femoralis | reverse complement strand
ATCAACAATTGTTAAAGTGCAAAAAAGCTAACATGGCAAATATTACCCCTACTTTTACTGATATTTTTGGTCAAAAATGCTATAGAATCACATTAGTGGGTGCCCATTTTTAAAATAGATGTATGCTACAGAGCAGCCACATCCATTCAGCATTGCTATAACATTTATCCTACTAAATATCTGTGAAATACTCATGTTTTGTTTATTTGTGCCAGAAAATCACTTTTCAATTTGCTTTTAGTAGCACATTTTTGTTTGTTATGCAGTATTGTTTCTGAGACCAATATTTTGGCCTTTTCTATTTAGTCAGAGTCGGCGTTGTCTTCAAAGCTGGCAGCACTGGAAGCTGAGAAGGACTCCCTGCAAAGTCTATTAACTTCTAAAGAATCGGAGCTGTTATCAGTTAAAAATGTGGCTCAAGAGACCGAGTCTTTATTCAACCAAGAGCAAGGAAAGCGAGTCAGCGAGATACGGGACTTGAATGAAAAACTCGACAAAAAGGTACCCGAGTGTTAACCTGATGTCTGGTACAATGATATAACCTCACACTACAAGGGCAGTTATTAGGTTCTTGGCTATATGTGATCAGCGGGTGGTTGTTTCTTGTTGGGCCATGTGTGCTGGTCATCTGTATTAATATCTCATATATGCTTTTCCAAAGATGCAATAAAGGCGTTTGGCAATGGCCTTCCTAATAATTGGACAAAAATGTTGCGTGATTGAACAAACCTTCAATGTTTCCTAGACTTTAGATGAGCAAAAACTATACCAGAAGATGCTGGAGGACCAGTTTAATATAATTCAGGGAACCGTGAAGGAGGCAGAAAATATCATCCAGGATGCTGTGGCAAAGCTTGATGATCCTCTACACATCCGCTGCACCAGCTCACCAGGTATGGTTCCTCCACATCACACCATAGTTGGTTTCATATTGAATCATCAGTTTTAGGGACAATTATTATTGAGGTTAAAAGATCGATTGTTGTGTATTAAAAAGTAATCTATTCAAATACCAGTGCAAGTAAGTTGCCTAGGTTTGGAAAATCAAATTGTAATATATATTTATCTGTATAAAGTGCTGGTATATACATTTAGGCTATAGTCTCATCATTTTGCTGTTTTCACATGTCAACCTAGTTCCTATATTCTGTGAAGCCTGGTTTACATTATTTGGTTTAAAAAAAAAATAGATTAAAATAAACAGCAGTATTGACAATGTCAGAACCCCTTTTAATTTAGGTATAATAAATAGGGGAACTTATACTCTTGTGACCATCAACATACAAAACATAAGGCACAGGCACACCGCAGTATGTGAACAATAACAATACATGTAACGAGTAAAGGGTACTCTGTTAACAGTCTTTCGATGAAAGTCAGGGAAGCCATCCCTCTGCAACAAGGTGTATCCCATCAGGATGGTCCCTAGTTTTAGTGACTCACCTCACTATGTGCTAACCTAGCCTTACAATGGACACGGACAGAACATGTGCCATTTAATTAAAACCAGCGTTGTGCACATGTTCATGCCAGCTTTAATGATGGGCATGCAGGAGTACGATGCACCTAATTTAATAAGAATCAGACACAACTCCTTAGAAGTGCCATACGCCTCCAGCAGAGAAATAATCCCTCAGAGTGGCATAGTTTTTCATAAATTAGACAAGTGGGTGTTGCCACGCCCCATCCATCTCATCTTAAACCAATTTTGGTGAAGCAGTCCGGGACTAATGTAAAAACGCATCATTTTACTTGGTTACCGTATTTTTCGCTTTATAAGACGCACCTGATTATAAGACGCACCCCCAAATTTGGTGAAGGAAAAGAGAAAAAAAAATATTTTTAATGTTAAATGGGGTCCATCTTATAATGCCAGTGTCCGTCTTACAATCACTTTATATGTACCCTATTCTGGTATATTTGTCTCTATTCTGGCATATGTGCCCCCTCCTAATTAAATGGTCCCTCACCTGGTATCCATGCCCCCATCCTGGTGTGTGTCCACCTCCTGATATATGGTCCACCACCTGGTATCCATGCCCCCATCCAGGTATGTGGTCCACCTCCTGATATATGGCCCCCCTCCTAATATATGGTCCCCTCCTGGTATCCATGCCCCAATTCTGGTTTATGTCCCCCTCCTCATATTTGTCCCAAAATGGGGGACATGCATCCAGCTACATAGCCCCCCAACTCTTACCGATGGAGGTTTGTGGTGGTGCTCCGGGGCCATGGAGGTTGGGTCCTAAACAGGAGCTGCGGGGGTGCCACAGATGTTGGGGGGCTAAGACAGGAGCTGTGGGGGTGCCACGGTGGTTGGGAGCCAAGGCACAAGCTGTGGGGGTGTTGCGCCGGTCTCCGGTGGGCGCCGCCATTATTATTTCCCAGCATGCATTGCCGGTCTGGCAATGCACGCTCTTGTGTCCAGAATTGTCCGCGAATTGCAGTCTGCGCATGCGCCGCGGCCATTTTATTGAAGACTGGAGAACATAGTACTGGAGTACATAGAAATGGCCACGGCGCATGCGCAGACCCCATCCGCGACCATTTACAGACACAAGAGCATGCATTGCCAGACCGGCAATGCATGCTGGTAAATAATAATGGCGGCGCCCACCGGAGACCGGAGCAACACCCCCACAGCTTGTGCCTTGGCCCCCAACCTCCTTGGCCCCGTGGCAACCACATCAGGTACCTCCGATCCATCCCACCCCACATCCCCCCTAGGTAATATTTTTTTTTTTTTTAACATTTTTTTTTACATTCTCTTTTTAAGACGCACCCCGGTTCTCCCCCCAGTTTTGGGGGAACAAAAGTGCGTCTTAAAAAGCGAAAAATACGGTATATTTTATTTGTAAGGACTTTTTTTTTTTTTAATAACTTAGAAATTATACAGTAATGTCTGTGATTTCCCCAGACTTTTTAATGTTCTCTACTTCTTACAGATTACCTTGTAAGTCGAGCAACGGCTGCAATAGACTCTTTATCATCCCTAGTAAATGGGCATTCTAAGTACATTCAGAACATGACAGGTGAGTGCATTTCTACATTCTCTGATCCTGTTTTTTTTTTTTTTTTTTTTATTCATCAAGAAGATGCTAAACTTTTGTTAGGCTGCTTTCACACTGGCGTTATCACCAAAATGCGGCAGGTTTACCACATCTGCCACCTAACGGCCGCACTTGCTTCAAGCCCCATGCATTGTCTATGGAGCTTGTGGTAAAGTGCGGCAAGTGCGGTTGCGGCTGCGAAAAAAAACGCAGTGGACCGCATTTTTTTTTTTTTTTTTGCTGCCGCAACTGCACTTGCAGCACTTTACCACAAGCTCCATAGACAATGCATGGGGCTTGACGCAAGTGTGGCCGTTAGGCGGCACTTGCTGCAGATGTGTTTTTTTTTGTCCGGATCCGGGCAAAAACGCCTATGTAACAGGGGCCTTAGCCTAATTTCACATAATTTATTTAAGCATTTCTTTCATAGCCATTGCTGTTATTGGTAGAATGTTCAAAATTTCCAAACCTTACGTAGGTTTCGCTACAACAGAACTGCTTAAATGTAAACATGAATGAATCAGAAATATAACTTTTTTTCTGCTTGTAGCATTTTTTGTAGATTTAAAGGAGTTGTTCGGCCTTAAACTACAAATCTTCAGGTTGTGACTACAGGCTTGTGAACGCTCACATTGAACGCTGTAAGGGTTCTCCAGCTCCAGGAGCGGTGGAGGTGGGTCATGTGACCACTAATATATGATTCGCATACTTCCAGACACATTTCAACTAAACTGTATCCAGCCTCACTCCATACACTGGCATTGAGCAAGGCCGAGCCCATCTAGTCTCATGAATACAAATCGCATTCTTGAGGTTACGCACCTGGCACTGTAATGTGAGTGTTCACAAGGCTAGTGTCACATATTGAGTTCAGTCTTGGAATCCAAGGGCGCGGACAAACCCCTTTTAAGCACTTGTTTCAGTTATAAACATTTTATTTTCTCTCAGATGCCTCTCATCTAGTTGGCGCACTGGCACAGTTTGCACATTTAGCAGCTGATACAATTGTAAATGGCAGTGCAACATCTCACTTGGCACCACCTGACCATGGAGATCGTGAGTAACGTTTTCCATGTTGTTATCTGAATGCATTCATGCCATGAGTATACTGATGCTCTTCAACACATTCATTTTTAATGTTCTAGGTCTTGTAGACAGCTGCAGGGATTGTGGTAGCCAGAGTTTACAGTACCTGAATGAGCTGAAGGATAAGCAGTCTTTGAAAGGTGCTGACGTAACGAATGTTAGACGAACACTGCAGAATATCCTTGGACTGGGAGAGGTACAAATACCATTCTTTTAACTAAGAACGATCATTTGTACTTGGTTCAGATTACCTTAAAGGGTATTCCCATATCAGCCTTCCATGTTTAGATGGGAATAACTGCATCCAAGCACAGACCACAATGGTTGGAGCTATGACTGACACTACATTGCTACCAGAACTCCCATTAATTTCTTTGGAAACACTATGGTTCATGCACACTTGGCATTTTTAGTTACTCCACTTATTGTGGTCGGAGAGTGAAAGGCTGAGATGGGAACCCTTTTAATTGACCTTTGTAAATGTATACCAGCTGGTGTTCATCATTAAATTGAGTTTGATATTCCCAATTGCAATTTTTGCATTTTAGGAGTTAAGGCCAAAGAGCTTGGATATCAGGCAGGAAGAATTGGGAGATATGGTAGATAAAGAGATGGCATCAACATCTGCAGCCATAGAAGATGCAGTCAGAAGGATTGAGGTGAGGAGGATGTAATCTGTAATGGACTTTATATACTTAGTTTCTTTTCTTGTGGTACCTGCAAATAAAACTGATTAAAGAGTTTATCTGGGAATTTGGTGATTTTTGTGATGGGATTTACTGGTACGTAGTTGCTACCTGCCTATTCTGCCCTGTGAAGATCTCTCCTGTTTCCTTTGATCTCATGTCAACAGAGCAGTTTTTCCTCTTCCAGGCTGCTCTATTAAAAGGGCATCACTGCTGACGTCATGCTGATTGACATCCTGCTTCCTGTCACACAGCAGGGAGTAGAATGTCGATCAGCATTATGTTGACAGGCAGAAGAGAAGAAGCTACTCTTGTATTGTAATGTTACCAGAATCAGGAAAATTGGGGCAGTAGCAGTCTGTTACCATTCTGAGCCGGCAGAGGTTCACAAAAGGCAGATAGTTAACAATTACCAAAAAATAACCAAAGTCCTGGATAATCCTTTTTTAATGGAAGTGGTTAAAATTCTTTTCATTATCATACATCATAATGCTACTGGTTATATTGTCTGTTTTATCAGGAAAATAACCTCTGACTGTACTGTTCTTGCAGAACCTCAAAACACATTGAATGTAAAGGCTATATTCTCACATAGCAGCTTGCACCTATTCACGCTTGCTTTATTCTGTTTGGAGGCACTGGTCAGTTTTTTCTGTCAACTTTTGAAGTGCTGTGACTACCTCCTTTTTTAACTGAGCACTCCTCCCATCAGCCTAAGGCTAGACTCACATTGCGTTTTTGCTGTGCGCTACAACAGTCGTTGGACAGCAGTCCAAACGCAATGTAACGGATGCGTTAACACTTTTAACAAGCGGATACCAAAATAGGCATGCGTTTGCAAGTATGTGTTTTTTTTAATGTACATGAAAACGCGGTCTACTGCATTTTCATGTGGATTGAATAAAACACATACTTGCAAACACACGCCTATTTTGGTATCCGCTTGTT
Source organism: Allobates femoralis (assembly GCA_033576535.1). Taxonomy (NCBI): domain Eukaryota; kingdom Metazoa; phylum Chordata; class Amphibia; order Anura; family Aromobatidae; genus Allobates; species Allobates femoralis. The sequence goes on along the minus strand of JARQOC010000003.1, from coordinate 681,222,748 downwards.
GAATGCATTAACGCATCCGTTATATTGCGTTTGTGCTGCTCTCCAATGGATCTGTTGTAACACACAGCAAAAATGCTATGTGAACCTAGCCTAAAGCTATTTTTTTTTTTTTTAATTTATGCTGGGGCCTACCTGCCCATAAATTTTGTAGGTTTGTAGCCCAAGAGAGGCAGCATGATATTAGGTTACTTTCCCTTCAAAGAAGGACTCCTTGCTGGGGCAAAAGTGATCTCATGAATTGGCGAATTTATGTGCCAAGAACCTTCATTTTTAAAAGTAGTTTCTATGTAGCAGTAATACTATTCATATTTTATATGATCAATGTTCACATAAATCTTGGAGTAAACAGATTGCTGCTGTATTTTTTTATTTGTATATTCACACTGCCATCATAGGCCCAACAACAAATGGACCCAAGAGGCCCTATAATCAGTCAGTTGTGTCTGAAAGTTACCGGTATCAGTCATTTGGCAAATCGCTACAATTATGGAGAGAAAACAACGCTAATATGAAGATATTCTGATTTGCTTGTTGTATGGTTTATTGATGCTGGTATACGCGGCTAGACAGGTACCAGCTGTATATAAACCTGCAGCAATATCCCTTCCCTAGAATTGGGGTGGGCATCACATTCTGAGACCACTGATTACTGATGTGGCCGATGGACCAAGTCCTGCACATCGTATCACACCATCTCTAGCCTATTCCAACTCTAGTCTTCCCCTTTTACTATATAAAATTACTAGTAGCTATCACTCATTAACTGATTTTTTATGATACTTCAGGCTGGTATCTTTTCAATAGTTTTGTATAAAGTATTTTGACTCAACCACTTCTATTGTCTGACAGGAAATGATGAATCAGGCTCGAAAAGACAGTTCCGGAGTTAAGCTGGAAGTAAATGAGAGGTCTGCATTATCATTGAGTCTTTACAAATGATAAGAAAAAAAGGTTTGGTACCATGTTAACCAGTAGAAAAAAGATTGATTGCTCTCAGTAGGAGAAATGAAATAGTAATCTTGTAGTTATCAAACCTTTTAGTGGCTAACAAAAATAAAATTATTGATGTTACAAAGCAAGCTTTCGAGAGTTCTCACATCTCTTCATCAGGCATGGAATGACAAAATATTAGAAGAAGCACATACATATACACGCAACCAGAACAGATGCAAGGTATAATAAATTGACAAACGGAGCTTAGATAGAGAATCCTTAATTAGTCCAGCTTTGTGATGTGAAAGTTTTTATGGTCCCAATTTATATGCAAGTTCTCAACCTGGGGCTCTGTGTCCTGGAAATTGACTCTCAGATCTTGTAGCGAGTCCTAAATCCTTCTGATAGATTTAAACCTGCTCAAACAGAGTCAAAGGTTGTAAGTAATTTGCGTTCCCAGACCCTTCGATGTTTCTGTAATTTGAAATTGCCTTTTAATATGACAATTTTCATATTTTCAATGTTATGTCCTAGGCCACAGAAATGATTGGCTACAAAACATTGGAAAAATTGTTTTTTTTTTTTGTCTGTAATTGTGTGACGATGAGACCTTATCTTTGCTCTGAGTCTCTATCCCGTTTCTCCAATATAGTAGCCCCCCACAGGACATATAGTATTCAGGATTAAATACACCTACTTGAAAGAGGAACATGTGAATGTCCAGGAATTTTATAACACTGCTGTGTGTTGGGGATCTGGATCTTGTCTATGGTCTCTATATGTGCACAGGTTTTCCAGCTCTTCCCATTGCACCATACGTTACTCTTGGTGTATCTGAGGGAATTCAGATCATGATGTTTCTTAAATTGGAAGGTTGTCTATAGTAAAGCAAGGGAGGGTCTTTGAATATTCTTTTCAGTCAGTCATCATTGTGTAGGATATGGTGAAGTTTCTTAACAGTATTTCTCTGAGCCTCCAGCTGCAGGTTGTAGGTCACCACCACAGGTACACAATGATTTTCTTCTTTTTCTCTGAATTGAAGTGCTTGACTTCTAGGGATCCTTGTGGGCTCTAATGATCTGATTATCAATGGAGGTGAGGTGGTAGTCTTGGTTTAAAAATGTAAATTTTTCTTAGATGGGTTAAGTCTGATTAGATGTGTTAAGTGTTCATCCCTGTCCATTGGGTTGGAACAGATACGGTTATATCTGAGGGCCTGGCTGTAGACAATGGACAATGTTTTTCGGGTGTAAACTGTCCTATCTTAGGTATGTGAGACGGCTAATTAATTTCTGATACACCCATGTCTGGAATTAACCATTTAGAATTTTTTATGGTGGAATACAGGAAGATTTCTACAAATGATATAACATCAGTGTTGCTGAATTACAGCTTTTTTTATATCATACATGGCTGATACTGTCCCTGTAAACTAATATAATACATACTTATATGACTCAATTTGAAGCTGTTGGTCCCATCAGAGCATAATAATCTATTTTACTTACCTTCACTTTAAAAAGGTTCCCAGGATTACAATAAGGATGTCCTTTTCTTTTGATATGCCATCCATTTCAGATTGGTAGGGGTATGACTCTCAATACCACAGCCAGTCAGACGTTTAATGTGGCCATGTTGCTCAGGCTGGTGCTGCAGCTTTTTCAATGTTTCCCCTGCTTACCTGCTTGCAGTATTTTTAAAGGGGTTGTCCACTACTTGGACAACCCATTCTTATTCCCCATGCTTGCACCCATAAAAATATGAAAGCCTACACTCCTCGCTGCTTCCGGTGCAGTTCTAGTGATGTCAGGAGTCGCATATGCGGGGCCCACGTGACATTATTACACACAAACCCCATGACCAATCAGCGCTGGCTTCCTTTACCCCGCGTTTGGATGCTGTTGCAGCTTTTTGGGTGTGAAGGCAGGGCTGAGAAGCCATCACTGATTGTACGCGGGGCTCACATTTCATAACAATGTCACTTGGCCTCTTGAAACGTGGGTTGTGAGATTACTGGAACCACGTCTGCATCAAAGTGGAGTCTAGGCTTTTTTATTTTTATGGGGACACACATGGGAAATAAGAAGAGGTTGTCCAAAAAGTAAACAACCCCTTTTTAGTGGTTGTATACAATATTGCAACATTGTTGCATTTAGAGAATGCTGCACTAATCACAGCCACCACTTAGGCTGCTTTCACATCACAATTTTTGTGCATCCATGGCTATCCGTTGTAAAACGGATAGCCATGGATCCGATTTGGCCCCCATGTATCCCTATGGGCACGGACTGGTCTTGTATGGTTATCCAATTGTGTCCAGATTATCACGGACCTGATTGTGTCCGATTTTTTTTAATTTTTTTTTTTATGCTGTACCCAGAATCGGAGACTGCTCCAATTTTGGGCACAGCAGACTAAATCGGACACAATCGGGAACCATGTTATTTCACTTTTGCAATGTAGATACATACATTGCGGAAGTGAAATAGAACAAAGCAAGTGTTAAAAATAAAAAAAAATCCTCACCTCTCTGGCAATTGTCCCGCGATGTGCGGCATCTAGCTCCAATGGCTTAAGGACCGGAATCAGTGGGGCAACCCGATAAGCTGATTGGTCACATGACCGCATCAGCTGAGCGGTTTAAATCACGCACCCGCCAAAGCCGATCGGCGGCCGATTTAAACCGCTCAGCTGATGCAGTCATGTGACCAATCAGCTGATCGGGTTGCCCCACTCGGTCAGCTGATTCAGGTCCTTAAACCCTTTATGACCCGGGAATTTTTCATTTTTCATTTTCGTTTTTTTTGCTCCCCTGCTTCCAAGAGCCATAACTTTTTTATTTTTCTGTCAATATAGACATATGATGGCTTGTTTTTTGTTTGCGGGACAAGTTGTACTTTCAGATGCAATCATTTATTTTACCATCTAGTGTACAAGGAAATTGCAAAAAAATTTCAAGTGCGGTGAAATTGCAAAAAAAAGTGCAATCACACGTTTGTTTTTTTGCGTTTTTTAGCCACCATGTTCACTATATGGTAAAACTAACTTAACGGTGTGATGCCTCAGGTTGGTACGAGTTTGTAGATACTAAACATGTGTACCTTTACTGGTAACTAAGTGGTGAAAAAAAAATTCAGAAATTTGGGAAAAAAAACAACACACTTTATGCGCCATGTTCTGCAACCCGTAGCGTTCTCATTTTTCGGGATCTGGGGCTGTGTGATGACTTATTTGTTGCGTCTTGAGCTGATCTTTCTAATAATACCATTTTTGGGTGGATGTGCTGTTTTGATCGCCCGTTATCGAATTTTATAGCAATGTTGCGGCAACTAAAAAACTTAATTTTGGCGTTTGGGCCATTGTTTCCGTTACGCAGTTTAGGGCTCTCATTAATTGATTTTATATGTTGATAGATCGGGTGATTCTGAACATGGCGATTTTTTTTAATTTTTTTTAATACTTTTATTGTGAATGGGGGGAAAAGGATAGGGGGGGGTGATTTGAACTTTTATGTGTTATGTATCTCCCAGAATTGCGGACGTGTTGTGGTTGGCAGCGCCTGCCAACCACAACCCGGAAGTGCTCTGTGACAGCATCCGGGGTCTAGCTAAGACCCCGGGCTGTCACATGACCACCGGAGATCCCACGATATCATCGCGGGATCTCCGATGCAGGCGGGAAACGGCGCATTCCCCGCCGCGGCCGCCTTGGATCCCGCTGTCAGTGATTGACAGCGGGATCCAAGGGGTTACCAGCACTGATCGGATCTCGGATTCGATCGGTGCCGTTATCCTGACCTCTCAGCTGATGAGATGTCGGGGCTTTGATGTGAGCTCTGCGCCGGAGCTCACATCAAACACCCGGACACGGCCCATGATGTCCTCCTACATCATGGGTCGTGAAGGGGTTAAGCCATCGGAGCTGGATGCCACCCATCGTGTGACACTCACCGGAGAGGTGAGGATCTTTTTTTTTTTTTTTTAAACACTTGCTTTGTTTTATTTCACTTCTGCAATGTATGTATGTACAATGAGAAAGTGTAAGTGCCCTGTTTGCCTGCGCGTTGCAGGCTCGGACTCATCCCAGCTCTTTCTGCGTCCGGATCTGTTATTTTCACGGATCCAGACACAGAAATTGCATCCGTAGGCACACATCCATAGGCACACATCCAATCCTGTCCGTTTCTATCCGTGGGGTCCTGCAAAAAAACAGGATCCCCACTGACAGCAAAAAATCGTGATGTAGCCTAAGTTGCTGGTATGCAGGAAGACAGAAGAGTGTTAACATATGACATGGTCTCTATATACTGCTAGGCTACTAGAGACCATCAATATGGTGATGCTAAAAAACTCTGCAAACCAATATTATTTAGTAAACTGCTATTTGAGAAAATGTTAATGCTGTGGTTAAAGAAAGAAAAGTGACAAATGTTTGGTTTTATGTTTTTGAATAGGATTTTGAATTCATGTACAGACCTTATGAAGGTAAGCAATGAAGAGTAGGTAGTGCTTGTTTTCACCAAGGTTTTTTTTTTCTTAAATACAGGCAAATATTAGTTGAAAAAATAGCATATCAGAAACCCACAACGTTGCGCAGTTCTTTTAAACATACATTATGTATTGTTCAGCATAAAAGAGTAAAACCCCTTTTTGAAAAGTAAGATTTTAATCAATAACTTAGTTTCATAATAAAAATTTTAAACCCATAACATGAAAGTAAGGTTAAAATAACTTTCTTTTTCGCTCCATTGGGAGACCCAGACATTGGGTGTATAGCTTCCGCCTCCGGAGGACACACAAAGTATTACACTTAAACTAAGAAGTGTAACTCCTCCCCTACTGCCTATACACCCCCTCCAGGTGAAATCCCTTCAGTTCTTAGCTTTGTGTTGAAGGAGGCACACCTGCACTCATCCACTCTCACTTTAGTCTTACTCACTCTCCCTGGAGAGTGACGGATGGAAGAAAAGTAGATCCATAGGATCCCCAGCATGTCTCCTTCCTCACCCTCGGGCGGAGGCGGTTGAGGTACCCTTGGGGTACAATGGGCAGGAGCCCTCATGCTGCTTTCCTTCTCCATCCCTTTGGGGCTCTGGAGAAGTGGGATCTTCAAGGGCTTCCATGCAGTCTGGAGCTCTAACTCCATCCACAGCCCCTCATGGATCTGCTGGCCGGAGTTGTTACCCCCAGGGACCGGGCCCTGCACCGATAAGGTACTCTGTTGGTTACGCTGCGGCTGCAGTCTGGCCTCCGGTTCCGTATACCTGGGGGTATTCGCCGTGCGGGGCACCTGGGCTCCTCAGTCTCTGGTCCCTGCCAGACTGCGGACTGTCCGTTTTTTCCGGCCCTCCGCTGTTTCCCGCGCCAGGCGACCACAATTTTTTTTAGGCCCTGGCTTGCCGCGGCCTTCCTTCAGCCCTGTGTAGGGCTCTTTGGTAGCCGGGATTCCTGCCCTCTCATGAAGCCAGGGAGGTGTCCTGGGCCCCAGCACAAGGATGAGGGGGCATCCGTTACTTAGGATGCGCTCCCTCCAGCTTCTGGCTGACAGGGGCTCCGGGGGCAGCGGCATCCTTTTGCTCCTGAACGCGGGAGTTCCAGACTTCTGGACCTCCCGCAGGCCCCAGCGCAGCAGGGCCTCGGCGTTTGTACAGAGTCCGGGTGTGTTTGTTGCTCGCCCGGACCTCTGCGCCGGCCCCGCGCCTTTCTCGGCATGGAGTTTCTAAATTAGGCCGCGGCTTCGGCCTATTGTGAAGCCGCCGCCTATTGCCCGCCCCCGGCCCGCCTTTCCGTATGACGCGGTTCGCGTCATGGCTGGGGCGGACCGGGCTCATCAAGGGGGCGGGACAACTGTGCCTGGCACCGCTCGCTCTCTGTGAGAGCTGCTGCAGCCTCCCCCCCATAGGCACTGGCGTTTTCGGGAGGGCACTCAGGGCACTGGTGGTTGCAGTGCATTTTCTCCCTAACAGGAGACACTGCTGGCAGTCTCTGTAGTAGTTCCCCTGGTCCCCTGACTCTAGCTGCTTCATCCCCTCATGGGGCATAAACCCCAGAAACAGTATGGGGGTAACTTATCTCTCTCTCCACGGTTCCTCATACGGTCGCGGAGAGCCCTCTCTGCCTCCTCTCATCTCGCCGAGTCCCATATAGAGGGATCTCGGTTTCATGGGGATGTGGCTCGGCTAAATTCTGTAGGTCTCTAGACGGGACCTTTGAGGAAATCCCTTAGGGGACTGATTGGGTTTCTCCCAGTATATCCGTGCTGGACCTCGCCGCTCTCCCCTCCCCCACGGAGGCTTCGCTCTCGGAGGAATTGTCTCCATTCTCTTCCTCCGTCCAGGTCACACGGTTTGTTCTTTTTCATCACTCTATCTTCACGATAGGTGGCGTGGTCTAGTGGTAGGCACTGCGCCTACCGCTGCAAAGGTGCCCGGTCCGAGTCCGGGTTCAGATGCTTTCCCAGGACCTGATAAGCGTTTCACTGGGAAACGGAGGGTGTCTCGTTATTCTTCCCTCTAGACGTCGTAAAGGATTGGTCGGTCTCACCTAGGGTGGACCCACCGGTCTCTAGACTGTCTACCAATACTGGCGTGTCAGTCAAATATGACTCCTCCTTGAAGGACTCCCCTGACCACCATATTGAGCTCCTGCAAAGGTCAATTTACGAAGCTTCAGGAGCCTCGTTTGCCCCTGCTTTCGCGGCAGGGTGGGCTCTGCAGGCAGTTCCTACCTGCTTGGCGGAGCCCAACGTAGTTGCTCAGGATATTCCTGAGGTGATTACCCTGTCTTTTCTGACTTCCGCATTCAAGGGCGGCGTTCATGGGGTCTGACAGCTGTACCGCAGCGGCATCGGCTATTTTGCTTGCAGCCAGCAGAATGTTGTGGCTGTGAAATTGGAAGCTGTCGCCACTTCCAAAAGGTTTTTTCCAGGGTTTCCCGTTATCGGGGACCAGGCTCTTCGAGGGTAAAGGGATCTTCAGGTGGAGGGTCCACCTCCTTGCCTCAAAGGCAGAAGTCTGGACAGTGTCAAGTGCATGCCAGTTTTCGGGCCTTTCGTCCCTCTTCTAAGCCCTCCTCCTCTTCGTCCGCCCGTTCAGACACCTCGGCCTTCAGGCAGCCTCCTCAGGTTTCGCCGCCACTCCCAGCAGCTTTTTCGCTCGGTGGTCGGCTCTCCAGATTTGAGTCATCTGGCGCAGCCATTTCCGAGGACGGTGGGTGGTAATTGTCATTTCCCACAGCTACAGGATAGAGCCAACCTCGTGCCCTCTGACTCGCTTCTTCTCTCCTCGTTCCACTGGCTGAGGCTTCGGCCTTTCATCTCTGGACGCCCTGTATCAGGATGGGGTCGTGTTTCAGGTCCCTGATGTGGAACGCTTCCAGGGGTTCTATGCGAACCTCTTCACGATTTCTAAGAAGGACGATTTGGTATGGCCGGTTTTAATTTTCAAACTGCTCAACCGGCTCGTGAGAATCAAGCCTTTTCAGGAGGGAATAATTTCGGCCCATGTTTGCCTCATTATAGCAGGGGGACTTCCTAGACTCGGGGGATGTCTGGGATGCCTTTCTACTCGTTCCCATTGCTCCTGCACATCAGCGTCGACTGAGGTTCGCGGTGGGGGGGAGGAGCGTTTTCAGTTTGTGGCTCTTCCCTTCGGCCTAGCCGCAGTTCCGAGAGTCGTCTCCAAGATGTTGACAGTGATGGTGGCCGTACTGCATTTCCAGGGTCACCCAGTAACCACACACTTGGACGACCTGCTGGTCAGAGCTCTCTCTGGGGCAGTATCATCTAAGTCTTTCGATTTCTCCCGGCTCTCTGCAGTGTTTCGGGTGGCTAATCAACGTGCCGAAGTCCTTTCTCCGTCCTGCGCAGACACTCTCGTCTCTGGGCATGGACTATCTCTCCGCTGCGGCTCTGGTCATGCTGTCTTTAAGCAAGTACATGTCGATTCAAGAGGAGGTCCTCTTCCTTCTTCAATCGGGGTCAGTCTCCATCACACGTCTGATGCACATCTGGGAAGGATGGTGGCTACCATAGAAGCAGTACCGTTTGCGCAGTCTTACCTGAGTCCACTGCAATTGCAGTTCCTCCGCGGTTGGGACAAGACTCCTTAATCTTTCGACGGGCACATCTCTCTGTCGCCGTCAATTAGGGAATCGCTCCATTGGGGGCTGCTTTCCATGTTGCTGTCACGAGGGAGATGCTTTCTGCTCCCCTCTTGATTAGTAGTGTCCACGGACGCCAGCCTCCTCGGTTGGGGCGCCGGGTTTCTCCACCACAGGGATCAAGGCACCTGGACGGAGCAGGCATTCATTCTGCTGATCAACGTTTTGCAGATTTGGCCCATTTCCTTGGCTTCACTGGCTTTTGGGAGATTCCTGGTGGGGAATCATATACGGACACAGTCCGTCTACGCGACCGTGGTCGCTTATGTTGATCTCCAAGGAGGCGTTCGAGGTTCTCAGACGTTGTCTGAGGTCCTACGGTTCCTTCAGTGGGTCGAGGACAACGACTCGTCCATCTCGGCGATCAACTTCCCCGAGGGGGACAATTGGAAGGACGACTACCTAAGTCGACAAGGTATGGTCACGGGCGACTGGGCCCTCCTCCCAGATGTCTTTCGGATCATCTGCAACCGATGGGGAATTCCGGACGCGGACTTGATGGCCTCTTGGTTGAGCCGCAAGGTTCCGGCCTCCATATCCCGCTCCCGGGATCGCTAGGCATTAGATGCGAACGCTCTGGTTCAAGATTGGTTCCAGCTTCTCCTTCCCTATGTGGTCTCTCCCTTGCCTTTGTCGCACGGGGTTTTACCGAACCTCGGAATAGAAGGTCGACAAGCCCATGTTCATCGCCCCAGACTGGCCCAGGAGGGCCTGGTATACGGACCTGTTACTTCTCTCGGCGGGAGATCGGTGGATGCTCCCGGCCCGACTGGTCCTCTTGTCTCAAGGTCCATTCTTCCGCCACTATTCGGCGGCCCTCAGACTGACTTTGTGGCACTTGAAGACTGGTTGCTCACATCTTGTGGCTTTTCCTTTGCAGTCGCCGCAGCCATGGGACAAGCCAGAAAACCTGCATCGGCAAAGATTTACAGAACAGTCTGGAAGATCTTATTTTCCTGGTGCAGTCTCCACGGAAAGTCTCCTTGGCCTTTCTCTCTTCCAACCCTTCTGGACTTCATTCAATCAGGATTACATAGGGGTCTGGCTTTAAGCGCCTTCGACGGTCGGAGCTCCGCACTCTCTGTGCTATTCGACAAACGTCTGGATAACCTTCCTCAAGTGGAGGCGTTTGTGCAAGGGGCAAATCGCGTCGTTTCCCCCTACAGACGTCCCTTGGACCTCTGGGTCCTTTAATCTAGTCCTTGCGGCATTACAAAAGCCGCCTTTCAAACCTCTAAGGGAGGTGTCTCTTTCCAGACTCTTTCAGAAGGTTGTCTTTCTTGTGGCCTTTTTCCTCTCTACGGAGAGTTTCAGAGCTGGCAGCCCTGTCTTACAGGTCTCCATTCCTGGTGATTCACCAGGATGGAGTGGTGCTCCGGCCTGAGACGGAGTTTTTACCTAAGGTGTTTTTTTTTTTGTTTTTTTTCACCGGTTTCACCTGAACCAAGACATTGTCCTGCCGTCCTTTTGTCCTAATCCTGTTCACCAGTATGAGAGGTCTCCGCATGCTTTGGACCTTGTCAGGATTTCTGTCGGAATTTTTGTATCCCGCACGGCCTCTTTTCGCCGCTTGGACGCCTTGTTCATTCTTACGACAGGCCAGAAAAGAGGGGAAAGCCGGCCTCCAAGTTGTCCTTGGCCCGGCGGATCAGGGCTCTTATCCAAGAGGCTTACCTTGCCTCTGGTACGCCTTTTCCTGCAGGGGATAAGGCGCATTTCCACAAGAGCTGTGGGTGCCTCGTGGGCCTTATGTCTCCAGTCCACGGCACAACAGGTGTGTCAGGCGGCCACTTGGTCCGGTCTACACGCCTTTACGAAACATTATCAGATTCAGGCGTAGGCTTTCGCAGACGCTAATGTGGGTAGACTGATCCTCTATGCGGCGGTCGCTCTCCTATGATTGTTTCTGCCATACTTGGGTCTTTCTCCCACCCAGGGATAGCTTTTGGACATCCCCAATGTCTGGGTCTCCCAATGGAGCGAAAAAGAAAAAGAGAATTTTGTTTACTTACCGTAAATTCTTTTTTTCTAGCTCCTAATTGGGAGACCCAGCACCCACCCTGTTGCCTTTTGGTCTTTGTTCTTCTATTTAAGTGGCTGGTGATTTTCATGTCACTTTTTTGGCCCTATTGGCCACTAACTCATTGCCGGACCTTTCGGTCTTGGGGTGGGTTTTTTCCTCCTTCCTGCTTGTGCACCGAACTGAAGGGATTTCACCTGGAGGGGGTGTATAGGCAGTAGGGGAGGAGTTACACTTCTTAGTTTAAGTGTAATACTTTGTGTGTCCTCCGGAGGCGGAAGCTATACACCCAATGTCTGGGTCTCCCAATTAGGAGCTAGAAGAAAAAGAATTTACGGTAAGTAAACAAAATTCTCTTTTTTTATTACAAAATCTTCTGTTTTTCTCTAATTGATACAAAACTGGTTTACATCCTAATCAAAAACTCCTACATCTAGCATTTTGTATGACCGCCATGATTTTAAGTACAGCAGCAAGTCTAGGTATAGAATGAACAAGTTGGGGGCGTATTGCATGTATTGCAACATCTATCGTTTTCCTGTCTTCAAGTACGATCTTCTTCTATAGCCTGGATGCTGGATGTAGAGTGATGGTCAATCTGTCTCTTCAGAATTCCCAATTAGTGAACGATTGGGTCAGATCAGGAGACAAATATGGCTACTGAATCACTTTCACCCTGTTCTTCAGAAATGCATTAGTGGCCTTAGATCTGTGTTTTGGGTCATTATAATGTTGAAAAAGTGCACGTATACCAAAGGCACGGAGTGATAGTAACATCTTTTCTTACAATATGGAGCAGTACATCTGTGAATTCATGATGCCATCAATGAAATGTCACACCCCAACATCAGTAGTGGTCATGCAGCCCCATGTAAGGACTTGCTCATGACCATATGTCACAGTAGGCACCATGCAGTTTTCTTAGTATTCCTCACTTTTGCGACACCACACAGTTTTGAAGCAATCAGTTATCCTAGTCTCATCACTCCAGAGTATAGATTCGAATTAGTAGCATCTTCGGTGGGCGTGGTTTGATCTAGTCACAACAGGTCCTTTAATTCTGATACCCGGGCAGGATATCACAGCCTGGCACAGCTCCTACCACTCACACACCGAGGAATACATAGTCATTTGGTAAATTTAAAAAAAAGTTATTTTTTTTTCTCATTATTGTACACTCTGCATCACATCCTGACAGAAATGTTTGCAAATGTATTAAAAAAAAGAAAAAACTGAAAAATCACATGGTCATAAGTATTCAGACGCTTTGCTGAGTATTGAGTAGAAGCACCCTTTTGAGCTAGTACAGCCAGGAGTCTACTTGAGAATGATGCAATAAGTTTTTCACACCTGGATTTGGGGATCCTCTGCCATTTTTCCTTGCAGATCCTCTCCAGTTCTGTCAGGTTGGATGGTGAACATTGGTGGACAGCCATTTTCATGTCTCTCCAGAGATGCTAAATTGGGTTTAGGTCAGGGGCTCTGGCTGGGCCAGTCAAGAACGGTCACAGAGTTGTTCTGAGGCCACTCCGTTTGTTATTTTAGCTGTGTGCTTAGGGTCATTGTTTTGTTGGAAGATGAACCTTCAGCCAAGTCTAAGGTCCAGAGCATTCTGAAAGAGGTTTTCATCCAGGATAGCTCTGTACTTGGCCGCATACATGTTTCCTTCAATTGCAACCAGTAGTCCTGTCTCTGCAGCTGAAAAATGTCCCCACAGCATGATGCTGCCACCACCATGTTTCACTGTTGGGATTGTATTGGGCAGGTGATGAGCAGTGCCTTTTTTTTTCCAGATACTGCTTAGAAATCTCACCAAAAAGTTCTACCTTTGTCTCATCAGACCAGAGAATCCTATTTCTCATAATCTGTGAGTCCTTCATGTGTTTTTTTTTTTTTTTTAGCAAACTTTGTGGTTTTCATAAGTCTTGCACTGCCATAAAGGCCCGACTGGTGGAGGGCTGCATTGATAGAACATTTTCCCATCTTCCTACTGCATTTCTGAAGCTCAGCCATGGTTATTCTTTACATCTCTCACCAAGGCTCTTCTCCCACAATTGCTCAGTTTGGGAAGACTTCTGGTGGTCCCAAACTTCTTCCATTTAAGGTTTATGGAGGCCACTTTGCTCTTAGGAACCTTTAGTACTCAAGAAATCCTTTTGTGACCTTGGCAAGACCTGCGCCTTGCGACAATTCTGTCTCTGAGCCAAGTTTCCGTTTTTTTTCCAGTAACGATGGGGTGCAGAGTCTACATTAATGAGAAAAAAAATTTAACCTTTTTTGAATTTACGAAATGGCTGCAATGAAACAGCGACAAATTTAAATGGGTCTGAATACTTTCCGTACCCACTTTAAATCTGTCCCTTTGTGCAAATGTTCATTTTTGTTTTTTGTTTTCCAAATTTCTTTACGCTCAGTTTATATATGTATATATAAACATATGGATGTGTGTATATAGGCATAATTCTTTTCTTTTGTTTTATTCAGGCCATCAGACAGCTTGTTATAACCTCTACTGATTTACAGAAGGAAATTGTAGAGAGTGGAAGAGTATGTATCATTTGACTTGTCACTTGAGATCTGTTTTCATGTATTCCTTATTTTTTTTTTTTTTTTTTTCAGAAAGCATTTAGAAAGCAATTGCATTGTTGGGTCATTTTTCAGTATGATACTAATAGCACTCTTGAATAGTGCTCAGGCAGACATTTCAGAATATGTAAAAATCGTTACTGTACTCTCTAGTTCTCTTGCTATAAGCACATTCGCACCCATCAGGCAGCTAGCTTCTGCAGTTAAAGTAATTGACCGGACTAAAGAATAGTCTGGATATAAATGTTCATTTATTTACTCCTTCTTTTTTTTTTTTTTTTTTTTATTCTTTTATTTTGAGAATATATGAGTATAAACAGAAAAATCAAGGCAAGCCTTCAAATGTCACCAGTTCCATGTAGTGATACAAGTACGCCGGGCTCATAAGAACAGTTCAGCAGCATCATAATATGGAGAAATAAGAAATTGAGAAATAGGTCCTTAGCAGTCCAGCAACAATGGCCTTGTGCATGGCCACCATAAGGCCTAACCTTATGAGATGCAAGTTATATTGAATTCGAAGAACAGAGAATCGAGGCCATATCAAAATAAAGGATGATTAACAAGAACTAGAGGTCAAGAGAGGAGTAGAAAGAAATGCTGAGGGGGGGAAGGTGGAGACCTATCGACTTGGGAGAGTGAGAGAAGGATGGGAGTAGGAGGGGGGGAGGGGAAATCCAGGGTAGGGCATCCCACCCCAGGCCCCCACGACAGGCAACCCACTCAAATTGGAAGATGATCCAAGGGCAACCCACCACCAAGCAGGGAGCGATACCGCTCAGTTTGTTGGAATTCCATCCAGACCAACCAAGTAGAACCAAAATTAGTCTGGGAATCTCGTACAGAAGACGTCAGATCCTCCATCTAAATCAGTTCATTGACCCGTCTGATCCAGTGGGAGATGGTGGGAGGAGTGTTTTTCCTCCACAAGACTGGGATACAAGATCTGGCAGCTATTATTAGAAATTTGAACAGAGATCCTATATATCTTAATGGGGATTTCACAGTGATGCAAGAGTATCAAAGCCGGTGATAAGGGGTAGTTTAATATCAGAAACCAGTTGTATCACATTCTCCACTGCAGACCAGAAAGGTCGTATAACTTCACAATCCCAAAAGATATGCGTGAATGAGCCTCGTTCCTTCCCGCATCTCCAGAATTCTATACCCTTCCCCAGGAACATTGCATTGAGCTTGACCGGTGTTCTGTACCACCTAGAGAGCAATTGTTTGCAGGAGTGGGGGAAAATTGATCCGGTATAAATCTTGCAAATTAGCTGATAATTTAATCCCCAAATAAGATAGATGTTGATGCAACCATTTGAAACTAAAGGAGGATCGTAGGGTGTTGGGTATTGGAAGATTGGGGTGGCAGGTTGATATTAAGTGCTTCCGATTTATCGAAATTAATTTTAAAATTAGAAAGGTTAGCATAAATCTGGAACTCTCTCATTAGATTCGGTAATGAGATGAGATGACAGGATTCGATATAAAAAACAACAGGTCATCTGCATATGGCGCTACCTTATGGGAGGTTTTCCGGATGGGGATCCCTGTGATGTTAGGGTTTGCTCTCACGTGTCTCAGAAAAGGCTCGAGTGTGAGGATAACAATTAGTGGGGAAAGAGGACATCCTGGTTCGTGCCGTTGTGTATAGTGAATGGTTCAGAGAGCACTCTATTCACCCGGACCCTGGCAGTTGGTCTAGAATAGAGGGCTAAAATTCAGCGCAGCTTATTCTCACCGAGATCTATGAATCGAAGGGTCTCCCCCATGAAGTTCCAGTTGACACGGTCAAATGCCTTTTCGGCATCTTTGGATAACAACATGGAGGAGACTGGGCATGAGATTGCTTGGTGAATCAGGTTTATTGCTTTAGTAGTGTTATCGCGGGCCTCTCTCCCTGTCATAAAACCTGCCTGGTCCGGGTGAATAATGTTGGGAAGCAAAGGGGATAACCTGGAGGCGAGGATTCTAGCAAATAGATTGATGTCTTCATTAAGAGGAGAAATTGGGCGGTAGTAAGAGGGCCGGCAGTTCATCCGGCATCTTCAGGTAAAAAAGGTCATCATCCCTTCGAACTATCAGGTGGAAGGTGTGGCCCCACCTGTATGAAGCTCCCAGGTCCGTCATGTGGATTAGTAAAGGATGAAGAATCCTCCTCATCGCCAAAGTGCGGGCTGAGATGTTATTCACTCCTTCTGAAGCAGCTCTCCCCCTCCCTCCCCCTGTGCTCTGTGAATCAATACTGGTTTCAGTTTCATTTTCCATACAAGGAGAGCAGACAGCAGGATACAGAGCTCTTTGGTTTGTGTTTGCAGATCATAGCAGGCAGTGACTTCACCACATGAATATTCATTAAGTGATCACTAAGTGCGATATACAGATGGAATGAATCTCTTTTTTACAGTTTACACAGGACAAGGGCTGAGCATAAATAAAAGAAATACATGAATAGAAAGCGCTTAACCAGAGGAGTTAGAAACTTAGATCAATTACACATGGATTTTTCACCTGACAGATTCCCTTTAAAGTAGACCTTAATATAGTAAGCAACATTCGGTGCAAGTCAATGTGTGGATCTTGCCAAGATTTCTGTAAAGCTTGCGAACTCCAGTCCTTACAGAATCGACTAGCCATAAGAGCAGTGTACATGACTAAGTATTTTATGCCCAATACACATGCTTTAGAAAAAAAATCAGTGCAAGAAAATAAGAATGCCACCGGTTTTAAACAGGAAAAAAAAAATTAAATCTGCACAATGCATGCAATTGTCATTGATTCTGTTCTGAAAAGTAATTTCGGTAGATTGGTGCCATTGAATTACAATGAAATATTCAGTTTCAGCAGTATATTCCAGCTGTGGATTATTTATCCCTCGTACCATGGTTATCAGCTCCCTCACACAGTATGATGTCCCCACAGCCCTCTCATTAACTATACACGGTCCACACACTATGATGGATCCCACAACCTTCGCACACAGTACGATTGATCTCACAGACCCCCCTACAAAGGATGATGTCCCCACAGCCCTCCATTCAGAGGTGGATGGTGGATCTCACAACCCCTCCACACATTATGATGTCTTCACAGCACTCTCATACACAGTGTAAGGACCACACAGCCCTCCCACACACAGTATGATGGATCTCTCAGCCCCTCCAGAGCAGATATTTTTCCCACAGCCTTTCAACAGAGAATGATCTCCCTACAGCCCTCCCATAGAGGATGATATGCACATAGCCCCCACAGTATAATGTTGTCATAGTCCTCTCGCACACAGTTTTTGGTTCTCATAACTCCATATAGATGCACACACATCATTTAATGGATCTCCTAACCCCCACCCCCCACCCCCACACACACAGTTTCTCCACAGCCTCCCAAACCGTATGTCCCCACAGCCCTACTACACATAATAAGGTGGAACTCACAACATCTCACAGCAATACACACACACTATTGCGATCCTTATAGTTCTACACATACATGGTATGGGGAGAGCATGCAAACTCCTTGCAGATGTTGTCCTTGGTGAGACTTAAATCCACGACCCCAGCCCTGCAAGGCAACAGTGCTAACCACTGAGCCACCATGCCGCCCAATTTAATAATTAAACATCGGATTACAGTTATCAAGGTATCCTTTTTTTCAACTTATCACTTGCATGACCATATAGATGACTTGGGGCCTGTGCACATGTTGCATTTTTTAGTCTTTTTCTGCACAATTATAAAAGTGAAATTTATTTCATATCAACAGAATTAAAATTCTGTTCTAGTCTGAGGATTATCTCCTCCGCTATCATGGAATTTTAATTCTGTTCATATGAAGCAAACTTCAGTTTTATACTATGTGGGATTTTGCCTTTTTCTTGGATTGATTGGAGCCACATTTCACAGCTTGGGTTGGAGTCCCTGATTACATACAAAACAGAGTAACCTGGATATGTTCCCATGGTGAGGCAATCTTTCACTTTTATTTACTGATGTTTTTCTGCATAGTTTTGTCACAAAACCTGGAGTGCTTCCTGAGAGCAGCAAAATGAATGAGAATCCTGAGGTCTCATGCACACAATGAGTATTTTCTCCTTGCTGATTTGGTGCAGATTTAAATCTGTGGCCTGTCATTTCTCTCAGCGTTTTTGCTGCAGATTTCACTCCTACTTATAAGTGGGTAAAAATGTTTACCAAATGCTTATATTAAAAAAGTGAGTATATTATGCTGCCTTCTAACTGCCAAAGATGCAGAAATGGTGCAGAAATTTCTGTAAAGAATACTTAACGTGTGCGCAAACCTTTGGAAAATTGATCACTCATTATTTTTATTTTTCAGTTTATTATTTAAGGGACACCTTTAGCTGTTTTCCTAACACCACTTAAGGTGAAGAGGTGTTTAACGCCTTTATGACTTTTGATGTATATTTGTCAAACGTCATGTGTCTGCCTTTGATGTCGTCACGCACAGTGAGCCCACGTCTTTCCCTGCACATTATGGCTAATTTAGTCATCTATCATGTGCCTCTAACATTTGTGAGTAGATCTAAAATTGCTGTTAACCAGTAAAGGTACCATTACACGCTTCAATGTTGTTTAAAATATCACCAACGATCTCACGGGAGCGCGGTGTTAGGACATCATTTTGACATCGTTGGTGAGATGTCACACGTCTAGATATTGTGGATGACGCACCAACCATCCAGCAAGCACCTATCGTTTGCACAACCCAGCGAATGATACTTGTTCACTGTTGTGAATAGGCGAAGTTTGTTAACAACTTCGTTATCACGGTGTCACACACAACGCTGCTGCAGGTTGGTCTGAACGATGATAGTCTGATTTGAGAACATGTTCTCAAATCTGCGATCAGCGATCCAACGATTTATCGTAGTCGTATCTCGGTGTAACACGCAACGATGTCTTAACGATGTCATTTGAACGAGTCCAAACCCATGACGTTTGAGCGATATCGTTCACAATCTCGTACTGTGTAACTGGGCCCTTAAATCTTGCTATCAATCTGACAGCAGTGTTTAATACCTGCTGGCTGGGGAGCACATTTTCCTCTGCTCCTATTGGCATACCCGTGATGTGATCGTGGGGTGTTGTTGGATTGTCATGACAAACAGATCAGATGGGTTGTCATACCATGCTTCTATGATTCCTGTGACTAGTGAAGAGGAGCCTGGTGCTGTAGCAGAGTGGAGGCATAGGGATCTAGTAGAGGACCTGTAGGGATTGGGGAGTATGATATATATATTTTTTTAATTATAACCTCTCCTTTGAAAATTAATTTATTATGCTTAGGAATTGGGAGATCTTGGAAAATAATAAATGTCTTTCTTTTTATGACATTTATTTGGGGCTCGTCAATTTGCATAAATTCATTGCAAATCAAATTTTCCTGGCAATTTATTTATTTTTTTTTTGCATATTTATTTAAGCAACACATTACAATACACAATAACTTTTGCTGACAATTGCCACCACAGACAGTACGCCCAAAGCAATGCAGTCCAATATAGCCACAATCAATTCAAAAACTGGTTGCGTTCAAAGTGCCCGATCAGTCTTCACACTTGTGTATGGTCCAACCTTCCTGGTAATTTTGAGTAAAGCTGCTGAATTCAAAGTTTGGAAGAGGCCAAAGAGTTGATCACATACACAATTGAGCCATATTGCAATTTCTATTGAAGACATAGAAAGAGTTGTGCTCACCCTATTTAAGTGGTGATGTGGCACATCCCCAATGCAAGCATAAAAATGCAGAGAGGACAGGCTATCTGGACATGGGCATGGACTGGAGGATGAATTGGTGGCATTGGCAACGCTGCTGGAAGAAGCAGAAAGTAGCATAGAATAAAGGTAGCTTTATTGTTACATTTTAAGCTACTCTGCTTTCCACAAACCTTTCTAGCAACTTGGCATCCCATACCGCCAATTCTTCCTCCACTCCATGAATTCTTATATTGACAGATTTACTCATGTATACTCAACAATTGTCCATATCCTTCCTTTAAAGGCATATTTTGGACTCATTTGGCTACTGTTCACCTCTGTTCTTGACTACCACTGAAATGTCAACTAACAGCCCTACAGCTGTCACTCAAGAGCACGAGTGGAATTGGGAAGCCCCTAATGAGTTGACACTTGTCATTTGTAACATGGGTCTGGGTGAAGTAAACTCAACATACCTTACTTCATCTCTTCTTAAAACACAAAGATAAGATAAGTCTACAGTTCTACTAGTGACTTACCTTTAGTTATGTGATTTCATTATCTGAATTGCAAGTAGTCTTGCGTTTTCTCTATTCCAGCACTGCCAAGCCCTATGTCTAAATATTTGTGGGGTAATGGACTTTCCACTTTGTGTGATTGATAAAATGTTAGCTCTATATTTAGATGAGTATGTTGATGAGTATATCACTGGATCACTGCTTGTTTTACACTTCTACAAGATCATTGTTTTATTACAGTATAATTTTGAAAAGAATGTCTTGATGGAACTCTGATAAATGTTGTGGTAACTGCTTTACAGGGAGCAGCAACCACTCAAGAATTCTATGCCAAGAACTCCCGCTGGACAGAAGGTCTGATCTCCGCATCCAAGGCTGTGGGCTGGGGAGCCACCCAACTCGTGTAATGATCTCACCTCCTTCATATTATTATGATGTATTAAATATAAATGCTTCTTTTGTACATACAAACCGGTCTTCAGTTATTGCTGATGCCTGTTATTTTTCTTTGTAAGGTAAGGGTAATATAATTCATGAAGATTGTTTGCTTTGTGCAGGGAGTCTGCAGATAATGTCGTGCTCCATAAAGGGAAGTATGAGGAGTTGATTGTTGGATCTCATGAGATTGCTGCCAGTACAGCACAACTGGTCGCTGCATCCAAGGTAATTCTGTTAGTATTAGAAGCAGGTTGGAAGATATATGATTTGTAATACAGTAAATATATCTCTTCAGACTATGCTAGTTAGAAGACCTTTCCTACCCTGCTGCCAAAAACATTGCACAACTAAGAAAGGCAAGACAATCCTTATCGCCTTCACCAATACTCTTTTATAGACTACACTTGGCACCTTTCTCCTGCATTTCCATGTCATCACAATGTTTTTTTCCCCTCTGACAACCTCTCCAAGACTTTTTATTTCTCCCTCAACTCTTATGAGACCTAGCTTTTTTTTTCTTCATAGGTGTACGAGTTTTGTGGAGTGAGTTGGCATTTTAAAATACGTCATTTATATCAAATGTAATTTATTAAAAAAAAGGGGAGGGGGGGAAATAATTTAAAAAAATATATCCATCATGGTTAGAGGTGATACCAAGTATCTATATATTTTTTTCTTATTTTGGTAAGTAATAAATCGTAAAAGAAAAAAATATTACAAAAGTGTTCATATTTTGTGAATTTACCACATTTTTTCATGTGTCACCCACAAACTTAAATGTATTTTATGGGATATACCAACACACAGTAGCAAGTACTTATGAAATGTAAAAGAAAGGATACATGGTTTTCTAAATATATTAAAATGTTAAATCTGAAGATTGTGATGTTTCATTTTTTTTCAACCCCATGAGACAATACTTTGTAGGCCAAATTACTGCTGCAAGTCTTTTGTGGTGTGTCTCTGACAGCTTTGCACAGTGAGAGGCTTAATGTTTTGCCCATTTCTCTTTGCAAAATCGTTCTAGCTCAATGAGGTTGATTGGAGAGTGTCTGAGAAATTTCAACTTTTGTCACAGATTCTCAATGAGGTTTAGGTCTTGGCTGTAACTGCGTCATTCAAACACATTAATATTCTTTGATCTAAATAATCTGTTTTAGCTCTGGCAGTATGTTTAAGGTCATTCTGCTGGAAGGTGAACCTACACCACAGTTTCAAGTATTTTGCAGCATCTAAAACAAACTCCAGGCTTGGAGGACACACACACAGTGTCGGGTTCACCCCGGACATCCCCGTACCTGATTGTGCCGTGGTGTGAAGCCGGCCTAACCTGTGCAATAGTAAGGAAATCCTGAAAACATTCCAGTTTATGGGCCTCAAGGCCTGGAGTTTGAGATCCCTGCTCTAAAAGGTTTTCCACCAAGGACTGACTTGTATTTAGCTCCAACCATCTTCTCATCAATTCTAACCTGCTTCTCTGTCCCTGCTAAGGAGAAACATCCCCACAGCAGGATGCTGCCGCCACCATGTTTGACGGCGAGGATGGTGTTTTCAGTATAATGCTCCATAAAATGTTCAGCACCTGGAATATTTTTTTTATAATCTGATCTTGCTTTACTCTTCTCCTTTGCTTTATCTGTGACTTGTCTGGTGTGTTCCTTGGTTTTCATAATGCTGTTTAATTTTGTTCTCAAATAAATCTCTAAAACCTTCATAGAGCAGCTTTAGTCATACTGTGAATAAAATTAATCAAGAGTTTTTAAACCACTCTGGATTTCCCACCCCCCACCCCATTTTTTAATATTTTTGTTAGCTGCATTGCATTCACCCCCCACCCACAAACTATTTATGTCTGCATATAGCTCTTTCTAAGACAGGTTCAGTAATACGTTTATATAGCCAGTCCTTTCCTCCTTTGCTTAAAAATCAGCATTTGACTCGAAGTGCAAATAAAGTGTGAAGTGTTTTCATCATGGGGAAGCTTTTTCCA
The DNA here is from genome assembly GCA_033576535.1 of Allobates femoralis. Lineage (NCBI taxonomy): Eukaryota > Metazoa > Chordata > Amphibia > Anura > Aromobatidae > Allobates > Allobates femoralis. Next base: position 681,200,384 of record JARQOC010000003.1, on the reverse strand, counting down.
AGCCTCTGTCATTCCAGCTCTACGCCACTACCTCCTCTTTGAATTCGGATTTTATGTTTGGAAAGCTGTCAGTCAAGAAAGAGAAGGGGCATGGCCAGGTAGTAGAGCTGGAGTGACAGAGGCATGACATACTTCGATCAGCCAAAAGCACTCCTGCCTCATTTGAATAATGATTACAATGTTAAATGCTAATTTCTCAGTAACAGAACAGCAGACTGGCCTGTAGTTCTATTGGTGGACTTGTCATTGAAGGAGATACATTCACATATAAATAGTTGTAGGGAGGGGGGTGAAATCCTACTGACAGATTCTCTTTAGCCAAACTTGAAATTTTGGTTCTCATTTTACAGGACATGTGGTAAAATGAATAGTGTCATTCAAATCTAAAACTTTTCCCACAAGAAAAAACAAGTCCTTATACAGCTAAAAATAGAAAACGTGGCTTTGTGGATTGTGGGGTGGAAATATAAAAATGGAAATAAACAGACATGAACTGACTAATAAAACATGCAATTCTTTGTGATACTTCTGTATAGACCACATTCATAACTTCAGTATTTGGTTAATATTGTACCTCTGCATTTTTCACCCACTCATGATTTTGGCTTACAAATACTGATGTAAAATACTGACCCAATGCTGAAAAGTATGAATGTGGCCTTGTGTAATTGATCAGAACATAATCCTGTTCATATTCTCTAATCAATTTCCTCTCGAGATTATTAGAATTTCAAAGGTGGTAAATCTGTGAATTCGCAAGTTGGACTTTAGAGAGAAATGAACATTTAGACAAACGAATCAAGTTTTCTCCTTCGCCTCCTTGGCGGACACAGGACCGTGGGTGCTGTGCTGATGTCCACTAGGAGGCGATACCAGGCAGAATCTGGAAAAGATTCAGTGGCTCCTCCTCTGGAGTATACCCCCTGGAGCAGGCACTGCCTTAACCAGTTTTTGCTTAGTGTCGTTAGGAGGAACACTACATTTTTTTTTTTTTATTATTATTTACTTTTGGATTTTTTTTTTTTTTCAAAAGGAAGAAAAGTGGGTCTCTGGAGAGACTCCCGGCATGCTCCTTCCTCGGCCCCCCACTTTTGGGGAAGCCTGGTTGAAGTTGAGAGGTCGCACCACATGCCACACCTTCCTCAGCATCCCATTTTGTGGTGCTGGGTTGAGGTCGAGACGATGGTCCTCCTTCCCCGAGTCCCCAATGTTAGGGTCTCTGGGTTGAGGTGGAAGCAAAGCAGGAGACCTTGGACGTGGACAGCAGCATACCTCCCTAGACACCGCAGGTATGGTCAGGAAGTGCTGCAGTCGGGGCACCAACACGGCAGCAGCCCTAGCTGGGACAAAAAGGCTTGTACACAGCAGCCAGGAGCACGCACAGCTGCATCAGCACCAGGGCACAAATTTTTAGTGTGTGCCTGATGGAGCCGGGAAGAGTGCATAGGGGACAGAGCTGCCTGTGACTCTGCAGCACAGACAGGTGCCCACATTACAGGGGCCATAGGGATATGGGTCCCCTGCGGAGGGCCAGGCAGGCCCACCTGACACCTAGTCAGGACGGTCAGCAGGGTCCAGTGCAGTTCCAGTTCCGCGCTGGACCGGAGCCATTTTCGGCCCCAAAATCTACTTTAAGCCGCGGCTTCGGCCTAGTCCGAAGCTGCCGCCTCTGTCCCCGCCCCCAGCCTGCCCCCCGGATGACCAGAATGACGCTGCCAGCGTCATACAGGGGGCGGAGCACAGACTGCAGCACACAGTGTGGATGTGGCAGTCTATTGTGCTGCTAGCTCCTCCCCTCCACTTCCACCCCCATTCTACCACACCCAGGCCTCTTCTTGCGGCCATTACAGGCTGCAGCTGCAGCTGTACATGACGCCAGCAGTCTCCGGGGGGCACAGGACGCTGCACATCAGGAGAGCACACGCCAGAAAACTGGGTAAGAGACAAACTGTGGTTTTTCCCCTCTGCAGTGGGCCTTGGTCTCTAAGCCAGCCTGTATGGGGGTAACTATGCCAGGCTCCAGAACTAATAGAACCAGGACTACTTATGCCTCATGCACAGCTTGCACGTCCCGCACTGCCAAAAACTGCGCTCAAGCCGGCGAGTCAAGAGTCCCCAGTGGCCACGGCGAATACAGATGTGCCTGTTTCTGTTCCGGAATAGGCAATTGTGGCTCTGCAGGGCTGTTCCGCTTCCATGCACGCGCGGTGCCAGTGCAGCAACATAGTCGCGCGGACCAGAGCTCGGCTAACCCAGGTCCGTCCACGGACAGAACTGGGCGCAAGCGAATGCATAGGTTGCAATCTCCAGTGTCCTCTCACATTTCCAGGTCATCTCCAACCAGAGACAGGCAGAGTGACCCGCAGGGCTCTGACGCCATCTGTGATTTAGATTCAGAGCTGGATTCAGAGACTTCCATAGATCTGGATGATCCAGACACTGCAGTTGGTAGAAGATATAATTGCGTCCATCAATTAGGTGTTGGACATCTCTGATCCGGCTCCAGATGCTCCAGAGCATAGAATATCCTTTCAAAGGGCCAGAAAACCCACATAAATGTTTTTCTGATCATCCCGAATTTGAAGCAATTATCCAAAAGCATCGCTTTACATCCCAAAAGAAAATTTGGCAACTGCAAATCACTAGAGACGCATTACCCTTTTTTACAGGAGGTCACCAAAAAATGGGCTGACACACCTGAAGTAGATCCCCAGTTTCTAGGCTAGCAGCACAGACGCTGCTCTCGCTGCTGGACAGTGCATCCATCAAGGATGCAACAGATCGTCAGGTAGAACAGATGGCCCCGTTCCAATATTTGAGGCATCAGGGGCATCTTTAGCACCGGCATTCGCGTCAGTCTGAGCAGCCAAGGCCATCATGACCTGGGCATCCCAATTTCATATCACCCACCGATCAACAGATGTTGAGCTGGCAGATCAGGCGCTACAAATTTCGGTTGTGGGAAATTAATATGATGCATGCGGCTCTAGACTCTGCAAATTGTGGTGGCGGCTTCAAACGCGATCATAATCAGACGTGCCTATTGGTTGCGAGAATGGAAGGCTGGTGCAGTCTCCATATAGTCCCTTACACATCCCGCCGTATCTCAGTGGACAGCTGTTCGGGGAAAAGTTGGATACACTAATATTGAATGGCACAGGGGGTAAGAGCACGTCTCTTCCCCAACATAATCAAAACGCAGTTTTAATCCACATCAGCAAATATGATTTCGGTAATTTCGAAAACCCGTCTGGCTGGTCCGCGGGCGCGGCCCCAGCAGCCACGGAGCCGCTCGCCGCATAGAGACAAAGCCACACTCAAAGCCAGCAATCGGAAAAAGTCTGGCCATCAGGCTCGTCAGCCAAAAACTAAGGGGTTTATGCCCAATTATATCCTCCTCAGCATGACTCTTTAGTCTCGGACAAAACGCCTCACGGGGGGGCGGCAGACTTTTACGCTTTCAGTGGATTTGGCTGCCTATTATAAAAGACGGGTGGGTCAAGGAACTAGTGTCTTCTGGCAGAAGATAGTTTACATCCCTACTGCCAAAATCGTTTTTTTCTTTCTGGTGCCATCACAGCGCCAGCCAAGTAACGCACGTTTTTTCAGGAGGTCGAATCGCTGTTACGAACAGAAGTCATTGTACCGGTTCATCGGACAAACGGTTTCAGGGATTCTATTCCAATCTGTTCATAGTCCCTAAAAAGTTAGGCAGGGTAAGACCAGTACTGGACCTGAAGCAACTGAACAAATTTGTTTCGCATACGACGATTCCACATGGAGTCTCTCAGGTCCATAATAGCATCCATGAAACGAGAAGAGTTTCTTGCATCCATAGACATACAAGATGCTTTACCTTTACCTTCCATAATACCAATTCACGGCGCGGCATCCAAAAGTTTCTGCGCTTCACAATAGGTCGGATCACTACCCGTTTGTGGCTCTGACTTTTGGACTGCCACGGCTCCCAGATTGTTCAGCAAGGTAATGGCGGCAGTCATGACCATTCTAACCCCCCCATGGGGGAATAGCGTCTCCTCCCATACCTGGACGATCTTTCAAAGCGCAGACATTCAAGAAGTGCGACGCAGCGTCGCCATAACGGTAGAACCACGCTACGCACACTCGGCTGGTTAGTCAACCTTCAGAAGTCATCACAGGTCCCCAAGTCAATCGCTAAATTTTTTCCTGGGCATGCAGTTCAAAACACAGCCAAAGGGGTAGTGACAATGCCCGGGAAGAAAGCACAGTCAAGGGATTCGCGACCTACTTCGGCCCTGCACCTCGCGCCCTCTTTATTTACCATGAGAGTTCTAGGGCAGGATGGTAGCAGCGATAGGAAGCTGTACCGTTTGCACAGCTGCATCTCAGAGCTCCTCCAAATGGCCATGGCTAAAGCATGGGACAATGACATACCTTTTCCCTGGACAAGATGTTCCGCTTATCGGTGGCGACCAAAACAGTCACTGCATTGGTGGCTCCGGCCGGAGTCACGACAAGGGGGAAGTCATTCTCCCGGAACAGTAGAAAAACTGACCACAGATGCAAGCCTGACAGGATGGGGCGCAGTGTACCTACAAAGCCCCCGAGCACAGGGAAAGTGGTCACCTGACGAAAACGAGATGTCCGATCAACATTCTGTAGATTGCGAGCCATCTGCCGAGCATTACAAGCTTTCCATCGATACCTAGCGGGGGCACACATCAGGATTCAAGCAAACAATGCCACGGCGGTAGCATATGTCAATCACCAAGGCGGGACCCGCAGAAGTGCGCCACATCCTTCATTGGGCGGAATCGACGGGATCAGTCCTTGTCAGCAGTACACATTCCAGAGTGGAATTGGGAAACAGACTACCTCAGTCCGCCAGGGGGGCGTAGATTCAGGAGAATGGTCCCTACATCCCGATTTTTTCAAACAAATTTTCCACCGTTGGGATTAAGCCGATGTGACCTTTATGGCATCACGGTTCAACGCAAAAGTCCCACCTTGGCCAGGTCGCACGATCCACAGTCGATAGGTGCAGATGCTCTAGTACAGGATTGGACACTGTTCCAACTACCGTACATATTCCCGTCTCTGCCACTGATCCCCAGGGTAGTGCGGAAGATCAGATAAGAAGGGGTGTCCGTCATTCTCGTCGCTCCAGACTGGCCAAGACCGCTTGGTACCCAGACATCGTGCAGCTCATGGCAGATGTGCCGTGGGCGGCTGCCAGATCTGTCCGGATCTTTGGTCTTTAGGCCCGTTCTTCCACCAGAATAAAGCCTATTCCCGTGACCGGTATCAAGGCACACTCTGCCTGTGCGGTAGGGGCCTCCTGGGCTAGTCGCCAAGCATGCCGGCTGAACAAGTGTGTAAGGCGGGCCACTTGGATCTAGCCTACACACGTTTACAAAACACTACAGAGTCCATACCCAGTCATCAGCAGATACAAGCCTGGGTAAATGAGTCTTGCAAGCGGCAGTATGCCCACCTGTAGAGGCCTATCTTTAGGCGGGGTTCGTTCCATTGCTATTTCCACCCCAGGGACTGCTTTAGGACGTTTCCAATCGTCCTGTGTCCCCCAATGAGGCGAAGGAGAAAAGGAGATTTTTGTTGTACTCACCGTTAAATCTTAGCCTCAAATTGGGGGACACAGCTCCCGCCCTGTTGCCCAATTCGGGCCGTGTGTGAGTTATCAGAGGTATTCTTGAGTTTTTACATGGTTACCTTCATGGCATTGTTGGTATATAGTTGCCTTATAAAACAGGCGTCATTAGACTGTTATCCAATTGCTATGTTACTCCTACTGCTTTGCACAAAACTGGTTAAGGCAGTGCCTGCTCCAGGGGTGTATACTGCAGAGGGGAGGAGCCACTGTTAATCTTTTACAGATTCTGCCTAGTGTCTTCGCCTCCTAGTGGCAGCAGCATATCACACCCATGGTCCTGTGTCCCCTAAATTTGAGGCTAAGAGAAAAGGATTTTACGGTGAGTACCACAAAAATCTCCTTTTTTTTTTTCTATATAATAGTTTAGCATCTCTCGCACAGAAAGGCATGACTTTACAGCTTACCATTTTCCTTTGGTTTTTGTTGCTTCCTTTACCACAAGTCAATCTATTTTTTTGACAAATGTGCAGTATTATGTGGTTCTCCCGCAGCACAAGCCTAGCAGCAAAATAACCCCAAAATATCTTTATCTGAGGCTGATTGTGTCTACAGGTGAAGGCTGAAAAAGATAGCAAGAATCTGGGAAAGCTGCAGCAGTGCTCTCGTCGTGTGAATGAGATGGCAGCAAATGTGGTGGCATCTACAAGATCGGGACAAGAGCAGATTGAAGAGAAAGGTAGTTCTTCTAGTACGTTATCTTAAATGGGAATCTTAAAAATATGTTCCTACACTAATGACATCACCCCTGTAGATACCATGGACTTCTCTGGACTGTCCCTCATCAAGCTAAAGAAGGAAGAAATGGAAAGCCAGGTAATATGCTATTATGGACTTCCTTTATCAGCAGTATATATGGACTGCCTATATCGGCATACTTGAACCTTTTGCTTTTCAAAAAAGGGAATGAACTGCTTAGTAAAACGACCCTCCACCCTAGTACTGAAAATTGACTTTACATTTGTCATATATAGTACCTGTTAAAACGTTGTTTGCTTCCCACTAATAAATTAATCAGGCCTCGAAGTGTGGTTCTCTTAGCAATGTGCTCCCCATGCCACGTTTGTGGCTACTAAGTCCAACCAACGTCTTCCCTGCCTTACCTGTGCTTTGTGGGCATGGCTCAGATTTCTGCATCCTCTGCCCCTTATGCAACTGAAGTGACCACTATAGGTTCACTTTAAAGTCAAACTTTTCTACATAATTAAGGGGCTAGGCTGATTGGTACTTTAAAGGTTATGACATCTCAGAAAAGGCCATCAATATTAGATAGGTGAGTTGTCACTCTTCTCAAACACTATCAGCCTTAGGGCCTATGTCAACTTCATTATTTAGCTGGCAAAGCTCCATACTTCCTTTATCTGCGGTATTACATCTTAGTCCTTGTTCGCATGAATGGGACTTAGTTGTAGTACATTGCATGGTCATTCAGCTATGCAAAGTAACAAATTAAACCTATTCGCTTTCTACCCCAGTGTTGGTGGCCAGATAGTTGTAAGAGATGTCCCTATATTGTGCATGGATGGAGAACAACTTTTGTCTAACAATTTAGCCTTACGTTACAGATTGCATATTAAAGCCTATAAGCTATTGAGGATTCAGTATCCTTAATTAACCATTCAGTACATCTCATTTAGACTCCAAATTAACGATTATATTTTTTATGTCATTAAGGTTAAAGTCCTTGAACTTGAGTCTGCACTGCAGAATGAAAGAATGCGTCTCGGAGAGCTTCGGAAGAAGCATTACGGGGTGGCAGGAGTATTTGATGAAGCAGAAGAAACTGTAAAACCACCTCAGAAGCCTGGCATTCTAAAGAAGCCACAGTTGGCACAGAAACCCATCATTCCACCCAAGACCGAGCACAAGGTATTAACTGCAGAAAGCCATTTCCTCTCAACCGAGAGGCCATAAATGATATTAAGAACCTAAAATGTTACTTATTTGTGAATTTTTTTTCAGTTTTTGGGATTTGTCATGATTTCACAATAATGCACTGACAATGAGAGGGGTGTGCAGCTAAAAAGAAAAAAAAAGTCCCCAAAGGATTTTATGATTGTAAAAGAATGAACTCAAAATGATATGCCTTCGCTTGACAGCTCAAACTCTATATCGGCAGAGCTGCTGAGCTGTGTTTGGTTGCAATGGTGATGCTCTGCTGACAATGGGCGCTGTTGACCTGACATCACCACTGTAGACAAAACACAAAGTCCAGAGCAGCAGTGGACAGCTGGCGCCTGATTGAGTGAGGGAATGTACTGTCTGAGTTTGGTCGCTAAATTATACATTTGTAAATCAACACTTTTTTCTTAAAGTGGGAAAAGCCCTTAGATGTCACAGATTGCTCCTTCTGTTGCACTTGCAAGAAATAAAATATTGTGTGTTGTACTCAACCTATAAAGAATTGGTGATGAATAAGACAGTTAAGTCTACTGGCTATATATTAAGGCTTTTTGTACTGTTGTAGAATTATTGACTGCCTTGGAAATTGCTTGCAAAAACGAAGACTCGAATTGGACATCTGTGAAAACCGTTCTTTGTATGGACCATAAAAGTATTGACTAGCTGTGATCTCCTGATCCAAACTTAAGTTTCATGGGTATATATAAAGCTGTCAAATTTGGGTCAGGACACTTGTGTACTGTTTGTGTTCATACCAGAACACGTAAACATCTGAATTTGGCCTAATAAATCCTTACGTCTATCAATGCTACTTTGATGTGGACTAAGAAAATAAGAAAGGCTAAGGCCCTGAGTCATCATGTTCGGCATGAACAACGCCAGTCTTAATGGAAAGTGTGCTATAGTTAAATGTACCTGACTCATTAATGGGTGCATGACTTTTAATGAATCAGGAACATCTAACAAGTGTTGTGCAGCTTGCCACAAATCTTATTACAGTGAGGGTCTGGGGTAAGATTTCCAGCTTGGGGTACACCACAGGTTGTCAATAATTAGATGAGCTGTGACATTACACACTGTCCTACCCATTTTGGCAGAGCTGGGCAAAATTGTCGTGAAACCTGCAAAGGTCGCAACGTTTTTGAGACTCTTCAAAATTATTTACGGCAGACTTCTGCCATAATAACTTTGATTAATTGGAACCCAACTGTATTGAAATGTTTTGATTCGTTCACATTCGTTTTATTGAATAAATTGTTAATTTACACATGCTTTTATTTTGCAGATTAATCAAGATGATGGTGTCTATCAAGCTCAGTTCATCAACTTCTAGCTCATGATTCCTTGTCAGGATGGCTGTGCACAGTTACATGTTCTAGGGTGTACAGGAAACACTGTAACACTGGCACTTTTGAACCATTACATCTGTGTTCTATACAGATAGTTGCTCTTCTGATACCTTTTGGGTGGTAAATTTTAGCCTTTCCCACTCAGCTGCTTATTTATACTAGTGTAAGAAATCTACAGTTGGCATCTTTTTATTTAGGTTTATTTTATTGTAATATTTTATTTTACCTTTTATAAGAGGTGCACAAGGCTGGGGTACAGTTCCTCTTGTAAGTTATCTAGGCATCTGAAGATGCCTCCCTCTACAGATGTTACCCAACCAAACTAGTATGTGGAGGTGTGGCAGGAAAACGAATGTTCTCAAATCTAAAACAGTGTTTTCCAAACTCCAGTCATCCCTTCCCCCCCCCCCCCATCACATTTTCACGATCCCTTAGTATTGCGCATGTGAGAAAACCTGCAGCAATTTCTGATGCTTTGTATTGCACAGGTGATTGAATTATGGAAATCCTGCAAACATGGCCTTTTGGGGTGAGGGTGTTGTGAGGATTTGAGTTTGGGAAACACTGATCTAGAACAAAAATTAACTTGAAATGTGAATATTGTCTGAATAAAGCTAAGATAATCTATGCTTGATAGTGATTCTCCTAATTGAAGACCACCAGTCACATAACAGGTCTCTTTCTGACGTCTGTGCACATTGGTCTGATCTCTGACTGCAATGCATGGCTGGCCATGGCTGGGTCTCCGGACACGAGTGTCACAGCCTAATAGCAATATATGAAACCTTCATGCCCTGGCCCGAGGCCCGATATCGCACCAGTGTATATGGATGTCTGAATGAGCCCTTGTGCTTTAGGGTCCACTAGTTCTACATTGCCTAGGTGAGATGGGAATGTCTTCTGTAATAAATCAATGTTGAAATAATGTAATTGTAATGTTTTTAAATGTTTTTAATTTCGAGTTTGTCATGTATAATGTAGAATATTCTATATTTTTATTGCACACAAGTTTTTGGATGAGGGGAAGTGGAGTAATATCAGTTGGGAATGTAAATTACACTTATTGTCACCAAGTTTATTAATGTCTACAGCCCTCTGAAATGGCATCTTGAGGCTTAAAAAAAGGACACTTTGCTTCATGTTGGGTGTTACCATGCTAATATATGATTTGTGCTGAGTTAACAAATTAATAACTGGTGGCATTAAATATTAATCAGTATAGAGGACTAGAGTACCAGTCTGGAGCAGAGAGGTCTGTGTCCAGCCCAAGGGATTGTATGAAAGGTGTGGTATATAGTCTTCCCCTGGTAGGAACACCTTACTATCACCTCGGATGTGTGTAACTGTGGGGACGGGATATCTAATTATTCTGCACACAGCCGTTCTATCGCTTCACCTCTGTGATCTCACGTCTTTGTTTCCATTTGGTTATATGGGGCAGGTTTGATAACGCAGTGTGATGCTTTTATTTATTTGTTGAGATATTACTTAGGAAACCAAGCAAGTTTCTTGTTTTGTTTTTTTTTCCATTTTCTTTTCAGGATGGTAACTAAAGATGGTGAATTTAAAAACTGTTATTTGTTGTTTTGTTTTCATTTGGGAAATGTCTTCACGTAATAAAAATTTTTATATGCCATCTGGGTTACAGGGTCGTCCGTCTTAATCCGTAGTCTTTTCATATCCTTGTCCTCCTTTTAGGCTGACTGTGTTTTCAGTTTTGTATCTTTGTAAATGTGAAATAAGCAATAAAACTTTACGCCTATTTCATTTGTAAAGTGTAAAGCTTTGTAATTTTGGGGAGTTACTCTTTTCTATAAACTTCTATGACATAAAAATGAAGTGCATCCTTAATAATGTGTGTTAATGCAAAAATATCCATGTTTATAAACCCTGCAGAGATGGTCACTAAATTTAGTTCACCACCCTTCACAACCACTCCAAACTAAATGCCAAAACGAGGAGAACCATGAGTTAAAAAAGACAGGTTTTTTTATTATTAAACGCAGTCGTGAGGTAAAAGACATTAAGAAGACAAATTGTTACAAGATAGAAGAATGCAGGGACACTTACATAATCATTGTGTGCAAATGGTTAAAATCACATAAACCATAAGGGAGTACAAGGCAAGCAATACAGCAAACAAAAGAATGAGCACATACAGTCATGGCCAAAAGTTTTGAGAATGACACCAAAATTTTCACATGATCTGCTGCCTTCTGGTTTTTATTTGTGTTTGTCTGATGTTTATATCACATACAGAAATATAATTGCAATCATATTATGATACCAAAAGGTTATATTGACAGTTAGAATGAGTTAATGCAGCAAGTCAATATTTGCAGTGTTGACCCTTCTTCTTCAGGACCTCTGCAATTCTCCCTGGCATGCTCTCAATCAACTTCTGGACCAAATCCTGACTGATAGCAGTCCATTCTTGCATAATCAATGCTTGCATTTTGCCAGAATTTGTTGATTTTTGTTCGTCCACCCGTCTCTTGATGATTGACCACAAGTTCTCAATGGGATTATGATCTGGGGAGTTTCCAGGCCATGGACCCAAAATCTCTGTTTTGTTCCCTGAGCCATTTAGTTATCACCTTTTCTTTATGGCAAGGTGCTCCATCATGCTGGAAAAGGCATTGTTGGGCGCCAAACTGCTCTTGGACGGTTGGGAGAAGTTGCGCTTGGACGACATTCTGCTACCATTCTTTATTCATGGCTGTGTTTTTAGGCAAGACTGTGAGTGAGCCGATTCCCTTGGCTGAGAAGCAACCCCACACATGAATGGTTTCAGGATGCTTTAAAGTTGCCATGAGACAAGACTGGTGGTAGCGCTCACCTCTTCTTCTCCGAATAAGCTGTTTTCCAGATGTCCCAAACAATCAAAGGGGATTCATCAGAGAAAATGACTGTACCCAAGTCCTCAGCAGTCCACTCCCTGTACCTTTTGCAGAATATCAGTCGGTCCCTGATGTTTTTTCTGGAGAGAAGTGGCTTCTTTGCTGCCCTCCTTGAAACCAGGCCTTGCTCAAAGAGTCTCCGCCTCACAGTGCGTGCAGAAGCACTCACACCAGCCTGCTGCCATTCCTGAGCAAGCTCGGCACTGCTGGTAGTCCGATCCCGCAGCTGAAACAGTTTTAAGATATGGTCCTGGCGCTTGCTAGTCTTTCTTAGGCACCCTGGACCCTTTTTGACAACAGTGGAAGCACTCTCCTTGAAGTTCTTGATGATGCGATAGATTGTTGATTGAGGTGCAATCTTTCTAGCTGCGATACTGTTCCCTGTTAAGCCATTTTTGTGCAGTGCAATGATGGTTGCACGTGTTTCTTTAGAGATAACCATGGTTAACTGAAGAGAAACAATGATACCAAACACCAGCCTCCTTTTAAAGTGTCCAGTGGTGTCATTCTTACTTAATCATGACTGATTGTTCCATTAACACAGGTGTGGGTGTTGATGAGGACAGGGCTGGCGATCAATCACTAAAATTATGTTAGCTGCTCCTTTTAAGGCAGGACTGCAATGATGTTGAAATGTGTTTTGGGGGTTAAAGTTAATTTTCTAGGCAAATATTGACTTAGCAAGTAATTGCTGTTAAGCTGATCACTCTTTATGACATTCTGGAGTATATGCAAATTGCCATTAGAAAAACTGAAGCAGTAGACTTTGTTAAAATTAATATTTGTATCATTCTCAAAACTTTTGGCCATGACTGTACAGTACAATAATACACAGGTGCACCCAGTGTTCATGACACATGAATTGATGTTTTAGGTGAACACTGCAATCCTGCAACAATTCAACATGTAGTTAATGGAACAATACAGGTACATCACCCAAATTGAATAAGGTGATTGTGCACAAACTCACAGTGCCCCTATGAACAGTGAGGTAGCCCAAGCAGAGGCAACCCCTCACATGACAAATTACATATTGCACATACCCATTTTAATTTGCAGTGTCACCTGCAGACTGGAGAACCCCTGTATACAAACAGCTGTTTCATAGACCACTAAGGTCCACTTCCTCAGGGGGCTATGATAAAGAAATACCAGGTCTCCCAGGAGGTCCTGATTGTGCAGTCTGGCAATGGCACACACTCCTCTTTATTCCCCTGCCACTCCTAGGCTCTCCAGTGACTATTGAACGCCCGCACATGCGCAGTCTGCCGGGCTCTGCCTATGAAACAGCCGCCTCTCAATATGTCAGTGGCAAAACTGCGCAAGCACGGGATCAGGTTGCATCACCGAATTCCCACACATGTGCAATAGCTCAATCTGATGTCTGGACAGGTGGGGGGGGGGTGCAACGCGATGCACATGGGGGTGGGATGTCATGGAGCTGTAGAAAACAAGCAGGAACTGTACATGGCATATCACAAAACAGTGTAAGGCACAGAAATAAATCAACAGACCGCCGCCGATGTAAGGAGTTGAATTCCATCGTAGTGAAGTTTCCTCTTACATTCAGGGAGAATCAACATCTATAAATATTTGGAGAACGAATTCTGAAGAAAAGAGCCCATACACATAGTGAGCTACCTGTAGAGCAAAAAATATGACAAGTCAAGGAAAGCGAAGCCAACCACTTGAAGGACATTGATACATAGGGTAAAAGGAAAAAGATGAAAGAAACCGTAAACTATAAAAATAATGTATATAAAAATAGGGGAGGTTCACAGTAGTAGAGGACATTCACAAAAAGGGTGCTAAGCTTAGGGACTTAAGACCCCTGAGGACCCTTGTATCTAGGCTCATCCATCTGGCCTCCCGTCTCGCCAACATATGTTTCACATCGCCACCTCTAATGCCAGGGTGAACGACATCAATCTCCCTGACACTTAAACTTCTAGGGCCACAATTGTGAAACTCCTGGAAGTGTCGGGGGAGGGTTTTTAGTTGGTCGAGTTCATCAGTACCTTGGGCCGCAGCAATGTCCCTAACATGTTCTCTCACCCGTCTCTGTAGCTCCCGTGATGTCAGGCCAACATATCAGGCCATAACATGTTGCATAAAATACAACATTGGTTGTGGAACAACGCACATGATGGCAGATGTCAAACACCCGGGAGCCATCCGAGGTGCGAAGGTGTTGGACCGTAGGACATGGCTGCAAACCACACAGTGGCCACATGAAAAGCAGCCCAGTGTAGGGCCCCAGGATCCGAAGGGGTTAGACAGGCGGAACATAGTGGCTACGGACCAACTCATCCCTTCGCACCTTTTTTGTGAGTGTCCTCTACTACTGTGACCCTCCCCTTATTTTTATTATTTTATTTTTATAAAGATTTGAACAGTACAATCATTAATCAGCTTTCGTAATGATTACACCGTGTTATACATAGAGCATGTCACATTCTCTATTGTCATAGAAGACGTAGAAATATTATCTTCGCTTTTGAGTGTTTTTAAAACAAGACAATTAATAGAAAATAAAAGAAATATACATTTTGTATAAATATTTACATAAACCCTCTTCAAAATGAGGAACATAACATATCATTTTTTAACAGTTTATATCGTCTAAACTCTCAAAAGGTCTTTTCTGACCTTTAATTACACCTTTAGCCACCCAGGGGAATGAGGAAAGAGGGAAATGGGAGAAATATGAAAACCAAACTCAGTGGCATGGTAATTGATATATAAGGAGTGGGGATTGTAAGGTCTGACATGAACAGTTATAGGGGTATCACCCTTCCCAGATTTAGGAAAACAGCTCATTATAATTGGTGGCATCTTTAAATAAGATCCACTCAGACCAGGTAATGGTGAAAGCATTTAGCGTCTGTAGAAGCCCAGCCGAGATCTCTTCCATTCTATGTATTGACTCCATCTCAGAGTACCACTCCAGTATAGTTGGCGGATTCTGATCCTTCCAGTGATGTGGAATCACCGCTCTAGCCGCAGAAAGGCAGAATCTTAGAATGTCTCTCTTGGGCCCTCACCGAATATTTTTTTATATACGTTATTTTTATAGTTTATGGTTTCTTTCACCTTTTTCCTTTTACCCTCTGTACCAATGTCCTTCAAGTGGTTAGCTTTGCTTTCCTTGACTGTTCATATTTTTTGCTCTGCTAATATTTCACTAGGTGTATGGACTCTTTACTTCAGAATCCATCCTCCACATATTTATAGATGTTGATTCTCCCTGAATGTAGGAGGAGTCTTCACTATGATGGAATTTAACTCCTTATTACATTGGTGGCGCTCTGTTGATTTATTTCTATGCCTTACACGGTTTTGAGATATGCCATGTACGGTTCCTGCATGTTTTCTACAGCTTTGTGACATCCCGCCCCCATGTGTGATGCTGTTGCACCGCCCCACCTGCCCTGACGTCATATTGAGCTATTTAACATGCGCAGGAATTCGGTGACTCGTCCTGCGCTTTGCGCAGTTTTTCCGCTGACTTATTGAGAGGTGGCTGTTTGGTAGTCGGAGCCCGGCAGATTGCGCGGGCGTCCGATTGTCAATGGAGAGCCCAGGAGTGGCACCTGTGTATTATTGTACTGTATGTGCTCATTCTTTTGTTTGCTGTATTGCTTGCCTTGTACTCCCTTATGGTTGATGTGATAACCATTTGCACACCATGATTATGTAAGTGTCCCTGCATTCTTTTGTCTTGTACCAATTTGTCGTCTTAGTGTCTTTCATCCCAGAACTTCGTTTAATAATAAAAAAAAACCTGTCTTTTTCAACTCATGGTTCTTTTCTTAATAATGTGGCAAAACCAAAAGAAACAAAAATGAGCAAATACCCTAAAATAAGTAAATAAATACATTGCACTAGTGCATAAAAATAGGGTACTTGGTATTATTTTGATCAAAAAAATGTAAAAGCCATCCCACCACATCAAGGTGACCCCATCGGGATGGTCCTAACCTAGCATCAAGTATTACAAGCCTAATCTTTACACACACAGCACGTATATGCCTCACCATGCATTCAATCCATCCTGCTGCTCACATCATCTGGGCTCAGACCCACAATGCCGTGACTCTCGGAAAGTAAACATGAAGAAAAGTGGGAGGAGTCTCCAATAAAAAAAATGTCACTTTATGCAAAATATTAAATCGTATAAAAGTCCATGATAACGGAGATGCAATCTCAACGTATTTCTAGCTTACGCCCTTAAACAGTGATTAAGGGCGTAAGCCAGAAACATGTTGAGATTGCATCTCCATTATCATGGACTTTTATACGATTTAATATTTTGCATAAATAAAGTGACAAATTTTATTATTGGAGACTCCTCCCACTTTTCTTCATATTACAAGCCTTACTAGATGTCAAGTGACGTTTGTATGATCAGGACAGAAAAGGGCCCGGGGTCCAACAGAGAACACCCAGCAATGGGAAGCTATGTACACACAATGTCCAGCTTATATAAGGCAGGCCATACCTTAGATTGCAATGAGTGCAAAAACTGCTTTCCACTGGCTAAACTCCATTTTGGTGTATCTTTATGCTGTTAAAATAGATCAATGTAAATTAAGCTGAGAATTTGGTGCTAAAGTTGTCACTTGAAAGAAAATTTGAAGAGTTAATTTACCAAGTTAGATCAAAGGAATATTTGCTAGAATTTTCAGTAATACTCCGCTTCCTTTGATGTTTAGTCTTAATTAGCTACGACTCAGGCTTTATAGAAAAGCTTGTATTGTGTCACTGTGGGGAACCTCAGGCCCAAGGGCCGCATGCGGCCCTCTATGACCTTTTCTGCGACCCCCCCCCCCCCCAGGTGGGTTGTTTGGGACCTCAGTGCTTAGGCTCGCAGATGTATTTTGCAGACTGCCTGACTTTTAAATCCAGCTCCCCAGTGATCTCTATGCCCAAGTCTCAGCCTCTCCAGTGATGTATATGCCCCAGCCTCACCTTTTATGTCTATGGCCCTAACAAACCTGGAAAAGCAACATGATTACACCTAACATCACAGCCATGCCAAAGAGAAGCTCCAGCCACCACACTATGGGGAGTTGATTGTTTAACCAAATATAGCAGGGTAGTTTTCAAATTGATAAATTTGTGCCGCCCCTCCCCCCTCAAAGGATGTAGAAATTTCCAAATGGCCCCCGGCAGGAAAAGCACCTCTGCTCTACAATATACAAGAGCCAGTAAATGAAATGGAGATAATGATACTACATTTTTGTTACAAATAGTTGTTTAATACACTTTGCAGCTTATTCAAACAGGACTACATTTCATTTTAGACCAATTTTTTGCAACAAAATTTTGGTGCACACTGGTACAGTGGGGGAAAAAAGTATTTAGTCAGCCACCAGTTGTGTAAGTTCTCCCACTTAAAAAGATGAGAGGCCTGTAATTGACATCATAGGTGACCTCAACTATGAGAGACAAAATGAGAAAACAAATCCTGAAAATCACATTCTCTGATTTGGAAATTTTTTTTTTTTTTCTTCAAACGTTGGTGGAAAATAAGTATTTGGTCAATAACAAAAGTTCATATTAATACTTTGTTATATATCCTATGTTGGCAATGACAGAGGTCAAACGTTTTCTGTAAGTCTACACAAGGTTGGCACACACGGTTACTGCAGGGCCGTATTTGGAGTTCCTGCTGCCCTAGGCACTGTCAGTGGTTGCCCCCCCGCCATCACAGCTCCTCCCCCTGTTGCAGCCCCTCCCCATCATGGCTCCTCCCCCATTGTGGCCACTCCCCCATCACGGACAATCTTCCCCCTTAGTCGCGGCCATCCCCCCAAGCTTCATGTAGCTTCTCCCTCCCACATTTCATCATGTAGTACATATAAAAGGTTTGTCCAACCACGCTCCAGAGACATACTGATAGGATGTTTACATTGTGAGCCCCAATGGGGACAGTGTTGATGATGTATGTAAAGTGCTGTGGAGTTCATAGTGTAATATAAGTGCAAAAGATATTATTCTTAATATTATATCACAATACCAGGATCTGAGGATCTTCTATTTTGAGTTCAGGGGCTCTCTGATGCCGTGTCGCTGCCTGTCTCGCTGTCTTCCTCTTTTGACACTGAAGTGCGACAAGAGAGCATTAACTGGTTAATAACATGAAGTATGGAGTGTACTAACTGAGCCATAAACCCTCCCCATACCATGTCCAGCAGACATTGTAGAATTACTACCGGTATATGGATTTTATAATTGGGGTCTGGACACACTGGCATGAAACTCGGACAAGTGCAATGTGTGATTTTATCGCATTGCACTCGGACCAATGTTAACCAATGTCTGAGAGCAGATTGTCGAGTGTTGGACGCTTTTTTTCTCAGCCAGATTCTGGATGAGAAAAAAGTCGCAACATTCTGCGACAGTCTGCGATTCACGCGCGGGACTCACCAATGCAAGTCTATGGGTCCGACAAAATCACGGACCGCACACGGACCATCCAAGAGGCCTAAGTTATTTCCATGGATACATTATCATTCTGTAACTGAGAACACTGTAACATGTTCCTGTAAATGATTATGCAGTAATAGCTATTGAGGAAAGAACAGATTGCACACAGATCTGAGAGAAATGTCGGACACTCGCACAGCAGTTGCCAAATGGACCAAAAACGGATGTCACTTGTCCGACTCCTGGATGAGAAACAGACCGATTTTAAGGCGGCGGGAGACTGTGCACCACCGTGTCCTCAGCTCCGTGCTGTGCACAATGTGCCACCTTGTCCTCAGCTACGTGCTGTGTACAGTGTGCCACCTTGTCCTCAGCTACGTGCTGTGCATAGACAGTGTACCACCATGTCCTCAGCTCCGTGCTGTGCACAGACAGTGTGCCACCATGTCCTCAACTCCGTGCTGTGCACAGTGTGCCACCTTGTCCTCAGCTCCGTGCTGTGCATAAACAGTGTGCCACCTTGTCCTCAGCTCCGTGCTGGGCATAAACAGTGTACCACCATGTCCTCAGCTCCGTGCTGGGCACAGACAGTGTACCACCATGTCCTCAGCCCCGTGCTGTGCACAGTGTGCCACCTTGTCCTCAGCTCCGTGCTGTGCATAAACAGTGTACCACCATGTCCTCAGCTCCGTGCTGGGCACAGACAGTGTAAAACCATGTCCTCAGCCCCGTGCTGTGCACAGTCTACCACCATGTCCTCAGCCCCATGCTGTGCACAGTGTACCATGTCCTCAGCTCCGTGCTGTGCATAGACAGTGTAGCATCATGTCCTCAGCTCTGTACACAAACAGTGTACCACCATGTCCCCAGCTCCCTGCTGTGCACAGTGTACCACCATGTCCTCAGCTCCGTGCTATGCACAGACAGTGTACCACCATGTCCTCAGCTCCGTGCTGTGCACGGACAGTGCACCACCATGTCCTCAGCTCTATGCTGTGCACAAACTGCACCACCATGTCCTCAGCTCTGTGCTGTGCACAGACAGTGTACGGTACACTGTCTGTGCACAGCACGGAGCTGTGGACATGGTGGTACACTGCACAGCACAGAGCTGAGGACATGGTGGTACACTGTGCACAGCACAGAGCTGAGGACATGGTGATACACTGTCTGTGCACAGCACAGAGCTGAGGACATGGTGGTTACACTGTCTATGCACAGCACGGAGCTGGGGACATGGTGGTACACTGTGCACAGCAGGGAGCTGGGGACATGGTGGTACACTGTCTGAACAGCACAGAGCTGAGGACATCCCAGAAGAGACAGACAGGCCACAGACAGGCGGCGGGACAACACTGAGCCCACCTGGGAGAACAACTCCCAGCACCCAACATCCTGGGACAGGCAGGAAAACTACAACTCCCAGCATGCCACACCCTGCCAACACAGGATGGTGGTGGCAGCTGCATGGAGGCAGACACATGGTACAGCCGTCATGGTGCACCCCTGTCCTCCTCTCCTCTGTCCCTCCTGCTGCTCCTATGTCCTCCTGCACCCCTGTCCTCCTCTCCTCTGTCCCTCCTGCTGCTCTTCTGTCCTTTTGCACCTCCGTCCTCCTCTCCTCTGCCCCTCCTGCTGCTCCTCTCTCCTCCTGCACCCTTATCCTCCTCTCCTCTGTCCCTCCTGCTGCTCCTCTATTCTCCTCTCCTCTGCCCCCTCCTGCTGCTCCTCTGTCCTCCTGCACCCCCATCCTCCTCTCCTCTGTCCCTCCTGCACCCCCGTCCTCCTCTCCTCTGCCCCTCCTGCTGCTTCTCTATTCTCCTGCACCCCTGTCCTCTCCTCTGTCCTCCTGCACCCCCATCCTCCTCTCCACTGTCCCTCCAACTGCTGCTCTGTCCTCCTGCGTCCCCGTCCTCCTCGCATCTGTCCCTCCTGCACCCCTGTCCTCCTCTCCTCTGTCCCTCCTGCTGCTTCTCTGTCCTCCTGCACCCCTGTCCTCCTCTCCTCTGTCCCTCCTGCTGCTCCTCTGTCCTTCTGCACCCCTGTCCTCCTCTCCTCTGTCCCTCCTGCTGCTC
Source organism: Allobates femoralis (assembly GCA_033576535.1). Lineage (NCBI taxonomy): Eukaryota > Metazoa > Chordata > Amphibia > Anura > Aromobatidae > Allobates > Allobates femoralis. The sequence continues at coordinate 681,180,076 of JARQOC010000003.1, read as the reverse complement.
TTCTGTCCTTTTGCACCTCCGTCCTCCTCTCCTCTGCCCCTCCCTGCTGCTCCTCTCTCCTCCTGCACCCTTATCCCTCCTCTCCTCTGTCCCTCCTGCTGCTCCTGTCCTCCTGCACCCCTGTGCTCCTCTCCTCTGTCCCTCCTGCTGCTCCTCTCTCCTCCTGCACCCCTGTCCTCCTCTCCTCTGTCCCTCCTGCTGCTCTTCTGTCCTTTTGCACCTCCGTCCTCCTCTCCTCTGCCCCTCCTGCTGCTCCTCTTCCTCCTGCACCCTTATCCTCCCCTCCTCTGTCCCTCCTGCTGCTCCTCTATCCTCCTCTCCTCTGCCCTCCTGCTGCTCCTCTGTCCTCCTGCACCCCCATCCTCCTCTCCTCTGCCCCTCCTGCTGCTTCTCTATTTTCCTGCACCCCGTCCTCTCCTCTGTCCTCCTGCACCCCCATCCTCCTCTCCTCTGTCCCTCCAGCTGCTCCTCTGTCCTTCTGCACCCCGGTCCTCCTCTGATCTGTCCCTCCAGCTGCTCCTCTGTCCTCCTGTGCCCCCGTCCATCTCTCATCTGTCCCTCCTGCACCCCTGTCGTCCTCTCCTCTGTCCCTGCTGCTGCTCCTCTATCCTCCTGCACCCCTGTCCTCCTCTCCTCTGTCCCTACTGCTGCTCCTCTGTCCTCCTGCGCCCCCGTCCTCTCCTCTGTCCCTCCTGCTCCCCCATCCTCCTCTCCTCTGTCCCTCCTGCTGCTCCTCTGTCCTTCTGCACCCCTGTCCTCCTCTCCTCTGTCCCTCCTGCTGCTCTTCTGTCCTTTTGCACCTCCGTCCTCCTCTCCTCTGCCCCTCCTGCTGCTCCTCTCTCCTCCTGCACCCTTATCCTCCTCTCCTCTGTCCCTCCTGCTGCTCCTGTCCTCCTGCACCCCTGTCCTCCTCTCCTCTGTCCCTCTGCTGCTCCTCTCTCCTCCTGCACCCCTGTCCTCCTCTCCTCTGTCCCTCCTGCTGCTCTTCTGTCCTTTTGCACCTCCGTCCTCCTCTCCTCTGCCCCTCCTGCTGCTCCTCTCTCCTCCTGCACCCTTATCCTCCTCTCCTCTGTCCCTCCTGCTGCTCCTCTATCCTCCTCTCCTCTGCCCCTCCTGCTGCTCCTCTGTCCTCCTGCACCCCCATCCTCCTCTCCTCTGCCCCTCCTGCTGCTTCTCTATTCTCCTGCACCCCCGTCCTCTCCTCTGTCCTCCTGCACCCCATCTTCCTCTCCTCTGTCCCTCCAGCTGCTCCTCTGTCCTCCTGCGCCCCCGTCCTCTCCTCTGTCCCTCCTGCTCCCCCATCCTCCTCTCATCTGTCCTTCCTGCTGCTCCTCTGTCCTCCTGTGCCCCCGTCCATCTCTCATCTGTCCCTCCTGCACCCCTGTCGTCCTCTCCTCTGTCCCTCCTGCTGCTCCTCTGTCCTTCTGCACCCCGGTCCTCCTCTGATCTGTCCCTCCTGCTGCTCCTATGTTCTCCTGCGCCCCCGTCCTCCTCTCCTCTGTCCCTCCTGCACCCCGTCCTCCTCTCATCTGTCCCTCCTGCACCCCCATCCTCCTCTCCTCTGTCCCTCCTGCTGCTCCACTATCCTCTTGCACCCCCGTCCTCCTCTCATCTATCTTCCTGCTGCTCCTTTGTCCTCCTGCACCCCGGTCCTCCTTTCCTCTGTCCCTCCTGCTGCTCCTCTATCCTCCTGCACCCCCATCCTCCTCTCCTCTGTCCCTCCTGCACCCCTGTCCTCCTCTGTCCCTCCTGCTTCTCCTCTGTCCTCCTGCACCCCCATCCTCCTCTCCTCTGTCCCTCCTGCACCCCCGTCCTCCTCTCCTCTGTCCCTCCTGCACCCCCGTCCTCCTCTCCTTTGCCCCTCCTGCACCCCCATCCTTCTCTGCCCCTCCTGCTGCTCCTCTATCCTCCTACACCCCTGTCCTCCTCTCCTATGTCCCTCCTGCATCCCTGTCCTCCTCTCTTCTGTCCCTCCTGCTGCTCCTCTGTCCTCCTGCACCCCGGTCCTCCTCTCATCTGTCCCTCCTGCTGCTCCTCTGTCCTGCACCCCCATCCTCCTCTCCTCTGTCCCTACTGCTGCTTCTCTTATCCTCTATCCCCTGAGTGAGCACAGATCCCGCTGGTGTGGACAGATCCCCCCGTTGTGGACAGATCACCTACTGTTTGTAGCCCCATCTCCTCCCCGGTGTTCAGGTTCCCGCCCCCTTCACGGTGTCCGATCCTCACCGTGTTTGCACAGTCTCCTCCAGGTTGTGCTGAGGATCTGGGGAAACTTCCGGCACAGCAGGGCGAGCAGCGGCAGCTCAGAGCCGGGCAGGCAGGGGAGGATCTCCGCCAGGATCTCCGGCAGTAGCTGCAGTGGAGTGCGGGGTCCCCGGCTGTGCCTCCACCAGCTGCACCTCCGCCGGCTCCCCATCCTCCGGATCCATCTCATCGGCGCCACCGCGGGACAGGAAGGAACAGAGCTGTACGGAACCGGAAGTGCGGGTTCCGTACAGCTCCCAGTCCCAGCAACTTCCTGCCTGAGCGCTCTCACCGTGCAGGCGGCAGTGCAATGCCGGCACTGCACTCTGCAACGGCCATGACACCCCCCCTCCCCCACAAAGACTCCGGTTTTCATATGGAGTCTCGGGGAGGGGAGGGAAGTAAAAAAAAAAAAAAATTAAAAAAAAAAAAAACAAAACCTCTCCCCTGGCGCCGCCCCCTGCGACCTGCCGCCCTAGGCACCGGCCCTCAAGTGCTTAACTGTAAATACGGCCCTGGGATACTGGTATGTTGGCCCATGGAGGAATCTCTATGCAGATCTCTTCTAGAGGAGTGACGTTTTGGGGCTGTTGATGGGCAACACTGACTTTCAACTCTCTCCAAAGGTTTTCTATAGGGTTGAGATCTGGAGACCGGCTAGGGCACTCCAGGATGTTGAAATGCTTTTTTTTTTTTTTTTTTTTTTTTTTTTTTTATCCGATAGTTTTTATTTGTTTTATCCACACAGATTGAATACCTTCCATTAACAGAGTAACCTAAATTCCTTCCCCTTTCCCCCCCCCACCTTTTGTAAACAGCTATTTTTAACACATGAAATATGACGTATCCCCCTCCATAGTTATTTTATATATACAGAAAGCACTACATAGTCCGAACATGTACTCATAGTCTAGCTGGTAGGTCCTTATAGCATGTGTATTCCATCTCACCTAGGCCTACTACCTCCACGCAAACATGCCGTCCATATCTTATCGCATACCCCAGTCCTGTTCCTTTTCTGGTATATGCTCTCCTCATTTCGTATTATATACTCCACTTGTTGGAGCTACTCCTTCCTAGAAGGGGGCTCGGCCCTAATCCAGCAACGGGCAATCATTTTCCGAGCCACATATAACAGCCTAGCTATCGCCAGTATTTGTGTATTGGCTATATTAATGTCTTCTACATAACCAAGCACACACCAGGGAAAATCTAGGTACCACACATCCATATCTACCTTCAATCAAACTCAGCACAACCAACCAGAAAGCTTGCAATCTCAGTCACTCCCATAACGTGTAAAATTCCAGCATCTGCATTCATACACCTCAGAAGTTTCTTGTGCACAAACTCAGTGCAAGAACGCAGGACACCTGTATTCCCTGTTGAAATGCTTCTTACGAAGCCACTCCTTTGTTGCCCTGGTGGTGTGCTTGGGATCATTGTCATGCATTGTCATGCTGAAAGACCCAGCCACGTTTCATGTTTCTCGTTTCACGTGCCCTTACTGATGGAAGGAGGTTTGCACTCAAAATCTCACGATACAAGGCCCCATTCATTCTTTCATGTACACGGATCAGTCCTGGTCACTTGGCTGAGAAACAGCTCCAAAGCATAGTTGCCATCACCATGCATAGTAGGTATGGTGTTCTTTAGATGCAACTCAGCATTCTTTCTCCTCCAAACACGACGAGTTGTATTTCTTCTGCCAAACAGTTCTACTTTGGTTTCATCTGACCATATGACATTCTCCCAATACTCTTCTGGATCATCCAAATGCTCTGTAGCAAACTTCAGATGGGCCCAGACATGCAATGGCTTAAGCAGGACGACACATCTGGTACTGCAGCATCGGAGTCCCTGGCGGTGTAGTGTGTTACTGATGGTAGTCTGTGTGACATTGGTCCCAGCTCTCTGCTGGTCATTCACTAGGTCCCCTGTGTGGTTCTGGGATTTTTGCTCACCCTTCTTGAGATGATTTTGACCCCACTGGGTGAGATCTTGCGTGGTGCACCAGATCAAGGGAGATTATCCGTGGTCTTGTATGTCTTCCATTTTCTAATTATTGCTCCCACACTGCTTGCCTATTGCAGATTCAGTCTTCCCAGTCTGATAGAGGGCTACAATTTTGTTTCTGGTGTCCTTCGACAGCTCTTTGGTCTTCACCATAGTGGAGTTTGGAGTGTGACTGACTGAGGTTGCGGACAGGTGTATTTATACTGATAACAAGTGCAAACAGGTGCCAGTACCACATGTAATGAGTGGACCGAGGAGCTTCTTATAGAAGAAGTTACAGGTCTGTGAGAGCCAGAAATCTTGCTTGTTTGTAGGTGACCAAATACTTAATTTCCACCAAAATGTAAAAAAAAAATCTTTCCAAATCAATGTGTTTTTCAGGATTTTTCTCATTTTGTGTCTTAGTTGAGGTCACCTATGATGTCAATTACAGGTCTCTCTCATCTTTTTAAGTGGGACAACTTGCATAATTGGTGGCTGATTAAATACTTTTTTCCCCAACTGTACATATTAAGTCACTTGAGAGCGTTTTTCCCCTTAGGGACCACAAATATAGTCTAAACTGAACTGATATATAAGTGATTAGCATCCCGCAATGTGAGAAAATGCAGCAGCTGTGAGCTGCACATTATAGCGGGCCCCAGCTGCGTCAGTCATGATAATTATTGGCACTGACCATGGTAATTTAACCCCTTAGATGCTGCTGTCAATAGTGACTACAATATGCACATGGTTATGGGCTTTTAATCAATTGGCAGCCTGATGATCATGATTGTGTGATTCTGATGATTCCCATGGCAATCCACGACCAGATAACGACCTTACAGTCTGCTGGCTATAGTGATCTCTTCTGAAGCTAGCAATATTAAGGTGGTAAAAATAACTTTTTACTTTCCTGTCATAGATACGTTGTTAGAAGGGATAGAAAAGGTGCAAATAGGGTCTTATTCAGGAAATATAGCAACACCACGAAGATATCACAGGCTCACCTTATGTGGTTGTGTGAAGACACAACCACTGACAAGATTAAGGGCCGCTTTACACACACCAACTTCTGAACAGATCTCTGGTTGCAGTGAAATCATGGACACATTGTTCCACTTGTATACAGCAACAAAATAGAACAATGTGTCCATGATTTCACTGCAACCAGCAAATTGCCAGTGAAATTTCTAGAAAAGTTGCCGCGTGTAAAGTTACCCGAATAGATCATTCAGTGTTCTTGGTGGTGCAAATCCATTTTTTCCCACTAGTGGACTTGGGAGCGTATATGAAGCCTACTGGCAATTACATTGTTAGTCCCCTATGTATTACTGCTCCCACAACAATGTCACGACTTCAGTGGGCAGTCCTCACGATATCATTATGCCAACTACAGTGGTGTGAAAGAGATTGCCCCCTTCCTGATTTCTTATTCCTTTGCATGTTTATCACACTTAACTGTTTCAGATCACAAAACAAATTTTAATATTAGATAAAGATAACACAAGTAAACACACAAATGCAATTTACATTTGTTTTGTGATCTGAAACATTTAAGTACAACAAACATGCAAAAGAATAAGAAATCAGGAAGGGGCAAATACTTTTTCACACGATTGTATATCCGCTATGATGTAAGAATAAGTACATACTCATAATTGAGCAACTCAATTTAGAAAACCTTGGTCCATTGGACATGTTAGGGCCCTTTACACACACCAACTTCTGAACAGATCTCTGGTTGCAGTGATACATTTGCACACAGCCACAAAATGTAACAATGTGTCCATGATTTCACTGCAACCAGAGATCTGTTCAGAAGTTGGACACAGAAGTTGGTGTGTGTAAAGGGCCCTAACACTGCTGCCGCAATCCCCACCGATTGGTATATCAATTAGAGAGTAGATGAAGGGTTAATGACCACGCTGCTGAAATCCATGAAACATCAAATAAGTTTATATTGGTTTATTTGTCTACGAGTTTCAGAGCTCTCAGGACAATCCAGTGTGCTTGAATGATAACAACATTTACAAAATGGTCAAAACAAAACTGTCAAAACACATATAATGCAAAAAAAAGCAAATTATATTAAAAATTTTACAGAGAAGCACATCGTGATTCTTCCGGCCCTGGCATTAATCGAGGAGCGGGGGGAGGTTGGTGCTGTCAGACCTAGCCAGGTGAGGAGCAGGGGGAGTGCTCACACTCACCATACTGCCCGCCGCAGTCGGCTGTCCCCTTCCCGAGTCCCGCTGTCATTGTGGCAGCTGCAGCCACAAGGCAAGCCCGTCCGGCCCATATCATTAGAGGGGGCGGCCCTAAATATATTAGGACAATACCACCAGCCTGGGTGGCGCATGCCCCCCTGCCACCTGGGCCAGTCCGCCCCTGACCTCAATGGATTAACTTTGATGAACAAGTTATGATAGGGATAGCATACAGTATGGTCTAAAAGAATACGAAACACTCAACGTTTCATACGTGACAATCTCCTCATCAGTGGTAAATAGGTGACGTGTAGGCAAAATTACTTACAATTTAACTATACAAAAAGTTGAATCAAAGATTATACCTTGCAGTCAAATATATGGTAGTCATCCCAACATCACAAAGGGTAAAGTGAGGAACCGAAACTGTAACTTGGGAAAACCACCCTAGTCTATGAGCACCTCCTATCCAGTCTTTACTGAGTGCACACCAATTCTTTTCTCTTCATCTGACCACTGCAGTTGAGTACGGAAGCTCTTTGTACCTGATTATGGATTTGCACATCCTCTAAGTTTGCCTTATAGCATTGGTGGTCTTTTTTATTTTGATTAACTATCGGAAAATTGCTTCCAAATTGCTTCCATCCAGGTTTCAGATGTGGGAAGAGAAAGTGGTGCACTGCATGCAGATGTGTTGCTTTTGTTCCGGGGGGGGGGGGGAAAATGCATGCGGGGCCTCATGAGCACTAGCACGATGACAACTATTTCTAGTTTTGGAGAAATCTCTGGGTTTTACAATGAACTGTGATAAATCGGTCCTGCTCTCCTTTATCTTTCACTGGTAGAAAGGGTAAATTTGATTTAAATGATACTTATGCCCTAACTCTTAAATAATTTACATAATCTGCCAATTTGGCTTCCCCACAACAATTTTATAAAATAAATTGCCTATTCAGAGACCCCATCTTTTGGAAGGAACAGCCGTAAATAAAATCATAATCCTTACAAAAGTCCGCAAAGATGAGGATGAATTAGTTTTGCCAAATTCATGGGTTTATTACATAGGCACAACGTCAATATTTGTAAGGATGGGAGGAGAACACTTGGCATTGTTCTTATGGGATTGTCTTCACTATGTAATGGAAGGGGCCCGCTACACTCTAGCCTTTACATAGGTAGATTCCAATTATATTCTTCCAAATACTCTACAATGGCGCTAATTGAGAAGGCATGGAATAAAATAAAATATTTACGAAATATTACTACTACCGATGAGCGAGTAGTTCGGTTTTCAGACTCAGATAAGTCTAACTGAATACTTTTTACTATTTGGATATTTGTCCCAAATACTAAACAGAATGCAAGGCAATGGGAGATTTGGATATTTGTCTGGGGAATCTTTTACACAAATACTATTTGACTTTCATTATGTTTAGTATTCAGGATGAATATCTGAATAGTAAAAAGTATTCGGTCAGAATTCTCCGAACCTGGAAACCGAACTACTCGCTCATCACTAATTACAACCTTTTACAAAATTTACTCCAATTTAAAATAACTAGTGTGTGGCAACATTGCTATCTGAAAATCCACCCACACAAAGAATATTTGAGATTCATAACATGCTTATGGAAAGAAGTATCTACTTGTAATGAGCAAGCGTGCTCGCCACTATTAGATCGAGTATCAGGGTGCTCGGGTACGCTAGTTACTAGATCGCACCCAGGCTGTTCCCATTCTGAGTGCGATTTACATCAACTTCAGTTACTTTCCTGCCTCCCCAACCCTTTTGTTAGGAAAAATGCTAGAGTTTGCCATTGATTTTCATTATACTCGGCACTCAAGACAAATCCGTCCAAGTGTCTGACCTGCTTGATTCCGAGCATCAAGCACTTGAGCATTTTCGTGCACGCTCATCATTAGTTTCTACAGTAAGAGGCAGACATCTTGAATCTGCCACTTGGATAAATACTCCAGCACTGGCAACATTTCAGTTGATAAAGGAAAGGGGCCACCCAAATTACATTTTTTTCAATTGTTGAAAAAAAAAGTAAAGAAATAAAAAAGTAAGAACTCGCCTTATTAAAACGGTCTCCGTCCACAAATTATGTTTCCCACTACAGACATTACCTATCATCTTATCCAAGGCTGATGATAAACAGTTAACTTTAGGCAATTTATATGGGGTTCAGGGTGAGGTTCTAGGATCAGTATCTTTAAATTGCAGCAGACTAAATCTATGGGAGGTCTCAACTTTCCAAATTTAGACTCTACAGTATTGCTGCAGTTTATAGACATTCCCTAGACTGGATCTGGGCCTCCCCCCGCTATACCAACACTGCCATTGATGGAGCCTTCTGTAACTCCACCAGTCTACTCCAGCTACAATGAAATAACGTTCTATTGAGATTAGAGACAACCCTCTTCTATGGTCAGTTGTCCTAGCATGGCGACATGCTTGAAGACTCACTGGACTAAATCCCTACGTCTATATATTTCTTCCTTTCCAAGGCAATACCTTTTTACTACAAGGCAAACCACCCCCAATTTATAGAGCACTATGGGAAAATGGGTGCAGAATGGTATATGATGTCTTAACAGTCACTCAACATCCTCTGGCCCCAGAAGATACAGTATCCAGATATTCAATCCTGGAAGGGGGAACACTTTTACTATTGCTCAGATTAGGCTTCAGTTTTACAAGACATACCAGACAATACTAAAGCGAATCCCCTGCACTTGATATCCCTTATGGCCCATAACGGTGCTTACTCATTGAGCTTGATATATAAATCTATTAGACCCACTATATCATGGATGGATTCCTCACCAGGCACAGGAAAATGGACTCTACAACTACCCAATTGCACATTACAAGACATTCTAACGGCCACACAGCGTATTAACATGGTGTTGCTATATGATAGTTACTTAATTAAGGCTCTCTTGATTTTTTATAGAGAATATATCTCCCCGGAGATCAAATCCAAGATGTCCCCATGGGGTAACCAGTCTTGTCCCAAATGCCAGCACTCTCCGGCCGATTTGTTTCATTGTCTTTGGGAATGCTCTAATATACGGGAGGTTTGGAACATGCTTTCTACATATCTCATCAATACTTTTGATATCTCTTTCCCACTAACCTTGGAATAGGCGTTGTTTAATATACTCCCACAAGATCATTTAATTGGACTCTTTGCTCGACAACGATGCATACTGTTCATCTGGGCAGCGGCTACTCGTAAGAGTATCCTTCATTTATGGGCATAGGACACAGCCCCTTCTATAAGCCTAATTACCACGAAGGTTAAATATCTTTTCAAAATGGATTGGATAGAATCCATACTTCAAAAAGAAAAATATACATCTTTACATGGTCTTCCTATTTAAACATGTAGCCACTATCGGTCCGCCAGGCAATTCATGGGTGCTTCCAGTTCATGGATTGGTGCATTAGAGAGCTACTTGTGGGTAACTTGCCGGTCAAGCTTAATTAAATGACTACACATAGTCTGACTTGTGCCTAGGGAGGAGGGTATTTTTGTATTTTTCTTTTGTCAATAAAGACGGTTATAAACAAAAAAAAAAAAAGTAATTTAAAAAGTTGCTATTTTTCTCTTTTAAACACTAGGGGGAGCAACTGCTGAAATTTGCCATGAAAACCTAGAATACAACTATATCACGGTCCGGAGGACCTGAGTGTTGGACGCAGCTCCTCTGGACCTGAGTGAAGCCCAAGGGTGGCCGCAGGCAGACCGCAGCCGCCCTGTACTCACCATGTACGGGGGTTGCGGTGCAGCTTCTCCCTGCAGTCACCCGAAATCCCATCCACTATGCTAGTACTGTACTACGCAGCATTTTGGACGCAGCGGCAAGACGTATACTCATCGTGTGCACGCACCCTAAGGCTGCTTTCACATCAGCGATTTTTGCCATTCGCGGCAGATTCAGCAGTTTTGTAGCATCTGCCGCATAAAGGATCACTTGTGGCAAGACTGCGTTCAGCCAATTCATTCCCTGCTAGCAGTGTTTTATTTTTATTTGCCACAAGTGCTGGATTTGCCGAATCCGGCAAAACCACAAGGGCCGCACATGACTACAAGTTCCATAGGGAATGAATTGGGCTGAACGCAGGTTTGCTGCAAGTGATCTGTTACGCAGCAGATGCGGCAAAACTGCTGGTTCTGCCGCGAATAACTCAAATCGCTGATGTGAAAGTAGCCTTAGCCACCCAAAAAATGAAAGCAATGGAAGCTTAGAAAAAGCCCAAGCAAAAGGTAAAGTATTAGATGTCCATAGCCGTGAACGAGCAGCTCTAAAATTTGAATCTACATATATAATCGCCAGTTGGGACTTCCGGCCGCTGTCCCCCGAATCCCATAAGGCACAGCAGCAGTGTCACTTGTGCAGGTGCACAAGTGACATGCATGTCACCACTATTCCCACACAGGCGCAGTAACAGCTGCATCATTACTACGCATGCGCGGGAATATCGGTGACATGTATGTCACTTGTGCAGGCTCAGTTCGTGCTATTCCCGTGCATGCACAGTAACAGCCACAACTGTGAGCTCTACCTGCGCATGCGCGGTAACGAAGCAGCTGTTACTGCGCCTGCATGGAAATAGCGGTGGCGTCTATGTTTTACTTGCGCAACCGCAGTAACAGCCTTATGGCCGCGAACTGCGCCTGCGCAAGTGACAGATATACGTTGCCGCTATTCCTAGTTACAGCCATAACTACACGGTGTACCTGTGCATGCGCACTTACGATTTTTGATTACCTCATGCAGCACAAACTTCTCCACAGTCCCATACTGTGTATCAATTTTGCCTACTATCTGAGACCCAAAAATACTGTCTACTAGTGGTATGTACATAGTTCATATCACTGAGGCACTGCTTCTGGATTTACCATTTTAACTTTACTGAACAAAAAAATAACAAAATATTTGGCCTCATCATTGTTACGGCACAAAGAACGCCAATATATACGTCATTTTTTATTACCTCAGCCAGCAGCAAATTCAACACAGTCCCATACTGTATAACAATTGTGTCTACTACCACTGAGGCACTGCTTCTGAATTAGCCATTTTAAGGCTACTTTACATGTAGCACTTTTTTGCTTGACCGCTTCTTGCCGCGTTTTACAGCCGCGCAGAAAAAGCGCCGTAAAAAAAAACCCGTTTTTTTACGCACAGGGGAGAAGTGATGTCACAGAGGGGAGAAGAATCCTGGTTGCTCCTCCCCTCTGTGACACGTGTGACAGCCTCTGTTTGATTTCGCAGTGTATTAATATACACTGCAAAATCTTAGTAAAAGAAAGCCAGATGTATTAAAAATAATAAACAAATAATATTTACCATCTGACGGCTTGTTCGGGCTATCCGGAGCTGAGCCAAGCACAGGTATGGAGCTGGCAGGACCTTGTGTGATATCAATGGGCGCTGATTGGCCGCTCGCCGTCATGTGATGTGTGCGTGATATGACGTCACATATCACATGACCGCGAGCGGCCAATCAGCGCCCATTGACATCACACAAGGTCTTGGCAGCTCCATACCTGTGCTTGGCTCGGCTCCTGGCTCCACGAACACCAGGCGGAGGGTAAGTATTTAATTTTTATTATTTTTAACACGTTGGGTTTACTTTAATTTAGGTTTTGCAGTGTATATTAATACACTACTAATACATTATAGTACATTAATAATAATTGTGAAACCCAAATGGGGCGGTCACACATGTCACAGAGGGGAGGAGGAAGAGGATTTTTCCTCCCCCTCTGTGACATCAGACCCTGCAGCGCCAGCCCCTATGCGAGAAAGCGCAGGCGCTGCTGCGTAAAGAATTGGCATGTCAAAAAGCACGGCGTATTTTTACGCAGTGTCTGTACAGCAAAGTGAATTTCCCATTCACTTTGACGGCAGACACAAGGCACATTGTGGGTTTTTGAAAAGCGCTTGTAAAAAAGTGCTCAAAAATGCGCAATGTATGAACGTAACCTAACTGTACTCAACAAAAAATTAACTACCATATATACTCTAGTATAAGCCTACCCGAATATAAGCCGAATATAAGGGGAAACCTATTGACTCGAGTATAAGCCTAGGGTGGGAAATGCAGCAGCCCCCATCCTAGTATATTACTCCTCATCACTGGTGTATAGAGCCCCCATCACTGGTATATAGCAATCATCACTGTATTCAGCCCCTCATCACTGGTGTATAGCGCCCCCATCATGGTAAATGGCCCCTCATCCTGGTATGTACCCCCCATCACTGGTATATAGCCCCCGCCACTGGTGTATACCCCCCGCCACTGGTATATACCCCCATCAGTAGTATATACCCCCCCTCAGTAGTATATACCCCCCACCACTGGTATACTCTCTCCCCCCCCATGTTCAGTATATGCCCCCATGCTGCCGCACAGCATAAAATAATCATTCATATTTACCCTCCGTCGATCTGTCACTGCTGCGTTCTTCGGTCCTTCGGATTTCCTTCTTCTTCCTGCTTTTGCCGGCGTCATGTGACCGGCGCAGCAGCAATGACGTCATCGCTTCTGCGCCGGTCACATGATGCCGGCAAAAGCAGGAAGAAGAAGGAAGACCGAAGGACGCAGCAGTGACAGAGCGACGGAGGGTAAATATGAATGATTTATTATTTTATGCTGTGCGGCAACATGGGGGGCATATATTGAATATGGGGGGTGGGGGCGAGTATACATGGTGCAATGTAATATGCACTGCTCCCCCTGCCGCTGATGGATAGGGGGATGCAGTGCATATTGCATTGTACTGATGAGCGGCCCCACGTGACCGGCCGCTCACTGTACAGCCTCCCCGCCTCCTCCAGCCCCCGATCACCGCCCCCCCCAGTCAGCCTGTATACTGTGACTCGAGTATAAGCTGAGGGGGGCACTTTTCAGCACAAAAATTAAGCTGAAAACCTCGGCTTATACTCGAGTATATACAGTAAAAATATTTGGCCTCATCACGATTATGGCACAAAGAAAGCGAGTACCATGCATTAGATTACATTACAGTACATTAGTTTTTATTACCTCAGACAGCAGCAAATTTGCCACAGTCCTATACTATATACAATTGTCTCTATCTGAGATACACAAATTCTCTCTTCTACTGGTATGTACATACTTCATACCACTGATGCCCTGCTTATGGATTTGCCATTTTAACTGTCCTCAAAAAAAAAATGTAATAAAACATTTTGGCCTTATCACCATTACGGCACAAAAAAAGCCAGTACCACGGCAATATATAAGTTTTTTTTTATTACCTTAGACAGTAGTAAATTCCGCTAGCCCCACATACACGCCTATTTTTTTACAAGTCTACATAACTATCATTCATTGCTGAAGGAATCTAACAGCAGTGCCACTTACTGAAGTGCAGGATTTTACTCACAAGAAAGCTTACTTACTTCCCTAACAGGCCCACATACCCGCATGTACATTTCATTGCATATCACTGCTCCTGGACTCCCGCATCAGTGCCAACATGGCTCCTCATAAAAAATACAAAAAACAACATGAAAAAAAGGCTCAGGCACTATGTAAACAGCAACGTAGCGCTAATGAGACTCCTGAACAAAAACCCCATAGTCTGGAGAAAGATAATGCATATAAACTTAGATGTCTCGCTCAGGAGTCACCTCGATCTAAAGCTATTAGATTTGCTATTTGCCAACAAAAACACTGCCACAATAGACATTCCATTTCTACCACAACCACAAAGTGACACATCACAATCTGAACACCACACCACAGATTCTACCACTGCAAGGTCTAACGGCCACTTTACACGTCCCGATATCGTCGTCCAACTTCAATAAAAAGTTACGTGGTTCATGCATTGGCCTTGATATCGTTCTTGCGTTGTGTTGTGTAAATGACCAATTCGATGCAAGAACGATGCCAAAACCATATCGGGAAAGAATTGTGCAGGCTCTCCAACTGCCCGATATTGGATGGACGATCTGGCAGGATCGTGCTGTGTGACAGCCCAACACCGACTTGGAGAGCAACTTCCCCTATTCACTCCCATGTTAAATGGTCGTTCCCTGGGTTGCTCGTACGAGGGGGCGTATACATCGCAGTTGTGTTGCCTGCCGATAGCTCCCTGTGTGACATCTCCTACGCGATCTTGGATTTCAGCCAAAAAAGTGCGCACTCCCGTGCCGTTGTATCCAATATCCATAAGACGTCTCGGTAACTATTTCCAGTAGCTACATCAATGCCACTGTAACACAATACTGAACCATACTCTCTGCAGCCACAAGCTGAAAGACAAACCGTCACACTACTCAAACTACAAAACAAACGACTAATCAACATTTGGCGGCAAACAAGACCTATTGACTCTCTGACTACTACAACAACAACAACAATATTTTACCAAAGATGAAAATACTATTATAGAACACAGCCACACACACACAGCGCCACACAGACACATTGCCACACACACAGACATACCACCACACCCCCCCACACACACACACACCCAGCCACACACGCAGACACACATCCACACACACAGACACACCGCCACACACACCTCCACACAGACACACACTCAGCCACACACACTGTGAAACACACACAGACTCACAGACACACAGACAACCCCCCCACACAGACACACACACACCACCACACACACCACAAGACACACAGACACACACACACTGCCACACACACAGCCACACACAGACACACCGCCACACACAATGACACACTGCCACACAAAGATACACCGCTAAACACAGACACAGCCACACACACCACAGCCACACACACAGACGCACAGCCACACACACCCACCACCACACACACACACAGCTACACACAGACACACCGGCACACACACTGCCGCACACACAGACACACTGCCGCACACAGACACACCGCCACACATACAGACACACCCACACACACAGTCACAGACACACAGCCACCTACAGCCACACAGACACACTGCCACACACACAGATATACCGCCACACACCCCAGACACACACCCAGCCACACACACCGCCATACACACAGCCACACACACACCGCCACACACAGACACACCGCCACACACAAAGACACAGCCACACACAAAGACACAGCCAAACAGACACACAGCCACACACACCCACAAAGACACACACACAACCACAGACACAGCCACACACAGTCACACACACAGACACATACAGTCACACACACAGACACATACACTTTCCTCACGGGTCCACCGCTGCAACTGGCGCTGCTCTGCACTCTGCCTCGGCTTGCTACATGTACCAGTGGAGCAGTCAGCCAATAACAGCGCAGCAGCCACTGGCCAATCAGGGCCTGGCTGCTGCACTGTGATTGGCCGACAGCGCTGTACGTACATCTATGCATGCAGCTGAGGCAGGGATCAGCTCAGAGCAGCGTAATGTGGTGCGGGTCACGGTGGGTGGGGATGCTGCTCTGAGCCGCCGCAGAGCACACTTTCTGTGTAGTGCTGGTCTGTGACGGCGCAGACTGGCACACAGACCCTCCATGGCCCGGTCCGCAGACAGGTGGTTGGGGACTCCTGGTCTAGTTAAGGCAGGACGACCACTCCCCGCAAATAGAGGATAGTCATGACAGCTCCCATGACTTTTGTGAACACTCTGGGTGCAGTTGCAAGGTCGAAGGGCTGCGCGGTGAATTCGAAGTGACGTTTTTGGACGGTGAACCGCAGATACTTTTGATGCAAAGGTAAAATGGGGATGTGGAGATATGTGTCTTGGATGTCGATGGTTGCCAGGAACTCCTCCATTGATGTGATCACAGAGCGTAGGGATTCCATTTGGAATTGCCGTACTTTTACAAATTTGTTGAGGAGCTTGAGGTCTAGGATGGGGCGTACTGTTCCGTCTTTTTTCAGAACGATGAACAGATTTGAGTAGTATCCTTGAACCTTTCGGTTTCTGGTACTGGTGTTATGACGTCAGTTTTGAGTAGGGTACTGATCGCTTTGAAGAATGGGCGAACGTTTGGTTTGGGAGGTCGCGAGAGGAAAAATCGGGCTGGGGGTAGAGACGAGAACTCTTTTTTGTATTCTGACGTCACCAGGTCTCTGACCCAATTGTTGTGGACGACAGCGAGCCATGAGTGGCGGAACTGTTGGAGACGTCCGCCTATTGTGCTTGTGTCGATCGGGTAGGGAGAGGAGTCATGCGGTGAATCTTTGGGGTCTAGTGCCTAGAGTGGGTTTGTTTTGGTCGTTTCCAGGTAGGATTGGTTCTGAATGGAAACCGGGTACTTCTGTCCCCGCGGGGAGGCCGCTCTGCACCAGTGTTGGCGGTTGAGGTGGGCTATCCGGATGTCCCGTGAGAGCAGTGAAATCGTGATTGTTGCTGTAGGTGGCGAATGGGCCGCTTAATTCTTTGCTGGGGGAGAAATTTGCTTTTTCCCCCATGGCTTCGGAGATAAGTTGGTCCAGCTTTTCCTCAAATAGACGACCACTTTGGTAGGGTAGGGTTATGAGGGATCTTTTAGATGCGGAGTCCTTGTGCCATCCTTTGAACCACAGTGTTTGGCGAATGGAGATTGCGTTAGGTGCTGCCAACGCGTAGCAGTTAGCCGTGTCTAGGGACGCAAGTAAGAGGTACTCCCCGGCCACTGAGAGGTGGCTGAATAGGTCCATTACCTCTTGTGGGAGGGCAAGGTCTTGTAATATTTCGCGTAGCGTATTTGTCCAAGAAACTATGGCTTTTGCGACCCACACAGTGGCGAAGGAGGGGGAAAGGGCTGCTCCTAAAGCTTCAAAGACTGTGCACGCAAGATTATCTATTCGGCGATTGTTGGGGTCTTTGACAAATGAGGTATCTGAGAGTGTTAGGAGGGTTCTGTTAGCTAGACGTGATACTGGGCGGATCAACGGCCAGTGATTCAGCCCATTCTTTACGTAGGTCTGAAGTGAAGGCGTATCTAGCTTCAATAGGCCTGTGACCTGCAAAGCACTTGTCTGGGCGCTCCCTATGTTGTTGGGTTAGGTCCCTGAATTTGGGATGATTAGAGAAGAGTCGACAGGAGCGTTTTGCCTTTTTTTTTTTTTTAAACATTTTTATTGAGTTTCATCAACATTAACAACCAAAGAACAAAATTTAACTCCCCTCCCCCCCACCCCTCTGCAGATTTCACCTCTTTAGTGCCTACTCTGATGCCCTGAAAGCTCTGGTCCCCGTTGAGGAAACAGGAGAACGGCTCTATAGCCAGGTTGAAGAGTAGAGGCGATAGAGGGCAGCCCTGGCGCGTCCCTCTCCCCAACCGGAACACATCAGACAGAAAGCCCGGTGTGTGTATTCTCGCCCTCGGGTTTGTGTACAATGTTGACAGGAATTGTCGGAATCACCCTGTACTCCAAATTTATCTAGGACTTGCCCCTTCCCCCCTTGTCCATCCAATCGTATCACCTCTAGCATCATCATCGCCCTCCTAATATTGGCCACCGCGGACTTCCCCTTTACAAATCCTGTCTGTTCCTCTCTCAGGAGGGCTGGCAGGAGCTTGGCCAGTCTTGTGGCCATAATCTTAGACATCAGCTTTAGATCCTGGTTGATCAGGGAGATCGGACGTAGGTTAGCAGGGTTACTCGTATCTTTGTCTCCCTTTGGGAGTAGCCTGATATAAGCCGTGTTTATTTGATCCGGGATCATCTCTCCCTCAGAAATCCATTGTAGATGGGGGGTAATCTGATCCGCTAATAACTTATACAGACTAGCCCCAAACCCGTCCGGACTAGGGGCCTTATGGATGTTAAGGTTTTTATTGCCAGTTTAATTTCGTCATTTGTGATGTCTGTGTTCAGATCAGCTAGTTCGTCCTCACTGAGTCGGGGTAATGTCATTCCCTCCAGCCTCTCCCGCCCTCCCTCTAAGTCCTGTGTTGGTGTCCCGTAGAGGGCAGAGTAATATTGTCCCAGGATGGCATTCACCTCCCTCGGGTCTGATGTGGTATCTCCCCCCGGCCGTCTAAGTGTGGCTATGTGTGTCATGGATTGCTTCCCTCTTGCCAAGTGCGCCATTAGCCTCCCCGCCTTGTCTCCAAACCTGTGAAATCCGGCATCTCTCGCTGTTTTATTTAAAAGCTCCCGTCGCCTGGCCCACATGTCAAAGTCACCTTTTGCCAAGATCCATAAACGTTTATTGTCGGTTGTCGGATGGTCCTGGAAGCGGGTGTACACCTCTCTGGTCTGCCCACTAGTTTCCATGTATTTGTCTTGCGCACGACGTTTCATCGCGGATGTGTGGGCGATAATTTTTCCCCTAAGGACAGCTTTGTCAGTCTCCCAAAACAGAGTCGGGGCGAGTGTCTCCGGTCGATTATGCTCTTTGTACTCAGACCACCACTCCCCAAGCGGGTGGGCAAAATCTTTATCTTGTTTTAGAAAATGAGGGAACCTCCAGATTACATCCATCCCTCTTGGGAACGTCTCCCTCAGAGAGAGCATAACAGGAGCATGGTCAGATATGACCAGGTCAGCTATTTCCGTGTATTCAACTCTCGAGCTTAGGTGAGGGCCCGTCAGCAAGAGATCGATTCTCGACCATGTGGAGTGGGGGTGCGAAAAATGCGTGTACTGCCTGTCAGCTGGGTGTTGTAGTCGCCATATGTCTTGCAGGCCCAGGTCGTTTGTGAGTTCCTGGAGTGGTGTCATCCTTTCCCTCCCCCCCCGTTACGTCAGCTTCGTCGGTCCCGCGGCTCCTCGTCCTGTCTTCCCCGTCATGTAGGACTTCGTTCATGTCACCCCCCATGAGAATAGTCTGTTTGTCGCCAGGCAATATTGTCGAACCCAGGGATCTGAAAAAAAAGTAGCTCTGTCGGAATTGGGGGCATACACATTGTGAACGTTCAGCACTCCGCGGGGGGCCTCTTGAACCGTTCACACGTGTCGGCCCATGTCATCATGTTGGCAGTCGATAAGTTTGTGTGGGAGAGATCTGTTGACCAGTGTAATGACGCCCGCTCTTCGGCCCTGTGCACCAGAGCCATAAACACTTCCCACCCACAATTTGTGCATCCTGTGTATGTCATGTTGCAACAAATGAGTCTCCTGCAACAGGACTATATTGCCCCGCAACCGCCTTAGGTGTCTGAGCACCATCATCCATTTCTCTGGGGTTCTGAGCCCCTTCACATTCCATGTGATTATTTTGACCATGGCGGGTTAAATAGTAGTTCAGTAGATCGCCCACGGCAAGAGCAGAGTCTCGAATTGCAGTTTTCCCCACCCCTCCCGGTGGTGTCAGGGGAGAAGATACAGAAGTTTAATGTGTACGTCAAACATGAGGAGTCTGCAGATTAATTCCCCAACAATATTCCCCCCATATGACATATCAAAAGGTTCAACAACCAAAGATCCCTTCCCCTCCCCCCCAAATCTCTCCCCCCCTCCAAACCCCTCCCTTCCACCCACCAGAAAATATATATCACTTCCATTTTTTCCGTGGTAACCAACACCCTCCAGGGCACCGCCCCGACCCTTTTGTTGTCTCGTAACGATACGGTCTCCGTATTCTTGTCATCTCGCGGGATGTCCGGCAGATGTAGCATCCATCAATGTACCCGTTATAATAAGATTGTCACCTGGCTAGTAGTTCCAGAGAGTGGCTCAATAGCCGTCGAATGATGTGCGTGCCCGCTGCTGTTTCAGCATGCAATTTCGAAAAGGGGATGGATCAGGAACCGAAGTCTTCCGGGGTAGTAAAGGTAGATAAGGAAAGGGGTGTGAGAAGGGTTCAGAAGAGAGAGAGAGGGGAAAAAAAAAAATGTTAACCCTATAGGAGAGAGGGGGATTAGGGGAAAGGAAGAGAGGGGGAATAGAGGGAGGAGGGAGAGGGCTCCCAGTCCATGGAGAGTAAAGGAGATTAGAGGGAATTGACGGCTTCAGGTAGCCATAGGAATGCGCGTTGGTAGTCAGTAAGTAGGAGGAGAAGGAGTAGTGGGGTATAGGGTATAGAAAAGAGCAGGATAGAGGGCAGGAAAGCGTCCATCCATTCCTCAGTGTTCATTATGCGCGTCCCCGATGGCGAGCAGCAGCAGCGGACACAGCAACACGATTTCCTAGCGTGGTCGTGTCGCATCCCAGGCATCTCTCATTCAAACGGCAATATAGTCATCCAATAAAGATGCCCTCAGTCGCGGTCGGCCTGTGGCGAGGCCTCGCCCGCGGATTGGCTTCCTTGTGGGCTATTAGTGGAAAGTCTATTAGAAGGGGTCGTAAAGGCTCGCATGGCCTCCACAGGGTCCCTCCAGAATCTAAAAGTACCATTCACATTCTTGGTTTTGAGGGTTGCTGGGTACAGCAGCTGGAACTGCACCCCTCTCTTATAGAGCATGCTGCACACTTCACTGCAGGCTCTCCTCTTTTTGACCACGCTGGATGAGAAATCCTCAAATAGTATCACTTTATGGCCTTGCAGTTCAAGGGGCCTGCGTCTCGCCCTGAACAGGCGTATGAGCTTGTCTTTATCTTTAAAGTCTAAGTACCGTGCAATTGCCTGTCTGAGTCCCTGCATGGTATTGTTTCTTCTATCACCGTTTGGAGCTGCAGCCCGTGATCTTACATTTGAGCCTGCCATGGGTCTATGTGCCCTTTCCACCCTTCAGTGGGCTGGGGCACCTAGTGCTTCTGGCAGCTCCCTTTCGAAAATGTCATTTAGCTGCTGATAATTAACAGATTCAGGGAGCCCTACGATGCGCAAGTTGTTCCTCCTAGAGCGATTCTCAAGGTCTTCAATTTTATCAGCCATCCATGTGGTCTGTTTCTGAGAATCCTCTAGTGCCTGCTCCATGATTAGCAGTTTATCCTCCGCATCAGAGACCCTCTGCTTCAGCTGGTCAATTCTGTTAGCATGCTGTGCAGTGGTGTCTCTAATCTCCTTCAGGGCCCCTTAACAGCCGCTGTTATATCAGACTTCAGGACGTCTGCGACCTCACGAGCCAGGAGCTTGAGCTCCCCTGGAGCCATGGCCCCCACCGCTGCAGGCTCCTGCTTGCCCGATGCTTTCCGGCTGGGGCTGCTCTGGGCTTTGTTTGTGCCTCCCTGCTCCCTCCGTTCTGACCTGTGCTGTTGCTGGTCATCTCGCAGTCCCGTGTCACGCTTCCTTTGTGCCTCTGCTGCGGCTGCTGATGCCATCTTGAGCCTCCCCTCTCTGATCTCGCCGGAGCTTGCGGCCGTCCTTCTCCCACCACTCGCGCTCCGTAACCAGCGGTCCAGGCTGTGCGGGTGCCCACATTTCCGCTGGCACATGTGGGATCGGCCATGAGTGCCGTAGGGTCTGTGATGGCGGGCAATGGTCGGGCGCGGTGACGGAGCTCAGCTACTCCGTGGTGGCCACGCCGCCACCAGAACCGGAAGCCCGTTTTGCCTTTCTAAATGACACTGCGTGCTCTGGAGCAGTGCTAGGGTCATCATTGACTTTTAATGTTTGGTTAACGACCACAATTAGGTTGTCAACTATTGTCCGAGTGTCTGTTGTCTCCAGGTCCTGGTGGGATTCTGACTTAGAGAGTTCCCATTTGGAGAGTAACTCACACTGGTCTCTGGGTGACGGAGAGCGAGATGTGGGACGTATAGGTGACGTGGTGGGAGAGTGTCCCTGGGATGGACTTGTATGACTCCATCTCTTAGTTGCACAGGGAGCCCTAGACTGTTCTCTGCATGTTGACCAATCCCTTTGTGAGGAGCCTGGTGAAGGAGAGTGAAATCGGTTCCAGTTGGTGGCACTGGCTGTATGGGGGATGGGGAACGACTGTATTATTCTGGCTAATGAGTCTACCGATTGCGTCAGTGCCAGAGCCCACACAGAGGAGTCAGATGTACTGGGTATTGCATCAGTGGTAGGCTCCATGGGGCATTGGGACTCGTAATTTAGGCAAAGTTGCGAAGCATGTCCCGTGGGGGGGGGGGCGTGGTCTGGCAGTTTGCACATGATGCATTGACCCATGTGGTTTTTTTTATTTCGTTTGAATAGTTTGGGATCTGCCATAGTGTACCAAATTACAATGATAAGTAGTACTGCAGTGTATTAAGCGATTTGCTTTGAATGAAAAAGGCAGACACTGGTTGGGGGGGTGGGGAGATTGGGTGAAATGCTGCAAGGAAAAGTGTCACCTATTGGAGCTTACCCGGGTCCTGTGTCCACTTTTTCTTTGTGCAGCGGCAGAGGTGCTGGGCAGGGGAGCTCTCATTTCCGGGGTCTGGATTATCGCGGGTCCCTCTGCGTTCCGGGCCCCGCGATACCTGCGTAACTGTGCTGTTTGCCTGCACCGTCCCCCTGCTCCAAACCCCATGATTCGGAAACGCAGCCCAATCTTACCAGCGGTGTGCATCCCATCCTGGCATGTATGGGACACAGGACCCTGGGAGGATGGTAGCTGCCTGTAGCAGCATGATCCTACTGAGCACTGTGGTGTTATGTGCCATAGTCTCAATCACCTGTTCCTTGAGTGGGGGAGGTGAGGGGGGCAGATTGCACTCCTTGCATCACCGCTGTTATGCAGGGGGATGCAGTGGGAAGTGTGCACCTGCCAGCTTTATGTCAGTGGATCCCCCTGGGGTTGAGTCCCTGAGGATGAGACAGACAGCAAGGAAGAAAAATAACTACATGGCTGGTCCTGTGTTCAAATGGGGAGAGCAGAGCCCTTAAGGCAGGGGTGGGGAACTCCAGTCCTCGAGGGCCGCAATCAGTGCAGGTTTTCACGATTTCCTTAGCATTGCACAGGGATTGGAATCATCACCAGTGCAAGTGATTATGTTATCACCTGTGCAAAACTAAGGAAATCCTGAAAACCTGCACTGATTGCGGCCCTCGAGGACTGGAGTTCCCCACCCCTGCCTTAAGGGATCCATCTCCCCTATAGGGGATGTGTGTTGCCTTGCGCGATCCCCTTAAAGGAGAGCGGAGGTCATCCTTTATAACAAAGTTAAAGGATTAAAGGGAACCTGTCACCTCGTTTTCCCCCCTCTCCTATCACTACCTGTCCCTGCACATCCCTGACCATCTCTCACTGACCTAAGGGGGCCCTATAATAGTTTAGAAAAATGACAACTTACATATGGTCTCCATCTAGGAGACTGGAAAGGCGGGCTCCGGGCTCCATTCTCCCCTCCTTATCAACATTTTGCATGCCCCGCTGGGCGTCCTCGCTTCTTGTCTTGTTCCGCCTTAGTTTTGAAATTCCCATGATCAGGCACACAATGCACCGAGCCGATCACATGATTAGGGCCAGAATGCACCGGGCTGGATATGACGGCCTGGCAAGGCGTATTACATCACAAGGGAGGCCGGAATTTCAAAATTAAGGCAGAACAAGACAAGAGGCGAGGACGCCCAACGGGGTGTGCAGAATGATGACGAGGTGGGGAGAATGGAGCCCAGAGCCAGCCTTTCCAGTATCCTAGATGGAGACCATATGTAAGTTAAAAGTAATTTTTCTAAACCATTATAGGGCCACTTTAGGTCAGTGAGGGATGGTTAGACATGAGCTCACAAGATGCAGGGACAGGTAGTGATAGGAGAGGGGGGGGGGGGGGGCGGGAATGAGGTGACAAGTTCCCTTTAAAGAAAAATGTAAAATAAAGAGGGTAAATGTGGTCTGATAAACAGAGCACATTTGTTTCCTTTCAACACTAAGCTAAAACTAGCTTCCTAACTCCTACTGGTGGGTGTACACAGTAACTGCAGGGAGGAGGGCTTAAGTTTTATCTTTACTTGGTGTCCCCTCCTAATGGCAGGAAAGCATACACCCATGATCCTGTGTCCCCCCCAATGATGCGAAGGAGAAATTAGGGATTCATAATTTAAAGGACTTTTTCGACCACAAAACTTATTTTTAAAAAGCTAATCTGTGCTAAATTGTATTAAAAAAGCCTCCCACAGTGTTTTTTTGTTTTCCTACCATCATTTCCTCAATTTCTGTGTTCAGTGCCTCCATGTTGGATGTTTACATGCAGCATTTCATGATTAGGTAGCTTCCTGTTTGTTTTTCCTTCTTACAGCCTGTGCTGATCACCACCCCCTGTACACCCCTCTCTGCCCCCTCCACACTCCTCTCTGCACCCGGATTGGCCAGGACTCTGCCATTCTCTACAGTGTCTCAGTGCTGCAGCAGTGAAGCCGTCCGGTGACTTCTTGTCCTATTGATCAGAACTGAATAAATCCCCTGCATTGTGCCCATTACATTACTCGAGTATATACGGTAACGCTGAAATAAAACTGTCAGTTTATCTGAGGCACGGACACTTTATATATTGTGCCAGCAAAAAAGCAAAAGAGCCGAATGATAATGATATCACGGATCATGAGCACTAAGGATCCAATGACTGAATGTAAGCTTGCATTTAGGAGGATCCCCACAAGTCCTCACAATTGCACAGCTAGCACTGCAATTCCTACTTTTCTCCCAGTACCCAGTCACCAGCAGTCAGGGGGTTAAAAAAAAAATTTGGCTCAGCTCCCTGTAGAGAGCCGACACTTCTCAGCAACAGCAGTGAAGGATCATTCACAAACAACTCATCATTATTACACATAGGGCTGGGCGATTAATCGAATTAATTCGATTAATTCGCCCCCTGATGTGGCCACGATTGTTGTTTTATCAACAATCGTGAAATTCGATTTAAAATGGCGGCATTTCCGGTCCGCGTCACCTGGTACTTCCGGTGCACACTGCGGTGCGCTCCGCCTCCTCCCCGGCCGGTGCTGGACAGGCCCGGACACTAGGGGGCCGCCGACCTCCGCCTCCTCCCCGGCCGGTGCTGGACAGGCCCGGACACTGGGGGCCGCCGACCTCCGCCTCCTCCCCGGCCGGTGCTGGACAGGCCCGGACACTAGGGGGCCGCCGACCTCCGCCTCCTCCCCGGCCAGCGGTGGTTGGCAGCAGAGCGCAGCATGGCTCCGGCGCTTGACAGGCCCGGACACCGGGGCCGCCGACCTCCGCCCTGGACTGGTGTGAGGAGAACTACGCTGTGTCCTGTGAGTGTACATCGCCGAGTTCTGTGAGTATCCAGTGCACTGTGTGTATACAGAGTGTGCACGGTGTGTACGGAGTGTGCACGGTGTGTACGGAGTGTGCACGGTGTGTACGGAGTGTGCACGGTGTGTACGGAGTGTGCACGTGTGTACGGAGTGTGCACGGTGTGTACGGAGTGTGCACGGTGTGTACGGAGTGTGCACGGTGTGTACGGAGTGTGCACGGTGTGTACGGAGTGTGCACGGTGTGTACGGAGTGTGCACGGTGTGTACGGGAGTGTGCACGGTGTGTACGGAGTGTGCACGGTGTGTACGTGTGCACGTGTTGCACGGTGTGTACGGTGTGTGCACGGTGTGTGCACGGTGTGTGCACGGTGTGTGCACGGTGTGCACGGTGTGTACGGTGTGTGCACGGTGTGTACGGTGGTGTGCACGGTGTGTACGGTGTGTGCACGGTGTGTACGGTGTGTGCACGGTGTGTACGTGTGCACGGTGTGTACGGTGTGTGCACGGTGTGTACGGTGTGTGCACGGTGTGTACGGTGTGTGCACGGTGTTACGGTTGTGCATGTTACGGTGGTGACGTGTGCACGGTGTGTACGGTGTGTGCACGGTGTGTACGGTGTGTGCACGGTGTGTACGGTGTGTGCACGTGTGTGCACGGTGTCTTGTGTACTGGTGTGCACGGTGTATACTGGTGTGTGCACGGTGTGTACGGTGTGTGCACGTGTGTATCGGTGTGTGCACGGTGTTGTGTGTATGGTGTGTGCACGGTGTATACTGTGTGTATGGTGTGTGCACGGTGTATACTGTGTGTATGGTGTGTGCACGGTGTATACTGTGTGTATGGTGTGTGCACGGTGTATACTGTGTGTATGGTGTGTGCACGGTGTATACTGTGTGTATGGTGTGTGCACGGTGTATACTGTGTGTATGGTGTGTGCACGGTGTATACTGTGTTATGGTGTGTGCACGGTGTATACGGTGTATGGTGTGTGCACGGTGTATGGGTGGTGTGCATGGTGTGTGTATGGGGTGTGATTCGGTGTATGGTGTGTGCACGGTGTATACGGTGTATGGTGTGTGCACGGTGTATACGGTGTATGGTGTGTGCACGGTGTATACGGTGTATACTGTGTATACTGTGTGCACGGTGTATACGGTGTATACTGTGTGCACGGTGTATACTGTGTGCACGGTGTATACGGTGTGTACTGTGTGCACGGTGTATACGGTGTGTACTGTGTGCACGGTGTGTACTGTGTGCACGGTGTATACGGTGTGTACTGTGTGCACGGTGTATACTGTGTACTGTGTGCACGGTGTGTACGGTGTATACGGTGTGCATGGTGTGTACTGTGTGTACGGTGTGTGTATGGTGTATACGGTGTATACTGTGTATTCTGTATACATATATACTGTGTATTCTGTATACATATATACTGTGTATTCTGTATACATATATACTGTGTATTCTGTATACATATATACTGTGTATTCTGTATACATATATACTGTGTATTCTGTATACATATATAAAAAAAAAAATCGAGATTTAAATCGAAAATCGTCCATAGGGTTAAATAAAATCGAGATTTTGATTTTTCCCAAAATCGCCCAGCCCTAATTACACAAACAGGGTCCAGCAAGCAACTCCTACAGCAATGGACCTGAAAGTGCAAGGAGGGAAAAATTGGGTGAGAGCAGGCACTGCATACAGAGCCACTTGTCTGGGAGCTGCTCGGTGTACCTGCAGTGTCCATGCAATCCTGCCTCAAACAGCTCCTCTCTACTCAGCACACATGGGCTGGGTTAGCAGAGGGGAGTCAGCTGTCACTCACAGTGACTGGGCTGTGATGCTGTGTACAGGGCGAGGATAAGCTAATGCTGTATGGTCGGGACGTGACATCACAGGAAGCAGAAAAATCACTGCAGGATAGGTCATGTGACCGCTCTGAGCCAGGTGCTGACAGGAGAGAAGGGCTTACAGCAGATCAGGTAGGTAATTACCATCTATCTACTTGTATCTGTGTAGCCCAATACTGTAAAGATTGATTTAAGCTGGATAAGTCCTGAAATCAGGCACACCAAAGCATTCGGATTAGAATATAGAGTTAGTATAGCCTTTATAATATCTCCTGGAAATCCAAACGTATCGAGCACCTCTCCAATATAACCCCAGTGAATCCTGTCAAACATCTCAGCATCAAGAGACCGCAGTACAGCAGGGGAGTTTATTAGTCTCTATTATCTCCAACAGATCTCTAGTGCTGTCCTTGGCTTGTCTACCAGGGACAAACCCAACCTGGTCAGGTGCTATCAAGGAGGGAAGGACAAACATTATTCTGGCTGCAAGGATTTTAGTTTTGTTTACTAGTCAGTAAAAAGTCATTTAAACACGGTTTACTTTGACTGAAGAGCCACTACGGTATCTGATATGGTGAGCGAGCGGAGCATGGTCAGACCACAAGATCGCACCTATCATTGCCTGAAGGGCGCAAACCAAAATTTGTGCATCTTCAAAAATAGTCTATCCTGCTCTGGGAATTATAGAGAAGTTGGAGTAATCTCTCTCAGAGCTGTCAAGACATCTGCAGGAATCATGTAAGTAATATTCTGACATTAATGCTTTCATCTCTTCTTTAGAGGTATGTCTATTTCAGCAATCTAAATCAGCAGACATGGGGAGGTTAAAATCTCCGCAAATAATTTTAAACCCTTTGGAGCACACCTGAATACTTTTAAATTGTGTATGGAGTGTTATTTAACCCCTTCCCAATCCTTGACGTAACACAACATCAAGGGTCAGGTCCCGGTGTTTGATGTGAGTGCCACACCAGAGCTCACATCAAACACCCGACCTCTCAGCTGATCTCATCAGCTGAGATGTCAGGCTCCAAGCACCAGTCGGATCCAGGATCTGATCGGTGCTGACATTCACCGACAGCGGGATCTAAAACCACCGCGGCAGGGATCGTGCTGATCCCCGCCTGCACCGCAGCTTCCGGGGTCTCGGCAGGACCCAGGGCTATCACTGACTCCTTCCTGTAAGTGGTTGGCAAGCGCTGCCAACCACTTACAGTGTGCATTTGTGACAGGTCCCGATGTGCTTCAGCTTATCGGGATCTGTCACAAGCAATCGGACCCTGCAGCAGGGTGCCTCCTGCGCAATGGAAAAAAAAGGTCCAAACGCCAAAATTATGTTTTTTTTGGTTGTCACAACATTGCTATAATTTGCAATAACTGGCGATCAAAACAGCGCATCCACTCAAAAATTGTATCATTAGAAACGTCAGCTGAGACGCAAAAAATAAGCCTTTACACAGCCCCAGATACCGAAAAATGAGGATGCTATGGGTCGCAGAACATGGCGCAAAAAGTGCAATTTTTTTTTTCTTTCAAACTTATGAATTTGTTTTCACCACTCAGATACCAGTAAATGTATACATGTTTGGTATCTATGAACTCGTACCGACCTGCGGCATCACACAGTCACATCAGTTTTATCATATAGTGAACATGGCGACTAAAATACCCAAAAAGCAAACGTGTAATTGCAGTTTTTTTTTAATTTCACTGCACTTTAATTTTTCTTTTATTTCCCTGTACACTGTATGGTAAAATAAATGATTGCATCTGAAAGTACAACTTGTCCCGCAAAGAAACAAGCCCTCATGTCTATATTGACAGAAAAATAAAAAAAAGGTTATGGCTCTTGGAAGCAGGGGAGCAAAAAACTAAAATTAAAACCGATAAATCGCCGGGTGGTGAAGGGGTTAAAGAACAACTGAGGAAAATAAATCACCCCTCTGGATCACTAGTGGTATCATGCAATTTAAGGCTACGTTCACACATTTGCGTATTTTGCTGCGCTTTTTTGCGTGCGCTTTTTGCCGCGTTTTTCGGCCGCGCAAAAAAGTGCAGCAAAATACGCAGGGGCTTTCACACACTGCGCTTTCTTTCCCCCAGAAAGCGCAGTGATGTCACAGAGGGGAGGAAGAATCCAGCTTCCTCCTCCCCTCTGTGACATGTGTGACCGCCCCATTAGACTTCAGTGTTAATATACACTGTGAAATCTACATTAAACAAAAGCAAGTGTGTGAAAAATAAAAAAGAATCAATACTTCACCTCTCCGACGCCTTCTTCCGGTGTCTGGTGCCTTCTGCCGCTCTCCGGTGTCCGATTCTAAGTGAGATGTCTGTTCTCACAGGACCTGTGGTGATGTCAGAGGGGGGCGTTCCCATCGCTGATTGGCTGCTCGCGGTCATGTGGTATCACATGACCGCGAGTGCCTGGGAACGCCCCCCCCTCTGACGTCACCACAGGTCTTGTCAGAAGAGATCTGACTTGGAATCGGACACCGGAAAGCGGCAGAAGGCACCAGACACCGGGAGAAGGCGTCGGAAGGTGATGTATTCATTCTTTTTATTTTTCACACACTTGCTTTTGTTTAATTTAGACTTCACAGTGTGTATTAACACTGTGAAGTCTAATGGGCGGCCACAGCTGTCACAGAGGGGAGGAGGAAGCAGGATTCTTCCTCCCCTCTGGGAGAATACGCAGTAGTAGCTGCGTAAACAATTGACATATCAATTGTTTACGGAGCTGCGTTTTCTCCCGGAAAACGCACTGCGTATTTTTACGCAATGTCTGCACTGCAAAGTGAATTTCCCATTCACTTTGCAGGCAGACAAAAGGCACATTGCGTATTTTGAAAAGCGCGCATAAAAAAACGCGGCAAAATACGCAATGTGTGAACGCAGCCTAAAGGTGTTTGCAAAAAACTGGTGTGGATATTGTGAGTTCTTTAGCTGAGCATTGTCCTGCAACAACAAGTGTGTTTCTTGAACACATAGTACATCAACATTTTCTTGATATTCTTCCAGAAGATGGATCTTTTACGTGGAGAGTTCAAACCCTTGGCATTTATAGATATAGTAATAATAATGTATATTAAGGTTATATGTTGCTTTATGTAAAACCATTGCTCCCAGATGAGTGACAGACGTGGGAAGAACGAAAACGGGAACAAATTTGCTTAAATATAACGAGGAAATGTTACCAAACCAAAAGGAAAGGAAGCCTCCTTACAATTCCAAGGACAGGCAAACAATAAGGCTGGATTCACATTTGCGTTGTGAACGCAGCCAAACGCATGCGCACTGTGTTCCTATGTTTAACATGGGAACGCATAGTTCACAGTCTGGTGCCCGGCCACCCAACCAGCGGGCTTGGCGGCGGCTGCTGGAAATCAGTGGCGGCTGCCTCTGAACTCCCGCTGCCTGAATCTCCATTGCATTCACATCAGTATGGCAGCGATTGGCACTGTGTTTGCATCTGCATGCCAGACACATGCAGACACAAACGCTAGTGTGAACTTAGCCTGAGGAAAAAAAAAAAAAAAAAAAAAAAAAAAAAAGAGTGAGACACTTTGGGCAACTCTGCCTGGTTCCAGCATCACCATAAGGTCACCAGGCAAAATTGTGAGATGTCTTGCAGAGGAATGCAGCAGTCTTGAAATTGCCAAACATTTGAAGCATAATCACCGAACAATCAAGCGTTTCATGGCAAATAGTCAACAGTGTCGCAAGAAGCGTGTTGGGCAAAAAAGGCGCAAAATAACTGCCCATTAATTGAGGAAAATAAAGTGTGAAGCTGCCAAGATGTCATTTGCCACCAGTTTTGCCATATTTCGGAGCTGCAACGTTACTGGAGTATCAAAAAGCACAAGGTGTGCGACCCTCAGGAACATGGCCAAGGTAAGGAAGGCTGAAAAACGACCGCCTTTGACCAAGAAACATAGGATCAAACGTAAAGACTGGGCCAAGAAATATCTTAAGACTGATTTTTCATAGGTTTTATGGACTGATGAAATGAGAGTGACTCTTGATGGGTCAGATGGATGGGCCAGAGGCTGGATCAGTAAAGGGCAGAGAGCTCCACTCCAACTCAGACACCAGCAAGGTGGAGGTGGGGTACTGGTAAGGGCTGGTATCATCAAAGATGAACTTGTGGGACCTTTTCGGGTTGAGGATGGAGTGAAGCTCAACTCCTAGATCTACTGCCAGTTTCTGGAAGACAACTTCTTCAAGCAGTGGTACAGGAAGAAGTCAGTATCGTTCAAGGAAAACATGATTTTCATGCAGGACAATGCTCCATCACATGGATCCAACAACTCCACAGTGTGGCTGGCCAGTAAAGGTCTAAAAGAAGGAAAAATAATGACATGGCCCCCTTGTTCACCTGACCTGAACCCCATAGAGAACCTTTGGTCCCTCCAAAAATGTGAGATCTAAAAGGAGGGAAACCAGTACACCTCTCGGAACAGTGTCTGGGAGGCTGTGGTGGCTGCAGCACGCATAGTTGATCGGAACCAGATTAATCAACTGACAATCTATGGCTGGAAGGCTGTTGAGTGTCATCAAAAAGAAAGGTGGCTATATTTGGATTTTGTTTTTGCATGTCAGAAATGTTTATTTCTAAATTTAGTGCAGTTAAATTGGTTTACCTGCTGAAAATAAACAAGTGAGATGGGAATATATTTGTTTTTTTATTAAGTTGACTAATAATTCTGCACAGTAATAGTTACCTGCACACACAGATATCATCCTAAGATAGCCAAATCTAAAAAAAAAAAAAAAACACTCCAACTTCCAAGGATATTAAGCTTTGATTTGAGTCTTTTGGGTTGATTGAAACCATAATTGTTGATCAATAATATAAATAATCCTCTAAATACAACTTGCCTAATAATACTGCACACAGTGTAATGTGAAAATTATTCCTTCTGGACCCATTTTCCAGGTCGAGGGTTTTGTTGTGGATTTGGGAAACCTCCTTTTCTAAAGCCTCATTATCTCTATAAGTTCTTTATGAGATTTAGTAACCTCTACCATATTCTGCTCCAGATGATTAGTT
This sequence comes from Allobates femoralis, assembly GCA_033576535.1. NCBI lineage: Eukaryota > Metazoa > Chordata > Amphibia > Anura > Aromobatidae > Allobates > Allobates femoralis. Next base: position 681,147,683 of record JARQOC010000003.1, on the reverse strand, counting down.
CTAGTGCCCAGCTCCTGTAGCTCTTCCTTAAACTCAAATATCATTACTTTCAGATCAGATTGGAGTTCTTGTCTCAGGGACTTCAGCAAAGCCTCCATTGCGTTTTGTGTAAATGGGATATCTGTCTCCTTACCCCTTTCTGAGACTGCCGCATGTGAGCCACCCTGTGATGAGCAGGAAGAAGTAGCCGGGGAAGGAGAAGCTGCAGTCATTTTAGAGGTTGCATTCTGTATCTGGTCCCGGGAGAAATATGTAGTCACCTTCCTTGGGGAGCTCCTGCTTGCCGACTTGCCCAACAGCATCTGAATCACTTTGATCACCGGGTAACTGATTTGGGCTTTCCAGGGTGTTTTTTAGCCTATTTGTGCAGAGTTGAACTCGATCTCTGCAGGAGCTCCTGCACTAAGCAGTCGGTGCCATCCAAAGCTCAGCCATGCCCCTATCGTTATGTATATCCATTGCCTATGTTAACTTCCTGTCTTATTTTGATTTCTTTAAATTCTTTTGGGGGGGGGGTTTACATTTGTGAAGACTGCATTAAAAGTTAGATTTACTGAATCTGCTGGTGTAGTGTCCCTACAAGAAAGAAAACATTTAATGGTGTGTAATACTTAATGGCATAATTTCTCCATCAAAAACACTGGTCTTATCAGAGGTATAGACAAAACCCCAAAAGAAACTCTCAAAACTTTGGCAGTATGTAGGTCTGCAATAATTTACACGTCCCTGGGATGATGTGATCAACCAAGTGAGGCTGGCCTTACTAAAAGCTGTGGTATTCCCACTTCATCTGCTGTGTATGACCTGCCTCAGCTTTATACAAAAAAGCTCCAGTCTGCACAAGTGGTAACAGCTGGGAAGGGAATAAAAAGAAAGAAAAGAAAAAAGAATTGACAAACGGGTTCGAGGAAGTAAAATCAAATCTGGAGGTTGTAATTTATTGAAAATATCCAGGTAAATTAACAACTGCACTTTTGTTAATAAACAAACCTTTACATTAGAAAACATGAATAATGTAGTGTCTGCAAGGATCAGCGCGTCTCCACATAAAACATAGACCTCTAGCAGGCTCCTGCTTCAGACCACCGACCCGCTCAGTCTTCAGTGCAGAAGTGGTATAAAGGGTTAAATGCCCCTGGAGCTGGAGGGGTGCACTTACCATGCGAGTGGACTTCAGTGGCTTCCATGGAATATTTGATTATATTTTCATTAAAGTATTGTCTACTATAGACTAATGAGCCGTGGAAAAATACATAAAGCTATTAATGTATAATGACAACAGGTTGTAAGAGCATCTTGGTGTTCTATACACCACAGGTAAGGGTGCAAACTGGCAATGGACAAGATATAGACCATAAATCTTGGAAAAAGGGAAAAAGAAAACTCTGTGCTCCGTCAGCGGAAAAATGAAACAGCACCAGCCCAAACTGGATTAGAAAAGCTTTAAATGTATGGCTTTACCCTACCCCATCCTATCTATGCAGCATTTCTATAGTAGATTCACCATGTATCAGAGCTTGTGCTGACCCTCACAGCTGCACTTACAATTCTGCATGAGGAGCTGAAATCTTACAGCATTCTTCCTTTCTGCCTATTTGAATTCTGTGCTCTAAAGTGTCTATATACGAAGCAGAATAAAGTGCGGAACTTTGCAACTAAGCCGTTTGTGGCGTGTCTGTCAACCAGCAGAATTGTGATTGCAGCAGGTCTGGAATAAGGGGATTGATACACAGCATTTTCTCTACATTTTCTTAAAGAAAGGTCTCAGGCTACGTGCAGTTTTGTCATAAATCTGCATATCCGTAAAGTCAATGAGAATTCTCAAGTGCCTATTTTTTTTCCATGCAGAAAATAATAAACTTTTTGCACCCATTCCACCCCTCTATTGACTTCATTATGAAAAACAGTGCCAACAACACACCATTTTTTGGTGCATTTTTTTTTGCCTGGAGATGCAGATTCGGTGAACAAATACTCATCATGCACAGCTAGCCTCAACGTACCACAATGGAGATGAGATTAGACCCAATCTCATCCTCACACTGACAGTAACAACAAATTTCTAAACCACTGCATGTTGATGTCTCCCATTTGTAAGGCAACAAAATCTGCACAATCAGATCCGCAGGCTCAGACCATCAACATGCCTGGAACATAATGCAATGTAAGGGCGCCTTCACAATGGCATGTGGAACGCAGCACACCGAATGCAGCCAAACGCTTGCGCACTGCGTTCCTATGTTTAACATGGGAACGCATGTGCCTGCGTTTGGTTGTGGATGCGCACAATTTTTGTGCCCTCCGAACACATCATGTTGCATTTTTTGTGCGTTCGCGGGCACTTGTTATATCTGCAAGCGCCCGCGAACACACAAACAAGGCATTGGAGTCAATGGATCCGCAGTGTCCTCCGCATGACAGCGCAGGAAAATGTTGCGGATCTCATTGAAATCTCTCCTGGTGGCCACTGGGAGATCAGCTACAGCCGCCGCTGCTCTCCCGCCGGTGTCAGCGCGGAGATTTGAAGACACAGCTGATCTGACAGCTGTTTAAATCTCCCGCGCTGACACAGAATAGGTGAGGTCGGCGCAGGAGATTTGAAGCAGCGATCAGCTGTTTCTTATCTCCTGCACCGATATCACCCTATTCAGTGTCGGCGCGGGAGACAGCTGTCAGATCAGCTGTGTCTTCAAATCTCCGCGCTGACACCGGCGGGAGATCAGCTGTGGCCGGGAGGAGGAAATCTCCACCACTGATCTCCTTGTACCGGCCGCCCCCGAGACAGCTGATTGGCTGGCGGGCTGCATACTAAAGTGAACGCATGCGGAGAGTCTCTGCTGCGTTCACATTAATATGGCTGCGTTTGCGTCTGCAAACCATACACACACAGACACAAACGCCAGTGTGAAACCACCCTAACTACAGTACTTGGTGTATAAAGGTGAACCCTATGTTTCAATCTGTAGTTGACCTAGCTCCGGGATGACCATTCCATTCAGAATTTGCATAACTTAAGTAGCGATGTTCATTCATCTCTTTAAACTCTCTTTAAGGTAGGAAGTGAATAAAATTCTACCCATCCCTTGTAATAGGAGGACGGTAACGTAACCTGGACTTTAACAACAGATGCAGCCCTTCCTAGCAATCAGAGCCAAGCAATGAGCAGTTCCCGTAAGATATGCAGTCCTTGTTTCTCAGAGTCCAGTAAGCAGTTAGTCTAAGGCACATCAAAGCCACGTGCATATATTACACAACGCATCGCTGTCAGACCATCGAAAGGAAAGAAAATCTGCATCCACACAATTTGCATGTAGTCTACACATTACAGATTAGTAACATTCCAATCCCTGAATGATTCTTCTAATGTCCTAGGTATTTTCCGGTAACATTACTATGTTCTTTTATTAAGTTATTGTTAAACATATTGAAAATTGGATACAAGATATGCAGAGTAAACCTCACTTGTTCAACCTTCTGCACAGGCCTCGTAGGAGATTACAGCAAACCTGAGGATTTTGGCGACGGACCAGTGCATATTACCTTGCTCTTCCTTATACTATCGGTTGATTTTAATGTTACCAATGGCTGTCACGTAATAACTGTTCATTCCAATGCAGCATTCACGAGTATAATTCAGCATGGATAAAAGCAACACAGTGGCACAGGAAGAAGAAATCCTTCTGGTGTATATGATCTCCGCTCTGTCTGCACATTTGTTTAGCAACCTAAACCTACAAAATCGCTCTTCAACCACCCAACACAAAAATAATTAGTTTACAAGCCAAATGGTCTGTAATTCCCTTCTGAACAGAGAAGGTAGCAGTGGCCAGTCATTTATATATATAAAAAATAAACAAATTAGCCCTGCGGCTTGCTGTATATACCAATATGTAGACATTGCATACATATCCAGCTCACAGGACAATAGAAATGGTGTAAAGATGGGAGCACCAATGTTTGAGGAGAAACTCATGCTGTATTATCACTACAAAATGAAGCCGGGGTTTGGAGGCAGCCGTTGAGGTGGTCTTTGAGGAAGAGCTGGGGGGTACTGAGGTGCGTATTGAACAGGGTAGCCAGGCTGCGGCATCTGACCTGGAGGCGGATATCCTATCCGTGAGGGCACAGGGGGACAAGGGGAGGCTGCGTACGGGAGCCCTGGAGCAGGCTGCTGAGCTGCCATTGCAAAAGGAGTTGGATACATTCCAGCTTGCGCAGGTTGTGGAGGCAGAGGGACAGCTCTTCGAGGCAGGACTGTGGGTGGTGTATTGAAAGCTGCTGGGTACGATGGCTGAGGAGCCTGCGGAACTTCAGTTGGTCTTGATTGTGGCTGCATAGAAACCTGAGGGAGTCTCTGTCCTTTTAGCACCATCTCTTGAAGTTTTTCTATTTTCACACGCCGTAAATGTGCCAATTTGCGCTTCGATAAATATTCGTCAATAAAGGAATCCATCTGGATACCGCCATCAAGAAAGTTTTCAGCCATATTCTATTAAAACATAGAAACACCCAAGGTTATTTATTTAGGATTAGTTTCAGAACAAAAACAGACATATTGCAAGATCTGGCCTCATGTAAGTTCTTTGATCATCATGGGAGACTCCGATGGTAGAAGGCTCTACCCTGAGCTCACCGCTTCATTCATTACGTCAGACAATGCCCTAACTGCTGCAAAGTGCACACTTGGCTCTTATGAAACTTAATATAATGTTAGTCATGATGACAAACTCCAATAGTTCCAAGAAGCCTTTCATATGCTAATGAATGTACTTTAGTCATCACTCTGTATTAATAATGTATTTAACATCTGAAAATTTACACTTCACAAAATGACAGCATTTCCGGTTAGTCCAGTTTGCTGATCGGTGCTTAAGATTGGTCCCGGAAGTGTCACCGCATGCAATAGTCACTCATTTCTGAGGCCAGGCACATCAGCGGCCCTGCTCAGTAGCTTTGTAGAACTTAACTTTCCAGGTAATATAAGGATTTTATTGTAAGAACTAATGAACTATAAGAGGATCCCATGTGCCTTGTGTCTGCCATCATAAGTATTGGCTCCACAGTAGAGTAATAAAGACAGGTTCAGGCACATAATCTGTATAAAACTCAATGATAGGAGTTACCTCTGTCTCTTCCTCGATCTTTGCTCCTTCAGTCTGCAGAAGTGCTAATAATGTTTCCAGTGACGCATTAACAGACTGCTGATCTGGAGAAAAGAAATTATAGTACAAATTAATGGCCCACTCTAATGGTAGAAGGTGAAAAATGCTTAGTTAGGGAATGGGAGTTTTAGAGGGATAGCCCGCTATTTGGACATCCCATTCCCAACTACTTTATTTCCTACAGCTGCGCTTACTTTCACTGGATGGAAGAGTAAAGCAAACATTAATATACTGCAGGGATTTGTGACAATGTCACGAGAAACCGGTGCCGGCAATGAAGGTGAATACAGCATAGGTGTTATTATTTTAGAAGGGGGAAAGACGGTGATTGCAACGGGGACAAGAAACTGATGTTGTGCAATAAAAAGTATAAGTTCACATCTGGAATATTTACACAGCCATATGTGATCGTTTACCCAGCTTTGTCTTCTTTAACTGATGCGATTCCATTACCGTCTGCAGTTCCTGGTATTTCTGGGTGAGGGTGGCTTTTAGGCTGTCCAGCTTAGGCTGGTAAAGCAGGTTTGCTTCAGCTAAACTCCTGTTCCCCGCAAGTGTCATTTCCTTGTCGAGTTGTACATTCTGCGCCTATAGACAAACAATATAAAAGGTAAGCCATACATACAAGCCATTGTTCTCCCATGGCCTGCACAGGGCACAGAAAGACATGCAGCTTTAGATAGGTGGTCACAGATTAGACCCTGATGATATCAGACCATATAAAAAATGACATATCTATTCAGTTGGAGTCAGCCCTGTTCAAGCACCAGAATGACACTATAGTGAGCAGATTAACTACTTATCTTAGGCCCCTTTCACATCAGCGGTTTGCTGATGTTTGCGGCTGATCCGGCAGGTGGCCGCCTTACAGCCGACTTGAGGCCCAGATCCGGCAAGCTCCATGCATTGTCTACGGGGCTTGCGGTCCAGTGCGGCAAGTCCGGTTCTGCCAGATGCAGAAGATCCAGCACTTGCAGGCACAAAAAAAAAACCCAAAACGCTGCTTGGAGCTTTTTTTTTTCGCGGCCGCAAGTGCCGGATCCGGCCAATCTGGCACAACCGGACTTGCCGCAGCTGACCGCAAGCCCCATAGACAATGCATGGAGCTTGCTGGATCTGGGCCACAAGTCGGCTGTTAGGCGGCATATCTGGCTGATGCAGTAAATCTACCGTATCAGCCACACATCAGCAAAAACACTGATGTTGAAAGGCCCCTTACACAGACAGATGATTCTGCCTATAAGAAATGATGATAGAGAATATAATGTTGAGCGGCCATGTTTGATGAAGGCCAATGCACAGTCCACATAGACCTACAAAGTTAACTAGATTCCAGGTATGATGTTAATGCAGCACTCCAGGTCCTTCAATATGTCCAACTTTACTTCAACGGTTAAAATCACATCGGAGTGGTGAGGTATATCCCTGATGTGATTTTAACCATTGAAATAAAGGTGGACATATTGAAGGACCTGGAGTGCTGCATTATCTTCTTCATACATGGATGATCATTTGACTGGACTGCTTGCTGGCACCCAAAGGTCCGACATGTCATTGAAAGAAACACCTGTGGGATCAGAGGATTCTCTTCTGTTAAAAGACGTGATTTGTGCCTGGGGCACCCTTTCTATTGTGCTAGGTTACTAGAATCATTCAGGCCCTGTACAATTCTGATCCCTAGTCAATGTCATTTAAACATCCCTTGAAAAATCATTTCACCTGATGAACAAGTGTTTTGCTTATTTGTGGCTTGTTTACATTGGCCGGTTATTGGGCTATCCATATCATCCAGTGTAAAAGGGAACAAAAGCCCCAATCCATCAAGCTGTTTTCTGTTGTAAAACTACTTGAAATGTCAGTGCTTTAACAGGAAGGTGTTTGACTGAGAACAGGGACCAAATTCATTGTAATTTACGGAAAAAAAACAGAGATATGCTCCAGTCCATGACTGGAGTAACGTTTCTTGCAGCGTTGCACAACAGCTAAAAGATGCACAAAAGTTATGAAGAGGTGTGCACACCTTAATGAATTTGGCATGTCTTACTGGAGCACACCATTCATCAAGACTGAAGAACCAAATAGTGGGTTTGATCAGTGGCTTAAGTGTGGGGTCTGACTTCTTGAAAGCTAGATGCATACGAAAGCGGACATGATCCACTGTGAATGGCCAGATTAACTCACAACAGATGCAAGAAACTAATGAAGCCGCTGCAGTGTGACACATCGCCTGCTGCTCTCTGTAGCATTAATCTCTCTATTAAACTCTGATTAGGATCTGCCAACATTAGCTAGTGTACACATGCAGCCCTATTAGAAGTCATAAGACTTTTCTGCAATGCAAATGTTAAAAGAGACAGAACAGGCGTCTGCATACATAGGAAAATATATGGAAAGTAATCTGCAGCAAGTCTGTCCTTACATGTGGTGCTGTACTGTCTGATAAGTCCTACTAGGAACCTTGTACGCTGTGAGAGTTTCTATACTCCTATTACAATGTCACCTTATTCAGAGATAATTTGATGATCACCAGAGACTTTGTGTATTAACGTTAAACATTTTACATATCAAAACACACACTATCTATGTAAACTGCTCTTCCCAGCAAGAAAACATTACCCTTCTTTTGATGGAGAATCCTAACTAAAAGCCTTGTCCTTTGAAAAGTTTTACAAATGCATAAAATGCACATAAAACAGATGCAAGTCCTGGCCCAACTAGGAGAGAGTAAGGTATAAAAAGTTTTTCTCCACTTTCACAGGATGCTTTTAGGAGACAAAAGGAGTGTGAGATTAGTGATGGGATGCTGCAGGGACATGTTTGGATAGCTTAGGAGGCGTTTTGGAGGTGACAGGATCCCTATAAAAAGGGGTTCTCCACTCCAGGACACAAGCTTAATAGCTCGTTTAATGGCATAGAAGAGTGTGTATCTGATCACTGACCGCTCATTGTCACTGCCAAAGTCCTATGACATGATGAATGGGGACAACCACTTTAAATGTTTGATATTGGCTGGCAAACCTAAACATCAATAAAAAAAAAAAAATCTTTAGAAGGCCGGAGTCAGATAAAGCAGAAGAATAAGTGATAGACCTAACTCTTTTGGACAACCTCCAATCTGGCTTCCAGCCTCAACATCCACCAAAACTGACCTGACCAAAGTTACTAACTACTTACTGCCAATGCTAAAGGGACACTGTCAGATCATTTTTTAGTATGATACTAATATAATATTTCAATAGGGCCGGGCAGACCTTTTAAAAACATGTAAAATCATTATTGTACCGTTTTTGTAGTTTCCATGTTATCACCATTGTCACCCTGCTGTGAGCTCCTGGATTAGTCCTCTCCATTATAACCAAACAGGAATAGTCTGGCTGCTGTATAAACTGTCATGTAATTATGCCGCTCAGCAGCTCTCCTCCCTTCACTAACAAAGCAGTGTCAGGTTTCACTTACAGGAGGTCTGCAAACACAGAGAGGAGAATACAGCCCCTTCCAGTGATCTCCTGTGCACTGATGGAGTGCGAGTATGTGACATGGATATTCATGTTCCAGAATTTACGGAATAAAAGGACTTTGCCAGCAACATACGTCCTGGTGAGTGCCACCCGTTATCTTTACATACTTAATATTGTCTGCACCTGTCGGGTTGAGCAACGCTATTCTCAAGCTCTGTTGTCTGGGGAACAATTATTGTTCTGAGATTGTAAATAAGCCTCTATTAGGCTGCTTTCACACAGCGTTTTTGTGCTGTCCGAGGGGATCAGAATTTTTGCTGCTCCCCTCGGACAGCATCGGATCCAAACTGATGTCTGCAATCGGATGCCAAATAGGCATCCGATCCCGATATTTTGCAGCATCAGCTGGATCCTGTCCCTGCTCCTCCTGTCATCTCGTCCCCCTTCTCTCTCCCTCCTGTTAACTTTGTCCCCCCGTGTCTCCCCTCCTTGTCCCCCTGTGTCTCCCCCTGTGTCTCCCCTCTTTGTCCCCCTGTGTCTCCCCTCTTTGTCCCCCTGTGTCTCCCCTCTTTGTCCCCCTGTGTCTCCCCTCTTTGTCCCCCTGTGTCTCCCCTCTTTGTCCCCCTGTGTCTCCCCTCTGTCTCCCCTCTTTGTCCCCCTGTGTCTCCCCTCTTTGTCCCCCTGTGTCTCCCCTCTTTGTCCCCCTGTGTCTCCCCTCTTTGTCCCCCTGTGTCTCCCCTCTTTGTCCCCCTGTGTCTCCCCTCTTTGTCCCCCTGTGTCTCCCCTCTTTGTCCCCCTGTGTCTCCCCTCTTTGTCCCCCTGTGTCTCCCCTCTTTGTCCCCCTGTGTCTCCCCTCTTTGTCCCCCTGTGTCTCCCCTCTTTGTCCCCCTGTGTCTCCCCTCTTTGTCCCCCTGTGTCTCCCCTCTTTGTCCCCCTGTGTCTCCCCTCTTTGTCCCCCTGTGTCTCCCCTCTTTGTCCCCCTGTGTCTCCCCTCTTTGTCCCCCTGTGTCTCCCCTCTTTGTCCCCCTGTGTCTCCCCTCTTTGTCCCCCTGTGTCTCCCCTCTTTGTCCCCCTGTGTCTCCCCTCTTTGTCCCCCTGTGTCTCCCCTCTATCTCCCCCCTCTTTGCTCCCCTGTTTGCAGACCTTAAAAAATAAAAAAAACTTCATTCTCACCTCTCCGCGACACCCGCGCTGCTTCCAGCTTCTTCTGATCAACAGGACCTGGCGTGATGTCACAGTCACATGACCGGTTACCGCGGTAACCGGCTATGTGACTCAACTGTGACGTCAGGCCAGGTCCTAGAAGCACAGAGCGCTGGAGGCATCGCTGGATCGTGGAGAGGTGAGAATGAAGTTTTTTTTATTTTTAACCCTTTATTTTCAGGAGATATCACTTCTGCAATGTATGAATATACATTGCAGAAGTGATATTAGATGGCACAGAGCGGTGTTAGTGTACTGAGCATGCTCAGTGCACTAACATCGGGTCCGAGGAGACATGAGCTGTTTCCTCGGATCCTCGCTCCATAGGCCCCATGTTATTTGGCGCGGATCAGGTCGGATCCAATTCGGTCCGATCTGACCCGCTGTGCCAAAAATCGCAGCAGGCTGCGATTTTGGGCACAGCAAAAAATCGGCCAGGATCGGATCCGACCAAAATCGGATGCCAATAAGGCCAAATCCGATGTGATCCGTGCCCATAGGATAACATGGGGCCAAAATCTGATCCGTGAAGGACCTGGAGTGCTGCATTAACATCATACCTGGAATCTAGTTAACTTTGTAGGTCTATGTGGACTGTGCATTGGCCTTCATCAAACATGGCCGCTCAACATTATATTCTCTATCATCATTTCTTATAGGCAGAATCATCTGTCTGTGTAAGGGGCCTTTCAACATCAGTGTTTTTGCTGATGTGTGGCTGATACGGTAGATTTACTGCATCAGCCAGATATGCCGCCTAACAGCCGACTTGTGGCCCAGATCCAGCAAGCTCCATGCATTGTCTATGCGATTTTGGGCACAGCAAAAAATCGGCCAGGATCGGATCCGACCAAAATCGGATGCCAATAAGGCCAAATCCGATGTGATCCGTGCCCATAGGATAACATGGGGCCAAAATCTGATCCGTGGCTGTCAGTTTTACAACGGACAGCCACGGATCACAGAAAAACGCTGTGTGAAAGCACCCTTACCACTAGTGCCCGGTTTCAGTTTTCAAGATTCACAATTGTTACATATGGATTTTTGACCTGACAGTTTTTCTTAACAGACACTCCTCTATACTCCTCCTCCTAGACCTATCCATTGCCTTCGACACAGCTGACCATTCCCTCCTAATTCAGATTCTCTTTTTACTTGGCGTCAAAGACCTTGCCCTATCCTGGATCTCCTCAAACCTTTCTGACCGCACATTTAGTGTCTCCCACTCCCACACTACCTCCTAATCCTGCCCTCTCTCAGTAGAGTCCTGCAAGGCACTGTCCTGGGACCCTTACTCTGGAATGGTGCTTATAAATCTAATATATACTTGCCTAAATGTAATCCACTTCTGTCTGGACATCCTCGAACCCCACAATCCACTGCGCCGCACCGGAAGTACGCTAACCGCCATATTAGAATACCCAAGTGATGGGTATTCCAACATTGCACCCGCTGGTGGTACCAGGCCCTTGCGCAGTACAACCAGCGGGACACAGTCGCCAGGATCTGCCGCCGCCGCCTGACTACACGCGCGATGGATGCCACCGGGCTTGGGGCCTGTGCAGGAGATAGGGTTTGGGCGCCCTCTGGTGGTGCTGCACCCCATCTCCAGCACAGGCCGCAAACCACCATCTTTCCTGCCGGCTGTGACTGAACGGAGGTGATTGGGCAGGCATTGGTGGGACACACACCACACACACTACAGACATGCATGTACACACACACACACACATGTACTCACATATATACACACAAACATGCATACATATACACACAGCATGTCCCCACACGCACTTACACACATGCACACGCATGCACACACAAGCATACACACCCGCATATATATATGCAAGCAGATACATGCATATGCACAAACACACATACACACACAGTGTAATGTCCCCACACATACGCACAAACATACATACGCATATACACAGTAGAATGGCCCCACACACACGCAATAAACACACACACACACACAGTATAATGTTCCCACACGCACATACATACATGCAAGCATGCATACACAGTATAATGTCCCCACAGACACACTCATACACACACACACAAACATACACGCCCGTGCATACACATACGCAGATAAGCACACACACATGCATACGCCCATGCATACACAGTATAATATCCCCATACACACAAACGCACACACCCATGCATACACACACGCAGATATACATGCACTCAACAATACGCATACGCATGCATATACACACAGTATAATGTCCGCACACACATGCACGCACATACACACATGCAAGCACGAACATAGAAAACACACACAGTATAATGTCCCCACACACACGCAGATACACAGACGCACAGACGGGGGTTGGCACCCAATAAATGCTTGGTTTACCTGTGTTGGCAAGACAACATACAGTGGTATGATCAGGCCATGTCCCTGTACAGTCAGATACATCCATTACACAGTACATAGCAGGGACATATATATAAGATTATCTCAGCACAGGAGATGTGGTATGATCAGGCCATGTCCCTGTACGGTCAGACACATCCATTACACAGTACATAGAAGGGACACATATACAAGATTATCTCAGCACAGGAGGTGTGGTATGATCAGACCATGTCCCTGTACAGTCAGACACATCCATTCTACAATACATAGCAGGGACACATATACAAGATTATCTCAGCACAGGAGATGTGGTATGATCAGATCATGTCCCTGTACGGTCAGACACGGCCATTACACAGTACATAGCAGGGACACATATATAAGATTATCTCAGCACCGGAACATTTTTTTTTTATCACATTCATTTGTGGAAATTATTATTATTACCAGATCTATTAATTAAAATGAACTTTAAAATAAACTTGATGGGAAAAACCCTTTATCATATGGATTTTAGGTCTCGCTAATAAGTAAAATTAGGGAACAGATACAGTAAAATCTATCACTTATTCTTCTGCTTCACCTGGCTCCGGTCTTGTAAAGATTTTCAGTGTGAAGCGTCACCTAAAGAGTTACACTGAAATGCTATCACTTGCACAATACGTGACGTTTCTTGCAGCCACACCTTGAATTAAAGTAATCTCTGATCCTTAAAACCTACAGATGATAAATAATGGAACAGTAACATATACGGTAATCATGGAAAGAGCTGTGCAAACACTGACCGGACAGCAGGGCGAACAGCTCCAGACAAGGCCGGGAGCTCAGAGCTCTGCAGACAGTAGGACATGTCGTCATTCTCCAGAATTGTGACTGCTTTCACAAGTCTGCAGGTTTCCCAATACGCCTCATGCTCAGTAACTCACCTGTTATTCTTTTTGAGTTGACACTTTCATTTTAGCATGTAACCAACACTATATATAGGTGGTGGAGCTTCCTTACTGTCACTTTCCAGCATGCATGACGCTTGCCACTATACGCCTACACCAGGGGTGGGGAACCTCCGGCCCGTGGGCTGAAGACCTTTCCTCTGGCCCCCGGGCAGTTTCCCAGAGACCTCGGTGTTTGGCCCTTTAAACCAGCATGTCCTGGGTACATACCCTTCAGTACTGAACGCTACGTACACAGCATTGAAGAATACCATCCTCACACAGGCCAGTTTCTGCACGAGGATGATCTGTGGGCACAGTTCGCACGCTATAAGCTCAGTCTTAACCCACAGATGAAGAGGAGCAGGAATGGTGCTGCTGCATGTGCTGCCCCCTAGCCCATGCGCCCCCACCTCAGCAGCCCCTGTACACCCCCAGAGTGTAGAGTCCCTCAACCTCTGAAGTGATAAATAGGCTGCCACAGTTACCAATGCTGTATTTGCATTCAGGCCTCCCCAATGCTGTATTTGGCCCCAGGCCTCCCCAGTGCTGAATATTCCCCCACTGTCTCCAGTGATGGTGTATGCCCCCAGGCCTCCCCAGTGATGTATATTCCCCCATCCTCCACAGTCCTCTTCATGCCCCCACTGATGTATATGCTCTCAGCTTCTCCTGTGTGATGTATATATAGCAGTCCCAACGACTCCTGTGTGATGCATATATAGCAGTCCCAACATCTCCTATGTGATAAATCTCGATTTTACAAAACTTATCACAAAAATTTGACTGCACTCTAGGCCGTTGCAACCCTGGAAAAGCATCTGTGAGAACCAACAAGATCAAATACGGTATTACCTACCACAGCCGCACCAAAGAGAAGCTGCTCCAGCCATCACAGTAGAGGCGAGTTAATTATTTATTTAACTAAATCTAGTAAGGTAACTTTCAAGTTGATAATTTTGTGTGACCCCCAAAGTTTGGTAGAAATTTCCAAATGGCCCCCGGCAGGAAAAAGGTTCCCCATCCCTGGCCTACACTAATGTGAAAGCCTGCCTATATAGTTTAAGGTGAAATGGAGCTGAGATACAAAGCCGTCCACTTGTCTGTAATTCTTCTCATTGTCTTTGCTGCTAGAAACAGATTGCCCTTCACAACAGGCAGGAGACAAAAGTGAGAGAAGGGAGAGACGAAGTAGCAGGAAAACTGGAGTGATTTTTCAGATGTACACCATTGTTCAAAAGTTTGTGGTCATTTATAAATTTCTTTATTTTTGAAAGAAAAGCACATTTTTTTTCAATGAAGCTAACATTAAATGAATCAGACATACACTCTATACGTTGTTAATGTAGTACATGACTATTCTAGCTGCAAACTTCTGGTTTTTCATGCAATATCTACATAGGTGTATAGAGGCCATTTCCAACAACCACCACTCCAGTATTTTAATGGTACATCCTGTTTGCTAACTGTGTAAGGAGGCTAATGGATTTTTAGAAAACCCTTGCACAAGTATGTTAGCACAGCTAAAAATGGTTTGGCTGATTAGAGAAGCTATAAAATTGACCATCCTTTGAGCTAGTTGAGAATCTGGAGCATTACATTTGTTTGTTCTATGAAACTCTCAAAGTGGCCAGAAAAAGGGAACTTTCATGTGAAACTCGACAGTCTATTCTCATTCTTAGAAATTAAGGCTATTCCATGTGAGAAGTTGCCAAGAAACAGGCACTAACCAGAGTAGAAAGAAGTGGGAGTCCCCGCTGTACAACTGAGCAACAAGACAAGTACATTAGAGCAGTGTTTCTCAACTCCAGTCCTCAGGACCCACCAACAGATCTTGTTTTCAGGATTTCCTTAGTATTGCATAGGTGATAGTTTAATCACTTGCACTGTGGATAATTCAAACCCCTGTGCAATACTAAGGAAGTGTTGGTGGGTCCTGAGGACTGGAGTTGAGAAACAGTGCATTAGAATCTCTAGTTTGAGAAATCAACACCTCACAGCTCCTGAACTGGCAGCTTCATTAAAAATAGTACCTGCAAAACGCCAGTGTCAATGTCTACAGTGAAGAGATGACTCCGGGATGCTGGCCTTCAGGGCAGAGTGGCAAAGAAAAAGCCATATCTCAGACTGGCTAATAAAAGGTAAAGATTAATATGGCCAAAAGAACACAGATATTAGACAGAGGAAGATTGAGATAGAAAAAAGTTTTATGGACAGACAAATCAAAGTTTGAGGTGTTTGGATCACACAGAAGAACATTTGTGAGACACCGAACAACTGAAAGATGCTGGAAGAGAGCCTGACGCCATCTGTCAAGCATGGTGGAGGTAATGTGATTGTCTGGGGTTGCTTTGGTGCTGGTAAAGTGGGAGATTTGTACAAGGTAAAAGGGAGTTTGAATAAGGAAGGCTATCACTCCATTTTGCATTGCCATGCCATACCCTGTGGACAACGCTTGATTGGAGCCAATTTCATCCAACAATAGGACCCAAAGCACACCTCCAAATTATGCATGAACTATTTAAGGAAGAAGCAGGCAGCTGGTATTCTATCTGTAATGGATTGGCCACAAAATTGTCTGGGTGACCCCAAACTTTTGAACGGTAGTGCAATAACAATGTTTAAAGATTAAGTCATTTCCAGATCATATGAATGATCAAATGAGATCAAGATTTCTGGAAATACAATGACCAATCAAGATCATTAGGTAACCAAGGGTAATCACAGGGAAAAAACAAAATTAATTATTAATAGGATACCCTAGAATGGGACCCCACTAACCCAAGAGTGCTACCATGCAATTATGGTTCCTCTAGGCAGGGGAACAGAAACAGTATATTGGAAAATCTGTGACCAATTCATTCCCAGCAGTTCACTAATCTCAATCAAATGCATTGGTGTTTTGTATAAGAAAAAGGGAATACATGTCCCACTGCCATTAAAGAAAACTCAGCCGAACAAAATTATTTTGGGAGGACCGGCCAACCCCCAATGTGCATAGGGCTTTCTAGAACACTTTTTTTTTTTTTTTAACAAAAAAAACATTTTATTTACGAGGTGAGATATGCAAGATGAAACACATGACGGTTGGTTGGATCAATCAACTGCAGGTAATGCTGCTTGACATGCAGATTGCCTGATCTCTTCCTTATAACAATATATACCGTATATACTCATGCATAAGCCGAGTTTTTCAGCCCAAAAATTGGGGTGAAAAGTCCCCCCTTGGCTTATACACGGGTCAATACGGTAGGGGCTGTGGTGGGGGCTGTGTCCAGGGCTGGGGAGGCTGGAGGAGGCGGGGGGAGGCTGCGGTATGAGCGCCCCGTCACGTGGGGCCGCTCATTATATATGCACTGCTTCCCCCTGTCAATCAGCGGCAGGGGGAAGCAGTGCATATCTGCATATATGGCCCCTCAATGCTGGCACTCGCCCCCCTCCGTTATAAGGCCCCCCCCCCCTGCTGCTTAACTTACCATCACTGGTCTTCTGCACCGTGCTGGTCCTTCGTGCTCCCGTCCTCGGCAGCATCCGGGGTCATGTGACCGGCCGGTCGCATGACGTCATCGTTACTGTGACGGCCGGGGACCCCGGATGCAGCCGAGGACGGAATCAGAAGACCAGGGACAGTAAGTTAAGCAGCAGGGGGGGCCTTACAACAGAGGGGGGCGAGTGCCAGCATTTGGGGGCCATATATAACACACTGCTGGGGCCTGTATACCACTGGGGCTGCTGTATACCACTGGGGCTGCTGTATGTACTGCTGGGGCCTGTATACCACTGGGACTGCTTTATATACTTCTGGGGCCTGTATATACCACTGGAGAGGCTGCTGTAATACTGCTGGGGCCTGTATATACCACTGGGGAGGCTGCTGTATACCACTGGGGAGGCTGCTGTAATACTGCTGGGGCCTGTATACCACTGGGGCTGCTGTATACACTGCTGGAGCCTGTATATATCACTGGGGAGTCTGCTGTAATACTGCTGGGGTCTGTATATACCACTGGGGAGGCTGCTGTAATACTGCTGGGGCCTGTATATACCACTGGGGAGGCTGCTGTATACTACCACTGGGGAGGCT
This sequence comes from Allobates femoralis, assembly GCA_033576535.1. Taxonomy (NCBI): domain Eukaryota; kingdom Metazoa; phylum Chordata; class Amphibia; order Anura; family Aromobatidae; genus Allobates; species Allobates femoralis. The sequence continues at coordinate 681,130,464 of JARQOC010000003.1, read as the reverse complement.
GCTGTATACCACCACTGGGGAGGCTGCTGTATACTACCACTGGGGGGCCTGCATACCACTAGGGGGGGGCCTGTATACCACTAGGGGGGGGCCTGTATACCACTAGGGGGGGGCCTGCATACCACTAGGGGGGGGCCTGCATACCACTAGGGGGGGGCCTGCATACCACTAGGGGGGGGCCTGCATACCACTAGGGGGGGGCCTGCATACCACTAGGGGGGGGCCTGTATACCACTAGGGGGGGCCTGTATACCACTAGGGGGGGCCTGTATACCACTAGGGGGGGCCTGTATACCACTAGGGGGGGGCCTGTATACCACTAGGGGGGGGCCTGTATACCACTAGGGGGGGCCTGTATACCACTAGGGGGGGGCCTGTATACCACTAGGGGGGGGCCTGTATACCACTAGGGGGGGGCCTGTATACCACTAGGGGGGGGCCTGTATACCACTAGGGGGGGGCCTGTATACCACTAGGGGGGGGCCTGTATACCACTAGGGGGGGGCCTGTATATCACTAGGGGGGGGCCTGTATACCACTAGGGGGGGGCCTGTGTACCACTAGGGGGGGGCCTGTGTACCACTAGGGGGGGCCTGTGTACCACTAGGGGGGGGCCTGTGTACCACTAGGGGGGGCCTGTGTACCACTAGGGGGGGGCCTGTATACCACTAGGGGGGGGCCTGTATACCACTAGGGGGGGGCCTGTAAACCACTAGGGGGGGCCTGTATACCACTAGGGGGGGCCTGTATACCACTAGGGGGGGCCTGTATACCACTAGGGGGGGGCCTGTATACCACTAGGGGGGGGCCTGTATACCACTAGGGGGGGGCCTGTATACCACTGGGGGGGGCCTGTATACCACTAGGGGGGGCCTGTATACCACTAGGGGGGGCCTGTATACCACTAGGGGGGGCCCTGTATTCCACTAGGGGGGCCCTGTATACCACTGGGGGGCCCTGTATACCACTAGGGGGGCCCTGTATACCACTAGGGGGGCCTGTATACCACTAGGGGGAGCCTGTATACCACTAGGGGGGCCTGTATACCACTAGGGGGGGCCTGTATACCACTAGGGGGGGCCTGTATACCACTAGGGGGGGCCTGTATACCACTAGGGGGGGCCTGTATACCACTCTGCTGGGGCTGTACACCTGTGCTGGGGTCCACCCTCGGCTTATACATGAGTCAATAGGTTTTCCCAGGTTTTGGGGCAAAAGTAGGGGGGTCGGCTTATACACGGGTCTGCTTATACACGAGTATATACGGTAGTTGGAAAGTAAATCCAGATAATGTACATAAACAGCCATGCAGAGTATTCCACTCACAAGATAATGGTTGTGGGTATTACACCGCACTCCACAGCTTCTTATGCATATGTTTCCCTACTATAAAACATGGTGCCAGAATCTGACCCCCCCGTCCTCCTTCCGGATCACTGGGTGTCTGGCAACCTCACCTTGTTCATTATTTCCCAACACAACGCTGGCACCAGTCACCAGGAAACTACTGTGCAACTTCTCCAGAATCGAGCCGTAGTGCGGGGCCAGGCAGGGAAACACCAGAGATCTCTGAGCAGGTGTATTTCGGAAAGTTCAGACACCACAGATATGCAATAACAAAGCAAGATAAGAATGTCGCTTTAAAAGGGAACCGGTCACCTCGTAAAAGCCACCTAACCTATCAATACTTGTCCCTGCACCTTCCTATTACCATTCTAACCATCCCTCTCTGTGCTAAATGCTTGTTTTCAATGTTGTAAAAAAAGTTTTTATACTTATTCATTAAGATGATAATGAAGTGGGGCTATATGCAATAGCCCCTTGGGTGTGTTGGTTTGCAGCATCCAGGATCCTTTATCACACCCCCATGGGTATGATCTTGAAATCAATTTTTGCGCCCCCAGCCTGGCTCCCTTTGTGCTGCTATGCAGCCTTCCGGTGCTAATGACGCTGAACACGACATTTCCGGAACCACAGGCCCCATAGCAACCTGATATTTACCTTAGCAGCAGCGCTGTTATATTGGGTTCTAGGGGGCCCCGCTCAGCAACGCTGTGCTGCTGCTAAGGTAAATATTGGATTGCAAAGGGGCCCGCGGTTCCGGAAATGACGTGTTCAGCGTCACTACCACAGGAAGGCTGCACAGCAGAGCAGAGGGAGCCAGGCTGGTGGCACAAAATTCAATTTAAGTATCAAACCCATTGGGGCGTGATAAAGGATCATGGAGGCTGCAAACCAACACGCCCAGGGGGCTATTGCATATAGCCCCACTTCATTATCATCCTAACGAGTAAGTATAAAACGTTTTTTACAACATTGAAAACAAGTATTTAGCAGAGAGGGATAGTTATAACGGTAATAGAAAGGTGCAGGGAAATGTATTGATAGGTTAGGTGGCTTTTTGGAGGTAACAGGTTCACTTTAATATTAATATACTAGAAGATTGCTCATAATGTAATTCATCTTATAGCTCTTACACACAATTCTATAAAAATCGGATGAATGAAATGGGTGAAATAAAAAAATAAATAAATCACATTGCTCTCATTTCATTCTATGGGGCAGCTCCGATCTGTGATTTTTTTTCTAAGTCCTAGCTGGACTGCAGTAAAACTTTGCAGCTATCTCAGATCATGTACAACCATATAAAAGTCTATGAGAGCAAGGAAAATATCGGACTGCACTTGGATGACAACAGATCTACGCAGAAACTGGCAATGGAGGAGATGGAGAGATTAATGGCTCCTCTTCTCCTCACCAGTGCTCCCATTCTCACACACAAGAGAATGAGATCACCATGAGTGACACTCGATCTCGCTCACATCAGAGTTTGTGCCGAGTGTCATTAGTATCCACATCCGATGACATACGCTCGTGTCCCTTAGATCAGTGTTCCCCAACCGCAGCTCTAAAGAACCACCAATAGGCATGTGTTCAGGATTTCCTTAGCGTTGGAAGGTGAAAATTCCATCATCTGTGCAAAATTAGGGAAATCCTGAAAATATGATCTGTTGGTGGTTCTTGAGGACTGGAGCTGCTTATTTTGTAGGTTTGTAAAATGTCAAAACTGTGCACATCTGCTAGAGATGAAGTAAACTGCTGAGTGAAAACTATTTTTCCACTAAATCAGCAATATTTATAAGGCCATATAATGGATAAGGCACTGCAATAAAAGAGCCAGCATAGGTTTGATTATTTCATTGACTGTTTGATGAATCAGATGTTGACCAGTGGACTGTGGAAAGTAACAGTAGTACGGCTGTGTTCACACGCTGCACAATTGCTGCGCTATTGATCTGCTTTGTACGGATCCGCCAATGCAGTGGAATGCAGAGACGTTGGATGTCCCAGCCAAGTCAATGAATTTCACTATTGGCATTAACACGCTGCGCTTTTTACAGACCCACTTTTGGGCTCAAAAGCAGATCCGTAAAAAGAATTGACACGTCTATTCTTTGGTGTTTGTTCACTGCCCTTTTACTCACCTCGCTGCGCTCCCTCTGTGATTTGCCTTCATACAGACGCCGTAGGACCTTTGGAGGACCTTGGACTGAATCTATTTGACCAAGCGACATCACCCAGTCACATGGTGCTTCAGGGTCCTAGAGGCAGCGTTCACTGCGGCCTCCGGGGTTAGAAGCGATCAACAGTGGTTACCGGGAGAGCGCGGGGAGGTGAGTAAGCGCAGGTGAATAGTGCAGCGGCGTTCACACACAGCGTATTGCTGCGCTCTGTCAGGATCTGGTCTTGATGCAGTTTTGCACCAAAAATGGATCCTCACAAGACGCAGGAATACGCTGTGTGTGAACGCAGCCTAACCTAAAGTGGTTGTCCTTAGGATAGGTCATCAATGTCTGATCGGTGGAAGTGCGACGTCCAGCACCCCTGCTGATCAGCTGTTCCTATGGAGTGACCTTCATAGTTGCAAAACTGCCAAGCGTGATTCAGTCACCAGAACAGTGGTTACGGTCAGGCACTGCACATCTGTCCTCATTTATTTGCATACAGGGGCAGATGTGCAGTACACAGCTGTAAACACTATACAATTGATATAGCTGTCCAGCATCAGGAACAGCTGACCGTTGGGGGGCAAGGTGTCACACCGCCACCGATCAGACATTGAAGACCTATCCTAAGAATAGGCCATCCATGTTAAAGTACAGGACTACCCTTTTAAATTTATTAAAGTATGATTGTAAGTAGCAGAATGTATGTACAAGAGTCAAAAAAAAGTATTTTTCATATTAGGGTTTCTCAAAAAAAAAAAAAAAGTTTTGTAGCTTTAAAGCAATTCAGAAATTAATTTGTGGATTTAGCCAGTTAGAGAGGTGTCCGTGCATTTTAGGGTGCCGTCACACGAGGCCATATTGGCAGCGATTTTATAGGCGACGCAGGGGCGTGGCCTATCACCGCTGACATGGCCTGTGCGTCGCCTAATGTAAATAGGCGATGCCGACGCCTTTGAGTGGTCACCTGGTGTCTCAGCAGTGCTCTGAAACCAGGCGAGCACTTTGGGGCGATGTGTACACATCACCCCATGTAACAGGGGGACGGCGATCTTACAGGCGATGGGAGACGTAGGCTCCCATGTTACAGAATCGCCGCTGGGGTTTTTGGACACCCCAGTGGCGATGGCGCCAGTAAGATCGCTGGTGCGTCGCCGGAGGTATCGCCGCATGTAAACATGCGACGGCGACGCTGGCGGAGTGCCAAAAATGTGCAAGCTCCCGCCTTCCGCCGCTGATATCTCCAGTAACGTCACTTCGTGTGACGGTACCCTTAGAAAACAGTTGGCCAAATAGCTCCCACTGCTGACCCCCCTATACACAGCTCGCTCAACTTAGACAAATGTGCGCATGTTTCCTAAAACAGAGAGTGAAGCAGTGTGCTGCCAGTCTCCTGTGTAAGAAGATATCTTAGTAGGAGACAATAAGGTCAGATGAGTATAGAGGAGGGATGGTTTAAGCATCAGTCAGGAGGGTCTCCATACAAATTTGATGGTTTACCAGACCCATAGAAATCAGCAAATTTAGATCATTTGGGAGTTAAGAGGTCTTTACTGTCCGCAACCCGCAGGAAGCTGCTATTGCTGGGAACTGACCCTGGCCAGTTATTGGGAATGAGCTTTCCAATTAATGATCTTTTCATTATTATTGGTTGATATAACGAGACTGGCAATCACCTGAATAACGAGATTATTTTTCACGTGCAACTGGACACAATTTACTAGTTCAGAGTGGAGTAAAACATGTTTTTTCTTAATTTTGCCTCTCTGTTGTCAAGACATTCACACTCAAAGTATTTGTCACTATTAAAAAAGTTCAAGTGGAGTTGTCAGTTCACTGGAGTCATGTGCTTCTCCATGGATGGGGGTTCAGAGTTCAGTGGAGTCATGTGCTTCTCCATGGATGGGGGTTCAGACAGTTCACTGGAGGCATGTGCCTATGTGTCTATGGGGGCTTGCGGCAGGTGCATCAAGTGCGGTACCAGCACGTGTGGCCGCGAAAAATAACTAGTTTTTTTTTCGCTGCCGCAAGTGCCAAAACTGCACTTGCCGCACACTTACCACAAGCCCCATAGACATTGTATGGGGCTTGCCGCAAGAGAACCGCAAGTGCAGCCGTTATGCGGTAATCGCGGCAGTTGTGTTTTTTTTCTCCGCAACTGCCGCGATCAGCGAAAACTGCTGATGTGAAAGGACCCTTACAGTGCCTTCACACTTGCGTTTGTGAACGCAGCTGAGAATCTCTGCATGCGTTCACATTAGTATGCACCCCGGCCAGCCAATCAGCTGTCTCGGGGGCGGCTGAGAGGAGGAGATCAGCGGTGGAGATCTCCTCCTCCCGGCCACAGCTGATCTCCTGCCGATGCTGATCGTTGTTTCAAATCTCCAGGAACTATTCGGTGTCGGCGGGGAAATTTAAACAGCTGTCAGATCAGCTGTTACTTCAAATCTCCCGCGCTGACACCGGCAGGAGATCAGTGGAGGCTCTAGCTGATCTCCCGGTGGCCGCCGCTGATCAGCGGCGGCCACCGGGAAAGATTTCAATGAGATCCGCAGCGTTCTCCTGCGCTGTCATGCGGAGGACACTGCGGATCCATTGCCTTCAATGCATGGTTTGGGCGCTTGCAGATAAAACAAGTGCCCGCACAAAAAATGCAACATGCTGCATCCAGAGTGTGCTCAGAGGACGCACAAATTGTGCGCAACCGAACGCAGCCAAACGCAGGCACATGCGTTCCCATGTTAAACATAGGAACGCAGTGCGCAAGTGTTTGGCTGCGTTCGGTACGCTGCGCTTGCAAGTGTGAAGGCACCCTAAGGGCGTTAAGGACCATTAACACTAAGGTTATCATGAATGCACATTCCTAGAGAAGCTCATTGTAGAGGACTGCAGTATAAGGCTGAATTCACACATTGCGTATTTTTGCAAGCGCTTTTCAAAATACGCAATATGCTTTTTGTCTGCTGGCAAAGTGAATGTGAAATTCACTTTGCCGTGCAGACAGTGCGTAAAAATACACTGCGCTTTCATAGGAAAAAGCGCCTGCGTAAAAAGAGTGACCATGTCAATTCTTTACGCAGCAGCGCCGACACTTTTTCTTATAGGGGCGGGCGCTGCTGCATCTGATGTCACAGAGGGGAGGAAGAATCCTGGTTCCTTCTCCCCTCTGTGACCACCCATTTGATTTCGCAGTGTATCAATATACACTGCAAAATCAATGTTAAATAAAGACAAATGTATTAAAAATAATAACAAATGAAATACTTACCCTTCGATGGGTGTTCCAGTATACGGGAGCCAGGAGTCGCCGCAGGAATTGACCAGTTAGGACCTGTGGTGATGTCAGAAGGCGTTCCGGTCATGTATGTATCACATGACCACGAGCGGCCAATCAGCGCCTGTGATGTCACACTGACATCACGGCAGGCCCAGGCGTCGGAGGGTAAGTATTTGATTATTTTTTTTCATACATTTGTCTTTATTTAATTTAGATTTCACAGTGTATATTAATACACTGTGAAATCTAATGGGCAGTCACACATGTCACACAGGGGAGGAGGAAGCAGGATTCTTCCTTCCCTATGTGACATCACCTGCGCTTTGTGGGGTGAAGAAAGCGCGGTGTGTGAAAGCCCCAGCGTATTATGTTGCGCTTTTTTGCGCGGCAAAAAGCTCAACAAAATACGCAAATGTGTGAACGTAGCCTAAGGCATGTTAAGTATTAGGTTGAGAAATTTCTGCCCAAAATCTGCATCTCCTGACAAAGAAGCCCACCACAATAGCAATGCGTTTGATGCATTTCGGCGTGGATCCACAGCAAATAGGCCCCAAAAATTAACATGCTGCACCCAATGTGCAAGGTAAAAAAGAAATATGTGCTCAAAACCTCCTTCTCTTGGGGTCACACGTGGCGATTTCGCCCGAGACATCGCCGAAAAGTGACGTCACAGCGATGTCGAGGGCGATATTGCAAGTGCGTCGCGCTGTGTGACAGCGCGACGCAACTGCAAATTATCGCTGGTCGCAGGTTGACAGGTTTATGAACATGTTCATAAACCTGTCAACCTGTGACCAGCGATTAGGCTGGATCGCGCCGTCTGACACTGTTGGCGGCGCGATCCAGCCTATATCGCAATGTTGCTGAGGATCGCTCGCTGGGCTGAGCCCAGCCCAGCGAGCGACGGCTCCGCCCACATCGCCGCCGCGTCACCGGCAACGTCGTGCCGTGCGACAGCTGGCCTGCGATGTCGGAAGCGAGTGTGCACCTGCACATCGCTTCCGACATCGCAGGCCAGAATCGCCACGTGTGACCCCACTCTAACTCTGCTGGCATAAGGATTGGCATGCGGTTTGGTGACAAAACTGCCCCAAAAAACACATCAAAAACACACTGTGTGCACATAGGCTTAACCCCATCAACACCCGGCGATTTTTTGTTTTCTGCTCCCCTGCTTCCAAGAGCTATAACATTTTTTATTTTTCCGTCAATATAGACATACAAGGGCTTGTTTTTTGCGGGACGAGTTGTACTTTCAGATGAAATCATTTATTTTACCATATAGTGTACAGGAAAATGGGAAAAAAATTACAAGCGCTGTGAAATTGCAAAATAGTGCAATTACATGTTTGTTTTTTAGTCGCCATGATCACTATATAGTAAGACTGACGTGACTGTGTGATGCCTCGGATCGCTACGGGTTCGTAGATGCCAAAACATGTATGCTTTTACTGGTATCTACTGCACTTTTTGCACCATGTTCTGCAACCCGTATCGTTCTCATTTTTCAGGATCTGGGGCTGTGACTGCTTATTTTTTGTGTCTTGAGCTGACATTTCTAATACTACCATTTTTGGGTGGATGCACTGTTTTGATCGCCTGTTATTGGATTTTAATACAATGTTGCGGTGACAAAAAAAAAACCGTAATTTTGTCGTTTGCTCCTTTTTTTTCCGTTACGCAGTTTACGTCTCTCAATAAATGATTTTCTATGTTGATAGAACGGGCATTTCTGAACTCGTCGATACCAAATATGTATATTTTTCTTTTAAATACTTTTATTTTGAATGAGGTAAAAGGGGGGCGATTTAAACTTGTGTTTTTTTTTCCATATTTTTTTAAAACTTTATTTTTTAATTCATTCTAGATTTTACACTGCTCCATAGGGTGCCTCACTGCTACATCATCTGACGGCTTGTGCCATGTCCCGATGAGCTGCAGCACATCGGGTCCTGGCACTTGGTATCATTTTCAGTGGCTGGCAGCGCTTGCCAACCACTGACAGGAAGCGAATCCTGACAGCCTGGGGTCCTGGTGTGACCCCGGAAGCTATCAGGTAGTGAACAGAGATCCAGCAATCTTATCTTGGGATCTACGATCTCAGCGTGGAACAGCACGATCCATGCCACGCCGGTTTTGGATCCCGCTGTCAGTGAATGACAGCGGGATTCAAAGGCTTTACAGCACCGTGGATCTGATGGGTGCTGGAAGCCCGACATCTCAGCTGAAATGTCGGGTGAATGATGTGAGCTCACCGCCGGAGCTCACATCAATCACCGGGACCCTAACCATGACATACATATACGTCAAGGGTCAGAAGGGGTTAAAGAAGCTTGAATAACCTGATGAGCAAAACGCTTGTTTGTGGGGTGAAATAATCTGATTTGCACAAAAGATCATTGCACCCAGCAGCTCAGACCTGTGTAAACAGGACCAGTGCTGCCGAAAACAGAAGTCCATGCACACTGAGGGTCTTATGGCAGATCGCTCGTGTGCAGAAGAAATAGGTAAGTTTCTAAATAGGCTTTTAAATAAACGCCGACCAGCAAACATGGTGCAGGTCATTCAACGCTGAGCGTTATGCAATGTAAGGAAAGATTTAATATAGTAATCCCAAAAGGGATTGCTGTGAAAAAGTGTAGAAAAATGGTTTCCACACCACCAATATAACATTGCAATATACTCATCAGCAACATCTACTACAAACTTCATGTTCAAGCATTCTCTGCATACTAGCCAAACACATGAAATGTATAGGACACGGTCACCAGGAGACTCAGAGTAAACACTGAAGGTGCTAATGACAGGACAGGACAAAGAAAAGGCAAGATACGGAGGAGCAAAAACTAATACCAATACAATTCAAGGTCATCAAATATTGAAAGGAAAAAAAACAATCACCGTGCCACAGTCACGGCAAAGCAGATTATAATGAAAATTCATTAGACAGAGTGGCTGCCAAGTCTCTGCGAGCAGCTGACCCTGAGCGAGCTGGGCATCATGTGATCTGGTGTGGTTCCTAGCAGACAGAAGACTTGTACTTGTGTAGGCACACCAACATATGTGTGGAGCCAAACTCTTGTCCTGATGTCCCATTTTGCAGCTAAAATACAAGCTTTAGGCTTTCCTTAAGATGGTAGTCAAGTTTTGTATTTGAGACACAGACGTGTCATCATATGCAGCAAAAAAATATTTGCTTTGTTAATGCAAGAATGAGTCATCTGAAAAACAGATACATGTCAATATGCTAAGAAATCATAAAATTGTATACCTTACACAGAGAGCATTTAAAATAGGATTTGGTCATCAGAGGGGAGTTGGGGTTTTTTGATAGGTCACCCCTAAAATGATAAGACTACTGAAGGCTCAATAGACTAAATAAAGGATGTAATAGACTAGCTTACTAACAATATAAAAATGATGATGAAATAGATAATTTTTCTATAAGCCTTTATGAAAGGTGTCATAAGTAATTACAACCTAGTCTGGATCTTGAAAATTTGAACCAATCGGCGAATTTAAGCAACATATTTGTTTTCAGCACCACAAAATGACTGCATCTTTTTGGACTATTAGACACACCTTTTCCCCTAAAACGTGGAAGTGCGTCTTATATTCCGGTTGTACGGTACCTGGTTGTGGCTGGGGTAGAGTGGCAGTGGTGGAGTGGGTCACTAGAGGCAGGAGCGCCTACATGTGATTACTTCTGTCCGCTGTTTACGTTAATTTAACATTCACTGCTCCCCCATCCCATCACCTGTCAGCATTGAAACCGGCCCTGAGAGGTGGGTGGGATGAGCAGTGAATATTAAATCTTCTTAAAAAGTGGACACACGTGATCACCAATCGCTTATGCAGCCGCGGACGATCACGTGTGTGTGGCAATTCACTGCTTCCTACACATTATCATTGGTGTGGGAGCAGAGAATTTCCCAACATAGAAAATTATACTCACCGTTCATTGCTCTCTGCAGCATCGTGACATCCTCTTATGCCGGAAGCTGACAGTGCGCTCAACATGCTGATCAGTTACCAGCGCTGATGCAGGGGAGCGATGGATGGCGAGTATAACAGTTTCTTTTTTTAAGTGTGCACCGTGATGGGCGACCATATATACCAGGATATGGGGTATCATCATATACCAGGATACAGGCCATAAACCTAGACAGGGCCCACAGACACCAGGACAGGAGACATATATACCAGGGAGAGGCCCAGGAGGGGGACATTAGTAGAGAATCTGGGGACATTACTCACATAACAGTGTCCGCAGTAGATCCGTTATCCTCACCCCCACCCCCCATAACAGTGCATCATGCCCACATTTTTGGCCCCCACCCCCCCCCCACCTTCATCCTCTAAGCCTGGCAGTGATTTATGGTCTGGTGCGTCTTATAGTCAAAAAAATATGGTAGTTCCTTTTCTTCCCTGAATCAATTTGGCTGTAGAGCCGTGTTACTTATGCAATATTTATGCCAAAAGATTTTTCATCTGGTGGCTTGTGCCCTTTAGGATTATCATATGGACTTCCACAATGGATGACAGAAGGCATCAAAAACATCATTTATGCCAATTTTCTAAAGCTAAACTACACCATATAAACACTGGTGGATTACAACAAGAAAAGGAACTAGTAGTAGGTAATCATGCAAAAAAAAAAAGAAGATAGGTGGCATGACTCAGCATCAGGTTTCAGGCACGCCTTCAGGAAGACATGGGCACAATATAACACTGAGCACAATGTCAGACAGACAGGTTATCAAAGATGAGAGTGTGATGTAAATGGGTCACTGATGAGAAGACATCAGCATCATATACAATAAACCCGATTGTATGTCATCGTTCCCGGAGAGGTGGCGACCGTGTGACTCCAGCCTCATTTTGCAATAGATGGCAGAGCAGAAAGTAAAGAGGATCACTCATATTGCCCCGGCCAGTTTATGTTTATTATATATAGATATATAAAAAGTTATTGATATACTGTATATTTGAAGCCTTTAAAAAGTATTCATACCCCATGAACTTTTCCATATTTGTTTCACCTTACACCTACAAACAAATGTATTTTATTGGGATCTTATGTGATATGCCAACAAAGTAACAAGTGTTTGTGAAGTGTAAAATTAAATGGAAATGTGGAGTCAAGGAATTCTTTTCCCCAATGCGGAGCTTAGGCTGCCTTTACACTTGCGTTTGTGTCTGCATGCGCAGGGCATGCAGACGCAAACACACTGCAAACACAGCCCATACTGATGTGAACACAACGGAGAATCTCAGCATGCGTTCACATAAGTATGGTGCTCGGGCAGCCAATCAGCTGTCTCGGGGGCGGCCGGGATGAAGAGATCAGGGGCACAGATCTCTTCCTCCCGGCCACAGCTGATCTCCCGCCGGTGTCAGCGCGGGAGATTTGAAGTAACAGCTGATCTGACAGCTGTTTAAATCTCCCGCGCCAACACAGAATAGGTGATATCAGTGCAGGAGATAAGAAACAGCTGATCGCTGCTTCAAATCTCACGCGCTGACCTCACCTATTCGGTGTCAGTGCGGGAGATTTAAACAGCTGTCAGATCAGCTGTTTCTCCCCGCTGACACCGGGGGGAGAGCAGCGGCAGCTGTAGCTGATCTCCCGGTGGCCGCCGCTGATCACCGGCGGCCACTGGGAGAGATTTCAATGAGATCTGCAGCGTTCTCCTGCGCTGTCATGCGGAGGACACTGCGGATCCATTGAGATCCATGCATTTTTGGTGCGCTTGCGGACGAAAAAAAGCACAGGCCAACGCACAAAAAATGCAACATGCTGCGTTCTGAGTGCGGAGGAGGGCGCATAAATTATCCGTATCGGTACGCAAACGCAACCGAACACAGCCAAAATGCAGGCACATGCGTTGCCATGTTAAACATAGGAACGCATGTGTGCAAGCGTTTGGCTGCGCTCGGTACGCTGCGTACCAAACGCAAGTGTGAAGGTACCCTTAGTGTTGCCACATGTTTTTTTTGTGCCTTCCTCTGGATCAACATGTTAGGCTATGGGTTGAACTAGTTGGACTTAAGGTCTTCCTTCAAGCTTAAATACTATGTATGAAATCATGAATGGTTTGCTAAATATTTTAATTATTATATCTGAACATTGTGACGTACATTTGTTTTCAACCTCTTGCTGTCCAATACCCCTAAGGCTGGTTTCACACTGCAGTTTTTCCCCTGATCAGGTTTGTGTGCCAAAACCAGGAGCGTCTCCAAAACTCAGAACAGGTGTCAATCTTTCAATTATAGTTTTTCTCTGCAAGTTCCTCTCCTGGTTTTGGCACACAAACCGGATGGAACCTGATCAGGGAAAAAACTGCAGTGTGAAACCAGCCTTAATAAATCCTGAGTGACCAATTGTCTCCACAATTCACACAATTAGCAAATTGAGTCCACCTGTGTGTAGTTCATTCTTAGGGCCACGTAACACACACAGATATCAGTGCAGATATTGTTCACAGATCTCTGGTTTCAGTGAAATCATGGACACATTGGTCTATTTGTATATGGCCACAACATGGAACAAGATGTCCATGATTTCACTGCAACCAGAGATCTGTGAACAATATCTGCCCAGATATCTGTGTGTGAGACGTGGCCCTTAGTATAACTACAACTATTCTGTGTAAGCCTTTGTTTGAGAACATTAGGGATAGAAAAAAAACATAATGAAAACCAAGGAACACACCAGAAAGGTCAGAGATAAAATTGTGGAGCAGAGTAAAGAAGGGATGGGTTAAAAAAAAATATATATAGAGATCCACAGCTCGGGTGGAAGACAATAGGACAATTAATAGTTGCACATTCCACAAATCTATCTGGATTATATGGAAAAGTGCCAAGATAAAAAAAATAAAAAACAAAAAAAAAAAATATTTTTGAAAGCAAATCATTACAAGTTCAATTTGCAGTTTCCAAAAAGCCAAGTAGAGGACACAGCTGGTGTATAATGGTGCTGTGGTCAGATGAGTGCAATGTAGAACTTTTTGGGAAAAACACTATGTGTAGTAGAAATTGCATATCCCCTGAAAACAACATCTCCTCCATCCCATCACCTAGTGTCCAATACCGCACTCCGAACACGGACATCTAAGCATGTGTCTGTTACTGTTCATGTTAGACAGTAGAATAAAGCTTGATGAAAGGCTGCAATGTAGCCAATCAACAAGCTTTTCGGCTATGGGCACTTCTGGACAAATCACAGCCATGCTGAGTACTGGCAAGGCTATGATTGGCCAGCCACATCATGTCTATATAAGACACTATGCTTGGCACGCACTGCTTTCTGGAAGTTGACAAAAGGAAAGTCCCAACCCATATATACTACACTTGCACCCTTTATTGTCTTTCATAGAACACTAAAAAGGTGTTTTAAGCCTTAACTAGTAAAGTTAAAACACACAGTCTCATTCATAATGGACATCAAACCCACAAATATTATACTGATTTCAAAAGCACCAGAATTGGCGCATTTTAAAATAAATAAAGACGTGTGGCGTCCCCCTATTTTTGATAACCAGCCAAGGTAAAGCAGACAGCTGCAGCACTGGGAAGTCCCATGGTTATTTGGCCCCTCCCAACTTAAATATACCAGCCCACAGCCACCGAAGAAGTGGCACATCAAACATCACATTAAATGCGATAATTCTGGCACCTCCCTCAGTTTTTCCCGATTGCCCTGGTATGGTGGCAATCAGGGTAATGATTTTTAGGGTTCATGTCAGCTGTGAATTGACAACTGGCATCAAGCCCAGAGGTTAATAATGGAGAGGTGTCTATCAGACATCACCATTAGTATCCCAGTAAGTGTACATTTATTTAAAAAAATAAAGAAAAAAAAAACAGTCTAAGGGTAAGTGCACACTTACCCGGCGGTTTGGTCGGCGGCAGCTGGCGGAACCCGCCAGGAAGCTCCGGCGCCGTCCACCGGCTTCCTGGCGGGCATGTGCGGCGGGAGCCGGGCGGTAGCCGGCGGATGCACAGCGTGTTCTCGGCGGCGATTCTGCAGCGGCTGGAAGCAGCACATGATTCTGCTTGCAGCCGCTGCAGAACCGCCGTTTTTTAGAACATGCTCATTCTTTGCTAACCCGCTGGGAAACCTGCGGGTTAGCAACGGATGACGCTGTGTAACCGCCGGTGTGTGCACTGCCTTGGGCGGTTTACATTAGTTTTAATGTTAATCCAAACGCCGGTTTGGATTAACATAAATTTAAATAAAACTAATGTAAACAAAACGGCGGTTTACACAGGTAAACCGCCGAAAACCCCCCAGTGCGCACATAGCCTTAGGTTACGTTCACACATTGCGTATTTTGCTGCTTCTCTGCATTTTTTACTGCATGTTCTGCTTTTTCCTGCGTTTTTTGCTGCGTTTTTTTACGCGCATGTTTTGCAGTGAAAACGCAATTCTGGATAAGCAGCCCAGCCAAACCTATGGGTTTTGACAAAATCCATTCACACGCTGCGTATTTGTGCTCTTTTTTACACGCGCATTTTCACTGCAAAAACGCGCACGTAAAAAGAATCACCATGTCAATTCTTTCTGCAGTTTTTCTCTGTGTTTTTTCCATTGCCCCCAGGATAAATGGGCTCTGAAAAATGTAGAAAAAAAACCGCAGTGTGTGAAAGGAGCTGCGTATTTCACAAAATATGCGCGTAAAAAAAGCGCAGCTGCGTAAAAAGACGCAGTGTGTGAACGTAGCCATAGATTGGAAAAAAAAAAGGGAAACGGCCATCTTACCTGGAGCAGTATTCAATGTGCATGGAGCATGTATACAAGCTGTGAGCCAGCCAAAGAACAGAAAAAAATCCACCTCCAATAATAGGTGAAATATGAACAACTTCATTGTATCCTTAAAGATCCAATCTAGTCGAATCGACCCTCCTATCAGGACTTGTTAAATAGGACTTGTGACATTCGTAGAATGGAATACCTGACAGCAATGTTAAATGCAAGGGTGGACCATTTTGACACTATTTGGGCTCCATGGGACTATTTCTGGGATCAATTTGATAATTAAGAATCTAATACTCATTGATCCCTCCCCTCTCTCCTCTTACTGTGTGTCTTTTCTCAATTGTTAGGATGGAAATTCTGTATGGGTTAATTGGATAAGAATTGGTAAATATAAATTGTATGTACAACTTCTTTAATAAGGGTGAATTAACCCAACATTATCATTGTTTTATTACCATACAGTTTGATTAAGGGCGCCTATGGTCTTTGATTAAGGGCGCCTATGGTCTTTGATTAAGGGCGCCTATGGTCTTTGATTAAGGGCGCCTATGGTCTTTGATTAAAAGGGCGCCTATGGTCTTTGATTAAGGGCGCCTATGGTCTTTGATTAAGGGCGCCTATGGTCTTTGATTAAGGGCGCCTATGGTCTTTGATTAAGGGCGCCTATGGTCTTTGATTAAGGGCGCCTATGGTCTTTGATTAAGGGCGCCTATGGTCTTTGATTAAGAGCGCCTATGGTCTTTGATTAAGAGCGCCTATGGTCTTTGATTAAGAGCGCCTATGGTCTTTGATTAAGAGCGCCTATGGTCTTTGATTAAGAGCGCCTATGGTCTTTGATTAAGAGCGCCTATGGTCTTTGATTAAGAGCGCCTATGGTCTTTGATTAAGAGCGCCTATGGTCTTTGATTAAGAGCGCCTATGGTCTTTGATTAAGAGCGCCTATGGTCTTTGATTAAGAGCGCCTATGGTCTTTGATTAAGAGCGCCTATGGTCTTTGATTAAGAGCGCCTATGGTCTTTTAGTAAGTCATAATTGTACATTATCTATGCAATTCTATTTTTCCATCTTATGTGAGTGTAGTATGCTTACCCCGATTGCTACATTTTACAAAATTCAATAAAAATCAGTTATAAAAAAAAATCCAGTCCAAGAGGATATAAAAACAGTAAACTTGAAGACAGATCCCATGCAACAAGGAGAAAGGTCAACGACATGGGTGGCTTAGGAGCTACAACTGACTAATGGTGGGTTTACACACACCAATTTATCTGTTCAATATCTGAACCAATCTCTGGTTGCAGTGAAATCATGGATACATTGCTCCATTTTGTGGCTGTGTACAACATGGAGCAATGTATTCATGATTTCACTGCAACCAGAGATTGGTTCAGATATTGAACAGATAAATTGGTGTGTGTAAACCCACCATAAGGATAAGGATACAATAACGTTGTTCATGTTTTACCTAATTTTGGAGGTGGATTTTTTCCATACTTACAGTAAAAAATTATTTGAATGAAGACTCCACACTCCCTCGTTCACCAATTTATAAAAACAAAACATTCCCTCAAAACACCGACGTAATCCACGCTTCACGAATGCAGCTCCAGCAACTGAATAGCAGTAAAGTACAGTACAGCTATTCACAGAAGCCAGGTACAACGATGACGCTCATCAGAGCTGCTTGCAGTGTTGAGCCGGCAGCTCTGATGGGAGTTGTAGTCACTACTTTGCGACTGTAATTAGCTGTACTTTACTGCTAATCAGTTGCCAGAGCTGCATTTGTGGAATGAGGATTACATTGGAGATTTGTGGGAACATTTTCTTTAATAAATTAGTGAACGAGAGTGTCTAGTTGAATAAAAACTTTCCAAATGATTTTGTCCAATGTTTGTTTCCTAACTTAACACTTACCGGGTTAAAGGGAACCTGTCACCAGGTTTTTGCCATCTCATCTGACAGCAGCATAATATAGAGACAGACACCCCGATTCCAGCGATGTGTCTCTTACTTGGCTGCTCAGTGTAGTTTCAATAAAATCACTGTTCAATCAGTTGGAGATTAACATTGTAGGACTAATCAAATAGTCCAGCATAATCATTTACTGCTAAATCTGAAGCAGAGAAAACAGTAATTTTATCCAAGTGACAGCAAGCAGCTCAGTAAGTGAAACATCGCTGGAATCAGGGTCTCTAGCTCTACATTATGCTGCTGTCAGATAGGATGGCAAAAACCTGGTGACAGTGTCCCTTTAACAATGGGGGTGTCTGATAGACCCCTCTCCACTACTAACACCAGGTCTTAATGCCAGTTGTGAATTCATGGCTGACATCAACCCCAAACACTATTACCCTGATTGGCTTCGGGTTTGGGTTGGGTGTCAATGTCAATAATCACTATTTCTGCATAAAGAACAAGGAATCCTAGAAATTATTCTCTAGGGCACACAGAGGCCTGTTCTCAGCATCATCAAGTCTGAGATTATATGAAGAAATAGAAGAATTTACACAAACCTACATCCACAGGTCTGTGGTTAGTTTTGCGAGATGTTTGGAACAACCCCCTTGTCGAGTTCCTTCAAGAGCTGTGTGCTCATGGACCCAGAGGAATGGATGCCTTCATTCTATGCATTCATTCTCTTGTGCTCATGCACTTTTTGTCGTATTAATTGATATAAAAAACTATTAATTTTTTATTTTTTTTAAAAGCCATTCTCACTTTCTTAGGCCCCTTTCATACTATAGTTTTTTTTTCAAATTGCGGCAGATCCGGCAGATTTAGTACATCTGCCGCCTAACGGCTGCACTTGCACCATGCTTGAGGCAAGCCCCATGCATTGTCTATGGGGCTCGCGGCAGGTTGGAAAGTACGGTATAGCCGCGATTCCAGCACTTGCAGCCGCGGGAAAAAACACTGCTGACCGCAGTTTTTTTCGCGGCCGCAACTGCGGCTATACCGTACTTGCCACAAGACCCATAGACAATGCATGGGGCTTGCCGCAGATGCAGTAAATCTGCCGGATCAGCCGCATTTTGAACATCACACATCACAGCAGAAGCTGCACAGAGAGAGGGTGGATCATTCAGGCTGCAAAACAACACGCCCTAAAGGCTAAAGAATATAGGCCCTGCTAATTCTAATTCTTCATGAGCAGTGCTTTTTTTGTGGGGGTACGTGGTGGTACGGCGTACCGGAAAATATGCAGAGGGGGCGGAGCTATATGGGGACTGCCGCGCACTGCCTGGTGCACAGGATATCCCGGCCGCCCGACAGCAGACCCCTTCCCCCGGTTCTTAATCACAGCCACCGGCGCCTGATAGCATCATAACCCCCCCCCCCCACTCAAGCCGCCAGCACCTGACAGCACGACCCCGTCCCCCCCTCCCAGTACTGGAAAATATTCTTTTACAAAAAAAGCACTGCTAATGGGTGAGTATAAAATCATTTTTATCCACTTTCACAGGATGCTTTTAGGAGACAAATGAAGTGTGAAATTAGTGATGGGATGCTGCAGGGACATGTTTTGGTAGCTTAGGAGGCGTTCTGGAGGTGACAGGATCCCTTTAAAACTTTCACAACATTGTATAACAGTCTTTGGTGATAGATACAATAACAGATCAGATTTAAAAGGGACTCAACACAAAAGGACTATTCAAACCAAGTACAGGAACTCTGTGCTTCATGGCCGAGTCAAATTTTAAATACACCATCTCACCTGCTTTATGTTCCCCTCATTCTCCTTCTTCCCATGTTGTTTGATTGACAGGTCTAGCTTCATAGATACAGAGAAGACGAAAAGATAGATGAAAAACAAGCAGGTGTGAAGGTGCACCTAAAATGATTGACCCCGCCATGATGCACCAAGCGTCTGTATGTGGTTTAAACAGTTAGTCTGTGCTGACAGAGACCGTTTAAGAATCTGATATGACATTCAGTGCCATTCTCAGTACAAGGCAAACATGAGCTGATGCCAGGTATCAGTGGGCTTCACCAAACTCCGGCAAGAACAATCACCTCTGAATACACAAATGACAAGTGCAGGCAGAAAACACAGCAGGTCCATGATGATACGTGAGAACAACAAAGTAGGGGCAAAGACCCCCAACTCCAGTACTGAGCGCCTTCCTGTAAACGGATATGATTTATCTGAAGCTACGCTGCACATGGTCTGATGCTGAGCACATGCTGAGGTCCTGGAGCTTTAAGGCCCCGTTACACGGCATGACACCATTATCGACATCGCTGATACGTCACGGGTTTGAAGGCGTTCCAGCCACATCGTTAGGACTTCGTTGCGCGTGACTCTGCCAAGTTGCAACGATAAATCGTTGGATCGCTGATCGCAGGTTTGAGAACATGTTCTAAAAAAACACAATCAACGATCAGCCAACCTGCTATATCTTTGTGTGTATCACACCGCGATAACGATGTCGTGGACGACTTCGCCCATTCACAGCAATGAACACGGATCGTTTGCGGGGTTTGCGAACGATACCTGCCCACATTGTTGGCGAGTCGTCCACGATATCTAGATGTGTGACATCTCACCAACGATGTCTGAAATGATCGCGCGCCCACGAGATCGTTGCGGACATCGTTCCAACGTGGTGCCGCGTAATGGGGCCTTCACCTAGACCCAGTGTGTGCCCCCGCCAACATGGTGACAGAGTGCCAAGCAGGATCCATGTGCCCAACTCCCCTCTACTGTCAGATAACAGTGTAGAGAAGGATTGGACTGTGGATTTCAATATGCCCCAACTTTTGTTCTGGGAGACAAATTGTTGCCAAAAGTGTCTGATAATCTGATAACACTCATTACCCTCTTGCTATGTAAAAAAAATACATGTACAGGAGGCATGGACAAAAAGCTACCAAACACAGACAGACAGACGTGAGTGACAGAAGGAACAAAGATGTCCCTGAATCAGTGTCACCATAATTACTGTAGAGCAAACACTGCCAGCATCAATCTCCAGAGGAGCACGGCAGTTGCCTGCGACCTGCAGGGCTCATATCCAGTCAACAGCACCACCGCACCGCCCCGATGGCGGCGGCAGCACCACCACACCGCCCCGATGGCGGCGGCACCACCGACATTTTCCTGAACCATCCTACAGCAGACGTGCTTCACATGGAAACTTCAGCCACAATTTCCGTTGGGAGTTTTCCCCATAGACATCAGTTTGTTGAAAGGGTTTTATCATATTATAAGACGCTGCAAGGAGAAGTCAAGATGTCCTACAGCACAAATACTAATCGAGAAGACCCCTGAGCCAAAGGTAAAGATGCCGATATAAGAAAGAAGACACCGCAGACCACACATCAGTGAGATATACATGGTCTACAGGATCCAGCCATCACTAGAGAGCAGCACTATATATAATACATAGAGGATTCCTGCCATTATCATGTATATACCACACAGAATTAGACAGTATATATACTTCCTATGTATTCTGCCACATGCTCCCCCATGTACAGTGCTATATAGCCCCTATGTATAGTCAGGGGTAACTGCATTAGGTGCTGGGGTTGCAATTGCACTCAGGCCCTGGAAGCTAGGGGGCCCCAAATGTCCCATGAGCTTCAAGGTATTCCACCGAGTAGAGTGCTATATACCCTCCCTGTATAGTTCTATACACTCCCCATAGGTATTTTACTATATACCTCCTGTATAGTGCTATACACCCCCTATGTATTCTGCTATATACCCCCCTATGTATTCTGCTATATACCTCCTGTATATTTTGCTGTATACACGTTATGTCTAGTGCTACAACCCTATGTACAGTGCTATATACTCCCCTATGTGTTCTGCTGCATACACCCTATGTACAGTGCTATATACTCCCCTATGTGTTCTGCTGCATACACCCTATGTACAGTGCTATATACTCCCCTATGTGTTCTGCTGCATACACCCTATGTACAGTGCTATATACTCCCCTATGTATTCTGCTGTATACACCCTATGTACAGTGCTATATACTCCCCTATGTATTCTGCTGTATACACCCTATGTACAGTGCTATATACTCCCCTATGTATTCTGCTGTATACACCCTATGTACAGTGCTATATACTCCCCTATGTATTCTGCTGTATACACCCTATGTACAGTGCTATATACTCCCCTATGTATTCTGCTGTATACACCCTATGTACAGTGCTATATACTCCCCTATGTATTCTGCTGTATACACCCTATGTACAGTGCTATATACTCCCTATGTATTCTGCTGTATACACCATAGTGCTTTATACTCCCCTATGTATTCTGCTGTATACACCCTATGTACAGTGCTATATACTCCCCTATGTATTCTGCTGTATACACCATAGTGCTTTATACTCCCCTATGTATTCTGCTGTATACACCCTATGTACAGTGCTATATACTCCCCTATGTATTCTGCTGTATACACCATAGTGCTTTATACTCCCCTATGTATTCTGCTGTATACACCCTATGTACAGTGCTATATACTCCCCTATGTATTCTGCTGTATACACCCTATGTACAGTGCTATATACTCCCCTATGTATTCTGCTGTATACACCATAGTGCTTTATACTCCCCTATGTATTCTGCTGTATATACCCTGTGTACAGTGCTGTAACCCCCTGTATAGTGCTATATACTCCCCTATGTATTCTGCTGTATACACCCTATGTACAGTGCTATATACTCCCCTATGTATTCTGCTGTATACACCCTATGTACAGTGCTATATACTCCCCTATGTATTCTGCTGTATACACCCTATGTACAGTGCTATATACTCCCCTATGTATTCTGCTGTATACACCATAGTGCTTTATACTCCCCTATGTATTCTGCTGTATATACCCTGTGTACAGTGCTGTAACCCCCTGTATAGTGCTATATACTCCCCTATGTATTCTGCTGTATACACCCTATGTATAGTGCTATATACTCCCCTATGTATTCTGCTGTATACACCCTATGTATAGTGCTATATACTCCCCTATGTATTCTGCTGTATACACATGTATAGTGTTATATACTCTCCTATGTATTCTGCCGTATACACCATAGTGCTATATACTCCCCTATGTATTCTGGGGTCACACAGAGCAGACAGCAGTGTAGTCACGGAGGACATGCTCCCCAGGCTCCGGCACTCACCTCGTCCATCTCTTGTGCCATCTGCCCCAGTTTCTCGTCATCATCCAGGAGCTCATTGAGCTGACTACGAGACAAATGGTTAAACTTGCTGCTATCGACAGCCATTGTTCCCGGAGCGACTCCCGGGCTCGCTGTGCTCTGGCGGCGGCCTGGTCCCGGTCCCGTCACTCAACGTTGGCCGCCTAGAATGGCGACGTCTCCAGCAGCCCCTCCCCTGGCCCCGCCCACCGCAGGAAAGGGCGTGCGCAAACTGTCAGCGGAGGGACGTGCCCTCATCTCGTCACATGGTGTGTGCGTCAGCAGACGTGAAGATGGAAATAGTGAGTATAAGGTCAGCTGCTGTGCGGCGTGACGTCACCCCATGGGGCACGTGATCAGAAGTTAAAACAGGAAGTGGCTCCACTAAATAAAGCCTTCCATCTGGGTGGGCTGAGGCTCCTGGGGATCACGTGTGCTTATCCTCACATCGCATAGTGTCTGCTGGCTGTGACCTCACCACCTCCCTCCATCCTATGGTCGGAGCTAGAGAACCACTTAACCCCTTCCTTCACCACCCACTTCTCACCTCTTCATATAAGAGCCAGAGCTTCTTAACGCTTCCATCGATATAGACATATGGGGGCTTGTTTCTTTGCAGGACGAGTTGTTCTTTTGAATGACATCATTTATTATATACTTGATGGTGGCCCATCTATTCTAACGCATCGGGTATTCTAGAATATGTATGTAGTTTATTTATGAAGATTTAAGAATAATGCAATGCGAAGCTGGGTATAAATCCTGCACCAATATCGCTGATTGCTGGCAACCGGCCGGGCGCAACCAATCAGCAAAGCATGGTTGACATTGCGCGCCAATTTGCGGGCGGACTGTCCCTGTTGCTGATTGGTCGTGGGCAGCTGGCCTGACCAATCAGCGACGCAGGATTTGCATTACAGACAAATGGACAGAAGTAGACAATTATATAGTAGACTAGATGGTGGCCCGATTGTAATGCATCGGGTATTCTAGAATATGTGTGTAGTTGACATACTGTGACTGAGAGAACTTGTTAAGTCAACGTGAGTGAACTACATATATATATATAGCAGCGCTATGGTATATGGTGGTACATTACAGTACATGTATAGCAGCGCTATGGTATATGGCGGTACATTACAGCACATGTATAGCAGCACCATAGTATATGGCGGTACATTACAGTACATGTATAGCAGCACTATAGTATATGGCGGTACATTACAGCACATGTATAGCAGCACTATAGTATATGGCGGTACACTACAGTACATGTATAGCAGCACTATAGTATATGGCCATACATTACAGTACATGTATAGCAGCGCTATGGTATATGGCGGTACATTACAGTACATGTATAGCAGCACTATGGTATGTGGAGGTACATTACAGTACATGTATAGCAGCACTATAGTATATGGCAGTACATTACAGTACATGTATAGCAGCACTATAGTATATGGTGGTACACTACAGTACATGTATAGCAGCACTATAGTATATGGCCATACATTACAGTACATGTATAGCAGCACTATGGTATAGGGCAATACTCCGCTCCCTGCGGCCCCCCTGCTCCTCCTGGCCCCCGCTCCTCCACAGGACCTGTCGTTGCCTGGGAAACCGATCAGCTGAGGGGGGGCAGGATGGAACGAGCGGGGCAGGATGGATGCGGGGAGCAGGATGACTGCGGGGGGGGGGGCAGGATGACTGGGAAGCAGGATGGTGTTGGGTGGGGGCAGGATGGCTGCGGGGGGGGGGCTGCAGGATGGCTGTGGAGGGGCAGGATCCCCCTCGCCCTCTGTTCTCACCCGCAGCGTCGAACTGTGTACAACGACATGTGACAGGGCGGGCTGTGTGACATCACATCAGCCCGCCCTGTCACATGACAGCTGTACAGGGAGAAGACGGGTGAGAACAGCGGGAGGCAAGGGGGAAGGCTAGGAGGGAGGCAGCGGGTACCGTGACGGGGTCGCCGCGGCCGTAAATGTAGCCTGGCGCTGTGCGTCGCTGTCGCCAGGTTACAGCTACTGTATAATCTAATTTTGAATGTGCGCTGGTTTTTGCATACGCGGCGCTCATTGGTTGCCGCTGTTAGGAGATTATATAGTAGATACCTAAAGCAGTACCGGTGTACAGCGGTGCCAGTGTGCAACTGTGCCGGATTCCAGGACGGGGCCGGAGAAGAGCGGGTGGGTGCGGGCAGGAGGTTGCCAGGGGGACAGCGACCGAGTGCGAACAGGAGGGGGCTGGGGAACAGCGACCAGGTGCGGGCAGGAGGGGGTCAGGGAACAGCGGCTGGGGGGGGCCCTCCTGCCCGCACCCGACCCCTCTTATTCGCAGCAGAGTGCTTAGCAGACTTTACGGCGGCTCAGTGGTTAGCAGAGTATACGGCGGCTCAATGGTTAGCAGAGTATACAGGGGCTCAGTGGTTAGCACAGTATACGCTGGCTCAGTAGTTAGCACTGTATACGGAGCCTCAGTGGTTAGCACTCTATAGTGGCTCAGTGGTTGGCACTGTATATGGTGGCTCAATAATTAGAACAGTAATGTGGCTCAATGGTTAGCACTGTATATGGTGACTCAGTGGTTAGCACTGTATACGGTGACTCAATGGTTAGCACTGTATATGGTGACTCAGTGGTTAGCACTGTATACGGTGACTCAGTGATTAGCACTCTATGGTGGCTCAGTGGTTGGCAATGTATATGGTGGCTCAATAATTAGAACAGTAATGTGGCTCAATGGTTAGTACTGTATATGGTGACTCAGTGGTTAGCGCAGTATACGGTGGCTCAGTAGTTAGCACTGTATATGGTGGCTCAGTGGTTAGCATTATATATGGTGGCTCAGTGGTTAGCACTGTACACGGTGGCTCAGTGGTTAGCACAGTATGGTGGCTCAGTGGTTAGCACAATATACAGTGGCTCAGTGGTTAGCGCAGTATACGGTGGCTCAGTGGTTGGCACTGTATTTGGTGACTCAGTGGTTGGCAATGTATATGGTGGCTCAGTGGTTAGCACAGTATGGTGGCTCAGTGGTTAGCAGTGTATGTGGTGGCTCAGGGGTTAGCACAGTGTGGTGGCTCAGTGGTTTGCACAGTGCGGTGGCTCAGGGGTTTGCACAGTGCGGTGGCTCAGTGGTTTGCACAGTGTGGTGGCTCAGTGGTTTGCACAGTGCGGTGGCTCAGTGGTTTGCACAGTGCGGTGGCTCAGTGGTTTGCACAGTGCGGTGGCTCAGTGGATTGCACAGTGGGGTGGCTCAGTGGTTTGCACAGTGCGGTGGCTCAGTGGATTGTACAGTGCGGTGGCTCAGTGGATTGCACAGTGCGGTGGCTCAGTGGTTTGCACAGTACGGTGGCTCAGTGGTTTGCACTGCGCGGTGGCTTAGTGGTTAGCACTGTGCGGTGGCTCAGTGGTCAGCGCAAGATGAAGGCAGAGTGGTCAGCGCAGGATGGAGGCAGAGTGGTCAGCGCAGGATGGAGGCAGAGTGGTCAGCGCAGGATGGAGGCAGAGTGGTCAGCGCAGGATGGAGGCAGAGTGGTCAGCGCAGGATGGAGGCAGAGTGGCCAGCACAGGATGGAGGCAGAGTGGTAAGCGCAGGATGGAGGCAGAGTGGTCAGCGCAGGATGGAGGCAGAGTGGTCAGCGCAGGATGGAGGCTCGGTGGTCAGCGCATGATGGAGGCAGAGTGGTCAGCACAGGATGGAGGACCAGTGGTCAGCGCAGGATGGAGGACCAGTGGTCAGCGCAGGATGGAGGGCCAGTGGTCAGCGCAGGATGGAGGGCCACTGGTCAGCACAGGATGGAGGGCCACTGGTCAGCACAGGATGGAGGGCCAGTGGTCAGCGCAGAATGGAGGCAGAGTGGTCAGCGCAGGATGGAGGCTCAGTGGTCAGCGCAGGATGGAGGGCCAGTGGTCAGCGCAGGATGGAGGGCCAGTGGTCAGCGCAGGATGGAGGCTCAGTGGTCAGCGCAGGATGGAGGCTCAGTGGTCAGCGTAGGATGGAGGTAGAGTGGTCAGCACAGGATGGAGGGCCAGTGGTCAGCACAGGATGGAGGCAGAGTGGTCAGCGCAGGATGGAGGGCCAGTGGTCAGCGCAGGATGGAGGGCCAGTGGTCAGCGCAGGATGGAGGGCCCGTGGTCAGCGCAGGATGGAAGGCCAGTGATCAGCGGAGGATGGAGGCTCAGTGGTGAGCGCAGGATGGAGGCTCAGTGGTCAGCATAGGATGGAGGCAGAGTGGTCAGCGCAGGATGGAGGGCCAGTGGTCAGCGCAGGATGGAGGCTCAGTGGTCAGCGCAGGATGGAGAGCCAGTGGTCAGCACATGTCCATCCCCTCTCCCATCCGCTCCGGTCTCACCCGCATCCGGTGTTTACATCACCACTACAGCAGGCAATGAGCGGTCATGTGATAGGCGGGCTGAAGTGACGTGCGCAGAGCCTGTCACATGACCGCTCATTACCTGCTGTAGCGGCGATGTAAACACTGGGTGCGGGTGAGACAGAGCGGCGGGGAGGGAGGGGGGGGGAATGAAGGGGGGGACATGGAGTGAGGGAGGAGGGAATGGAGCGAGGGGGAGGTGGGAATGGAGCGAGGGGGGTGGGAATGGAGCGAGGGGGGGTGGGAATGGAGCGAGGGGGGTGGGAATGGAGCAAGTGGGGGTGGGAATGGAGCGAGGGGGGAGGGAATGGAGCAGCGGGTGGCAGAAATGGAGAGGCGGTTGGCAGAGGCGGGCAGTAGGAGGCTGACAGCGCGGTGTCTGTGTCTGTGAGGGAAATTGCGCGTCGCTGATTGCATCGCGGCGCACGGCTGTTTTGCATACTCCTCGCATACACCAATGAGCGCTCCTGGAGCTGGCGCGCGATTTCCATGACAGACAGAGAACATTCGGTAATTATATAGTAGATGAAGAGAACTGAAAAATGAAAATAATTATAAATGTGGTAAACAGTCAAAAAAAGTGTAATTACACAACTGTTTGTTTTTATTAATTTCCCACATTCAGTATCTGGTAGATGTGACCCGGCTGTGTGATCCCCAGGTCATTACAAGTTCACAGACACCAAACAGAGTTTTCTTTTAATCTAAGTAGTAAAAAAAACTTTTAGAATTTTGCAAAAAAAATAAACAATGTTCCTTTTGGCGCCATTTTCTGAGACCTGTAACGTTCTTATCTCTCAAGTGATGCTTCATTTTTCTGCCCTGAGCTGATGTGTTTCTTACACCATTGTGTGTAGGTTACATGTCTACTAATAAAAACCTTAATTCTGACGTTTTTCAGTATTTTTGCATCACGCATTATTTTATATTTTGATGGATCAGACATTTCTGAACTCAGCGATACCAAATGTGTATTTTTTTTTCATTGTTTAAAGGGAATCCAAATCACCCCCAACCCTATGAATACCTGTCCCTGCACCCTGAGACATCGTTTCTAGCGGTCCTTTTGTGTAAAAAATGAGTGTGGTAACATTGCCAAAAAGACCTTTATCCACTTACAAATCTGCAACTTCTTCTCCTTGAATAAGTCTCACAGGGCGTTCCCCGTGAGACTCTAAGCCTGTCTGAGCCACTCATTATCGTGATAAATAATCCTTCTCCTCCTCGCTCTGCTGTATGGGCGTAATAGCCGGTGTGACGCTATTTGCGTCACATCCGGTCATGGTGACGTCGGTAAACCCTTTAGGTGTATGCCGACCTCACCATGCGCATTGCGCATGTGCGGCTTTTGCTTTACACCTAAAGGGTGTACAGACGTCACCATGACCGGATGTGACGCAAATAGCGTCACACCGGCTATTACACCCATACAGCAGGGTGTGAGGAGAAGGATTATTTATCACGCCCATCGGGGTCGACACGGCTCAACCTGACACTCCCCTTGACCAATAGCTGTCCATCCTCCGGTATGTCTGGCCACTTCCACTGCTGGGAGGTGCCTGATTATTGAGTTAGTTAAGCTTCTGCTTTGCTAGCTGTTGGTCAGGTCCTCCTTGTGCTCTCCTCCGGTAGAACCAGTACTGCTCTCCTAGCCTTGGGCCCAATTACCTCGAATCCTCCTTAGCTATACTGTAGTATAGGCTAACCCTACAAGCCGCCCCCCTGGTACTAGCAGCTGGGGTATTTAGACGCCCTGGGCTTGCTCCTGACAATCCCTGTATAGGGGTAGGTTAAACTAGGACCAGCTCACCCAGGGGAATTTGGTACCACGACTTTGTGGGTCCACTCTAGGGCGCCTTCCCCCAGAAGAGTGACACAAGCTCGTCCCAGGTTGAGCAGAGAGACACCGAGTGCAGTTCCTAAGAGGGCTGTAAAGGGGTCCCCTGGAGCAGAGCAAGGCTCGTCCCGGGATAAAGACTAGCCAGCGTGAGGGACCCGTAGGAGAGGGTTTGAGGAAGTGTGGAGCCCCAGGCGGGACTGGGGTACTCGGTACCGGACCGGACGGTACTGGGGATGTCACGGGTGGCTTGGTCCGGACCGTGTCCCTGGGCCCTCACAATAAAAGGGGGATTATTTACAAGGGAGATTTGTCACGGGTGACGCCACCCACTTGGTGCGGCCAGTGATGGGGCCGCCGCTGCTGCAGAACCTCCGGGGGTGATGGAATGGCAGCGGGGATGGTATAGTTCCAGTGGGGGGAACTGTATCCCCCGGGGCAGTAAGGGTTAGAGTCAATTGTGTGTGTGTAGTTGGAGCACACTTACTTCACAGGCTGCAGGGATCTCTCCTCCTGGCTGCTGCTGACAGGCTGGATCTGTAGGGAGGAATGTTCCGCAGATAGAAGCAGGCAAGAGAGGCAATTCAGGGTTTCCAAAGCTTTACTCAAGTTCTCTCAGTCAGCTTACAAGTTATTCGCAGTTGTTACACAGTACTCAGCACACGGTTGCTTTCTCCCTTTCCGGGTTCCCTTCTCTCCTGCAGCCAGGCTCCTCTCTCCCTGTGATCCCTCACACAGTCTTTGAGTATTCCTTTCCGGGCTTTTACGGGTGTGTGTGAACGCTGGACAGTATGGCGGTGACTCGGGCTTCGGTGAGTCCTAGTGCGTCACTTAGCTGCCTGTCCTTTGGGTTAGGAACTCCAGCCTAAAACTGAAGCTCCCCGTCAGTGAATCTGGGGATACCGGGTAAATCGTCGGTCCCCTTCAGAGCTGACACTCTGCTTTTGCCCAGCCTGCAGTAGTCCACAGCACTAAACTACCAGGCTCCTTCCTCTCTGTTCCTTTCTGTATATATGAGGGCTACTCCGCCTGCAGTTAGTTGCTTGAGCTGTAGTTCTAGGGCCCCGGGTTACACCGTCCCTCTCGGCTCTCTCACACTCCTGGGGATCTGACTCTCTGGATGGGCTTTCTCTCTCCTCTGGCTCACACACTGGCTCAGTACAGATTCTGCGCTCCAGGGGTCTTCACTCTTCCAGGCAGTGTGGCTCTCTCCTGCTCAGCTTCAGCTCAACCTCCTGCTGTTCTGTTAGTCTTTGCTTCTCAGCACCATGGCTTACTGAACTCCTTTACTCCTCCCCCTCTCTATATACTGTCAGTCACCTGACCTCTGGTGTGCCCAACCCACTACCCTCGTCCACCACCCCTCTGGTCTCATATAGTGTCTAACCTCAGGGTTGGACGTAACCTTCCTGACACGTGGGTTGTGTGGGCTGTGAGGGTGTTAGTGTTTAACTATTGTCCTACTTGCCTGGCTGCAGTACCCTTTTGTGGCCTCCTGGACGAAGGGGCGCCACATTAGTGGAGAAGCAGGCTTGTGGAGTGGAGCCAGTTACCGGGCTCACCCCAGTGCAGAGCGCCAGAAGCAGACACCGGAGTACAAGGCTGTGAGGGACTCTAGGCCCAGCAGCCAACACCGGAGGGCGGGAGATTCCAAGTCTCTTCCGGCCACAAGGAAGCCCAGGAGGCACAACAGCACCAGAGAGCTCAGGGATGACAGTGAGAGGAGTAGTACCCGGGAAGGGCTCGAGCTGCCTGCCATATGGGTGAGAGATGGTACACAGGAGGAGAGGGTTGCAGCTAGCTACATACAGCCAGGACCTGCCAAGAGTAGCGCAACAGGGAGGCCTCAGAACCCGGTGGGTGAGGAGAAACCCAACTTGCTTCCTGGCTACCCAGACTCCCAACATCTCTTGAGGACAGTACCCTGGACTACACCTGCTATTTCTACCAGTAAAGGTAACGGAGACTTCAACCCTTGTGTCTGTCAGTTATTCAGTGCCAGTAGTCCTGCACCCCCAACTGCCTGCCACTGCCATAGACTTTCCCGGTTGCCCTGGGGATCCGCTCCACCCGTTGGGAGCGACACAATCACCACTGCACTTCCAGCATTCCCAGAGGTCCCACAGCCGTGGCCAGAGCCCTTTCACTCAGGCGGCAGCAGGCAGGGGGAGCAGCTGTGCAGAAGGGGGCGGCGCCATATGCACACAGCGTCCCCCTGTCATGGCGCCGGCGGCTCAGGCAGCCTCTGACAGCACCCCCCCCTGGTCCTCAGGCGGCAGGGGGACTTGGTGCACCCCTGGCCATGGCCACTATTAGCTCCATACCACGGGTGGCATCACGACACCTATCTCTACATCACTACCCCCAGAACTTTTTCAGTCGGCACCCAAGGCCACAGAGCTGGGTCTCAGCCCCCGTGACTCCCCCAGAAGCATCAAAGCCCCAGTTCTGAATACCCTTGGGCGCGTCACATACCTTTATAAAGTTTGAAGAGTTTGAAGCTCAAGGTATTTCAGGATTGAACGACAGGAATGACTTGTTTATTTTCTTGTAAATTTTTCTTTTAAAATGTGTTTGGTTTTGAATAGTGTAACTTGTGCCTGTGATCCATTTGTGATGCATTTAAAGAGAAAGCGGATCGACGTCGATCAGATGAAAAGACCCGTAGAAGCGCTCAATTAGCACAAAACAGCTGTCATCCTCGTACGAATGTCCACATCATGCGTTAAACCTGTAATGTTTTTAATTTGGTAAGATAAAGAAAAGGATTTCACGCAGCTGGTGAGTGCCACAACTTTTTCTTCTTCTCAAGGATCTCATTGGACGTATAGTTGTTAGTTGAGCACCACTTTTCATATTGCATTTTTCTTTGGTATACCCACATATCCAGGTGATCCTGGTATTCACTGCTTATAAGATCCATTGGTTGTTTTTTGGTGAAGAGCCACTCTGCTTGTTTTAGACCATTCGGGTGTGGGGGTGGACTAGGGCACAGTTGTGCCAGAATTTGCAACTTCTTAAAACTAGGAATAAAACGGGTGCAAAGACAATGATGAATTGGGGCCTTTGTGTTTAGTCATTTATGTGTAAATTTGTACTCCCTGGCCACAGTCCATCATTTGCATCTTTTAAGTCACTTTCCTTTTTTTGTCTTGTAGTATTAGGCTATGTTCACATGCGGCATAATAGCCACGTATTCCTGCTTTTATGCGGCGCTTTTGAGCACTCGTGTAAACGCAGTGCAAAATAAAGCTGGTTACGCCTTCCAGCAAAAGCTATGGCTTTTGCTGGAAGACGTGCAGACACCATGTTTTATGTTTTGCTGCGCATTTTTGCGCGGACGCTTTCACTGCAAAAGCGCCCGCGCAAAAAGAATTGTCATGCCAATTCTTGGCGTTTTTTCCCCAGTGCGATTTCCCCATAGGCTACATGTTAACATAGCCTAGGGGAATGCGCGCTGAGAAAAGTGCTGCATCGGCATGCAGTAGCGCAAAAAATGCGCCGCGTGTGGACGTAGCCTAAGGCCTGGTTATGTGTGTCAAAACCAGGAATGCCACGAACACCCAGAACAGGTGTCAATCTTTCAATCATACTTTTTCTCTGCAAGTTTCACTCCTGGTTTTGGCACAAAAACCGGATGGAATCTGATCAGGAAAAAACTGATCAGGTTCCATCCGGTTTGTGTGTCAAAACCAGGAGTGTCTCCAGAACTTAGAACAGGTGTCAGTCTTTCAATTATAGTGTTTCTCTGCAAGTTCCTCTCCTGGTTTTGGCACACAAACCTGATCAGGGAAAAAACTGCAGTGTGAAACCAGCCTAAGGCCCCATTCACACACTGCTTTTTTTGCTGCGTATTTTTAAGCGCAAGCTCATCACAAAACAGGAGTGGGTGATTAAACGTATAAGTGGATCACTTGTTTCTATAAGGCCACATGCACACGTTCAGTATTTGATGAGTTTTTTACCTCAGGATTTGTAGCCAAAACCAGGAGTGGATAATTAAATACAGAAGTGGTGCAGGTGTTTCTATCAGACTTTTCCTCTGATTGCTCCACTCCTGGAAAGGCACCATTAATAAAAATGGTGACTTCATGAGGGAATGCGCCTCTTATTAAAAGATACTCTTTTATTTGGTCACTAAAGGGTTAATGAAAGCTTGTAGTGAAATGGGAGGTGCGCTGTGAACATCTGTTTGCGCGCCTAAAGAATACAAACGGTGATTGGTTAAGACAGGGGGGGAAGAGTGGGGGCCAGTACTATATAAGGTAATTCAGTTAATATGTCTGGCTCTACGGTTTGATATGTTCGGTGCCAAGGGAAACTGGATCAATATAAAACGTAAGAGAACCCTTGCACACGAATGTGCAAGGGTTCTCTTACGTTTTAGTACTATATAAGGTGACGGTTCCTGTCAGGAACGTCACTTTACCTCAGGAGTTTGAAGAAGCCCCGCCCTCCCGCCCATTTTTTGGTGATAGTTGATGAAATCGGTTGGGTTCTTTGTCAGAGGTCCGGGTCATCCAATAATTTGGGTGGATCCTTAAGGAATTAAATTAAATACATTTTTATGGATTCAATTATTTATTCAAGTTAATGGAAGTTATTTATTATTGATGATATTCATTGATGAGTTGGATATATGAATTAAACTTGGCAAAGAAACCCTACCAATGTTTTATTTAAGTTAAATAAATTAATTTATCCCAAAACAATTTGGAGTGTTGTTTTTCATTCATTAAATAAATTTAAGGTTGATATGTATAGGGGCGCTATTACTTCATGGTTTTGTCTACAAATCCTGAGGTAAAAAACTCATCAAGTACTGAACGTGTGCATGTGGCCTTATAGCCACTTTACACGTCCCAACATCGTTTCGATATTGGATACAACGGCACGCGAGCGCGCAGTTTTTTGGCAGAAATCCAAGATCGCATAGGAGCTGTAACACAGGGAGATATTGGCAGGCAACACAACTGCGATGTGTACGCCCCCTTGTACAAGCGACCTAGGAACGACCATTCAACATGGGAGTGAATAGGGGAAGTTGTGCTCCAAGTCGGTGTTGGGCTGTCACACAGCATGATCCTGCCAGATCGTCCATCCAATATAGGGCAGTTGGAGAGCCTGCACAATTCTTCCCCGATATCGTTCTTGCATCGAATTGCACATTCACACCACACAATGCACGAACGATATCGGCGCCAACGCACGAGTCACGTGACTTTTTATCGAAGTTGGACGATGATATCGGGACGTGTAAAGCAGCCATTAAGGCCACTTCACACACACAGATATCTGAGTCCAATATCGTAACAGATCTCTGGTTGCAGTGAAATCATGGATACATTGCTCCATTTTGTGGCTGTGTACAACATGGAGCAATGTATCCATGATTTCACTGCAACCAGAGATCTGTTCAGATATTGGACTCAGATATCTGTGTGTGTGAAGTGGCCTTTAGGCGGCCGTCACACGCATCAATATAATGCACGATATCGCTTAAGCGATCTGCGTTTTGATCGCTTAAGCGATATCGTCTGTGCGTCGCTGCGTGTAATCAAGCGATTTTACAATGTAAAATCGCTTGATCGTTAGTTCGCAGATTGGTGAGCCGGAGCTCATATCAAGCGATAAACGCTTGATCAATCTGCCTCATCGTGGTGTGTGACACCACGATGATCCATCTCCCAGCAGCAGAGCCTATTCTGTGAGATGGTATCTATGGTAAACGTCGGGTTACTAAGCGCCGCGCGGCGCCTAGTAACCCGATGTGTACCATAGTTACCAGCGATCTCGCTGCTCCACATCGCTGGTGAGTCTGTCTGTGTGACAGCTCACCAGCGATGTGAGCGATATTGTTAGCGATCGCGTGTGCACGTGATTGCTAACAATATCGCTAGCGATATTGAACCGTGTGACGGCCGCCATAGACCTTTTCTCTGAGTGTGCCACTCCCGGTTTTGATTGTTCCACTCCTGGCTTTTTTTGAGCTTGTGCATAAAAATATGCAGCAAAAAAAGCAGAGTGTGAATGGGGCCTTAGGCTAGCTTCACACCACGGCGCAGTCCGGTCCAGGGCTGTCAGGCATGAACCTGACAGAATTGGACTGGATCAGCACACAGAACCGGAGGGCCAAATGTGCCCTGTAATTGCAGCTGCAGATGCTGATTTTTCAAGATGGCAGCTAGCTACGGTCCTGA
Organism: Allobates femoralis; assembly: GCA_033576535.1. NCBI lineage: Eukaryota > Metazoa > Chordata > Amphibia > Anura > Aromobatidae > Allobates > Allobates femoralis. The sequence continues at coordinate 681,095,328 of JARQOC010000003.1, read as the reverse complement.
AACAACAGCGGCGTGTAGTCGCCGGTATCCGGCTCCCGGATTCGCCCGGGAGAATCCGGGATCCGGCTTTTTGGGGTGATTTTTCTCCCCGGACACAAAAACATTGCAAGTAGCATTTTTGTGTCCGGTGAGAATAATCCGAATTCTGCCGGATTCATCCGGAGAGATGGAAACCGGATGGCAGAGAGCTGCCATCCGGCTCCATCCGGCCCCATAGTCTACTATGGGGCCAAAAACGGTCCGGGCTGTCTGGTTTACACCGTACAGCCCCGGTCCGGACTGCGCCGTAGTGTGAAGCAGCCTAAGTTGTCGTTTTTAGCACCAAATTTTTCAAAATGGCACATTTGAATCATAAGGCTGGAGCAGACATAAAATGGTCTCTTCCTGTGTTTAAGCTGTTTTTGCAACTTTATGGCACCAAACATTAGCCATTTCACAAAATGGGGTGAAAATTACAACTAAATGCTTTAAATACCACTGGAATAATGGCTTAAATAAGTCCCCTGCCCCCCTGTTTTACGCTCACTGTTTGGCGTCTTCATCTGCTATGTCTGACAAACATCTAATCATCTTGCAATAACTATACACCTGACTAAAATATTCACCCAATCTCGGTAATGCACCTATAATCATGCCATCTCCATCATAAGAAGGATCAACTCAATATACTATACACCCACCCCACTTATGTCCAAAATCAGCTAAGGAAAATTCTATGCTGTCTGAAGTCAGAATAGTAATCTGTACAAAGTAGATAGTACCAACACAGCAGCTGTATGTATACCTTGAGCTATAGCTGATCAGGATCCAGAGGAAAGGCGGCAGTATAAGCACCACACAGGTCCCTCCGTGTACCTCAACGCGTTTCACCGCTGCTCTGCGGCTTCGTCAGGAGACGTCTTATGATGGAGATAGAGTATTACTGTGTTTGCTTTAAGGTTATTTACTTTGGGTATATGCCTGGCTGATCACGTTATCGATTACTATGCACATCATTTCATCCCTATAAACTGTATTATTGAAGGGTAGTAGAACAGTAGTTCGAGGAATTTTTGGATACTGTGTAGCTCCATGATTTGGTCCCCCCCCTTTTTTCTGACCTACTAACAGCTCCTCAGTTGTATTTTCCACGGCTGGTGTTTGCTTGTCACTCTGGTGTTTATTATCTATGATAATAACTGTTTTTAATTACTCTGTGTATACTTGTACCGTGTGCTTTTTTGAATAAAATTTGCATAATCAATATTTATCTGGGTTTAATGACTCACAATATTACATTACCTGTGACTTGGTGGTGGTGATAGATGTGGGTAAGTTTAGGTTTATATATGCTTTTACATATGCCCTGTTGATCCGTCACACACATCAAGAGGCTATCGAGCATCAATGCACACGTACGATAGAAGTGTTTGCATCAAGTGAACAGTTTATTTACAATTTCAAGGTGAAGCGACAGGCTAACGTTTCGGCCAGGTAACTGGCCTTGTTCACAGAGTCGCTGAAAAACATTGAGAATATTACAGTGAGTAACCAAGAGGTTGCTGTATTTACAAGATTACAGTATACGTATCTACATATATACAAGTGAAAAAATCTCATAGTTTCAAATGATATACTGGTGATGGCACAAGACTGTTGGGTCAGCGAGTTTTACAAGATCAAAGGAGAAAGAAAGGATCAACTGTACTAAGGGGTTTCATTGAGGTATTGCGATAGTGGTGGTATAGATATGTAAAAGTGGCTAGACATACCCTTAGTTGCTGAGGCTTGAGATATGGTTGTTCATGCTATAAGCATATTACCATTGTGTTATAGCATGTAAAATCTAACATACCCTCAGTCTAAGGTAGTCTGAGATTGTTTTCATGCTATACACATGGGTACTGATGCTTATAGCATGAACAACCATATCTCAAGCCTCAGCAACTAAGGGTATGTCTAGCCACTTTTACATATCTATACCACCACTATCGCAATACCTCAATGAAACCCCTTAGTACAGTTGATCCTTTCTTTCTCCTTTGATCTTGTAAAACTCGCTGACCCAACAGTCTTGTGCCATCACCAGTATATCATTTGAAACTATGAGATTTTTTCACTTGTATATATGTAGATACGTATACTGTAATCTTGTAAATACAGCAACCTCTTGGTTACTCACTGTAATATTCTCAATGTTTTTCAGCGACTCTGTGAACAAGGCCAGTTACCTGGCCGAAACGTTAGCCTGTCGCTTCACCTTGAAATTGTAAATAAACTGTTCACTTGATGCAAACACTTCTATCGTACGTGTGCATTGATGCTCGATAGCCTATTGACTACGGGACCCTTGGCCCCTTTCAATTGCACCGTGACCATCGCCATATTTGAGTGCTAGCCTTCGAACTTCCTACACACATCAAGAGAACATCAAGGCGTCTCCCACAGACCCTTGCAGACTACTCAGTATGATTCTAATGGCGGTTATGCCCACCTGGCACTATTCACATACACGCCTCCCATAGGGCTATACACATGAACACATCACATTCGACTCCCGAAGGGCTATTCACAATAACACAGAACATGGCGGCTATGCCCACCTGGCACACATATACGTAGCACACTTAGCCCACCATACATCCGTGGACTCAGTCCTTACTGGGCATCGAACCGGGTCTAGCAACCTGAGTTCTCAGGTACACCAGGTGTCCCCCAAGGTCTCCTCCAGTACGTGTTTCGCCCCACGCCTGAACAAGCGCCCTCCAGGGTCAGCCACGGTTTCCCCAGCTTCAGGAGTCATCACAACCCATTCATGGCCACGGCACGCACCCAAGCAACAGAGAGACTAGGAGCCTCCCATATGGAGAAGGGTGGCTCCCCTCATGTCCCAAAGGGACTGATCGCCTCTCACACGTCCTCACATCTCAGTGGTCTGGACTACACTGAGTTCCCCATCTCCAGTCTCACCCTCACACAGACACTTGGCAGGTTAAGTCCTGCTCACCACACCCATCTGACACACCCACACACCTGGGCTGTTAGCAATCAGCACACATTGCTTTCTCTCGGCCACTCACTTGGCTCATGAAACCCTTCAGCTCTTAACCCCCTGTGCACTGGTCAGGTTCAACACAGCATACTCACACAGTAAACAGGCCCATGTAAACAGGATCCTGTGCTGCAATCCCATGTGATGCATCCTGGCCAGGGGTCACATGCCGGACACATCACCACACGGGGCACGTATGGGGATATAACGGAGTAAAAGGAACCCCAATTACATAATGTTAAAGGTGGTGGGCACAATTTATAACGCCCAAAACAGGTCACAGTTGCACTTTAATGAACCGTGCTCCATGTAAGATAAAAACAGCATAAACATTCCTGTGTTTTTAGAACTGTGTCGCTTTTCACAGGACGTTATCTCATGTGACCATAACAGCCACTTAAGCAGCTGACGGGTGGCAGGGCTCTCCTGACATTGTGTCACAAGAGTGCCCACACAAATGGCTCTGGTCAGGGAGGTGACTATATGTTGTTTTTGTTCTTTATGGGGCATGGTTTAATTTAAGAAGGAGCTGTTTAAGTAAAGGATAATTATTTTAATGACAAAAACAGAATGCAGATGAAGGTAGAACCTTAGCCTCATTCACATATCCGGTATTGCACAGTCTGTTTTGGACATCCGTGTGTATCGTCTGTGTGTGTGTGTGTGACATCCATGTTTTTTTCATGTGTAAAAGATGTGCAAAGATTAATAAATGCTGATAGACAATAAATAAAATAGACAGGTTTTACAGTTATAAGCCAAATAAATTAGGAAAAAAAAAAACTTGGGGTCTCCCTTCCATTTGGTAACCAACCAAGGTAAAGCAGACCTGTCTTCTTTACCTTGGCCCATTCTCAAAAATAGAGGGGACCCCATACATTCTTTTTTAATTATTGCTAGAGGCATGCTGCTAGTTGTCATGTCGCATTCCCTGTATCGTGTACCAGTACTTGTGCTTGCTAACTGTACCTGCGTTGTAGTATCTGACAGAACTGGCTGTTCTTTCTACACCAGCTGCCCTGTCTGCTCCTACCTGATGGACAATCCGCACCTGCTACATCTGCCATACCTGCTGCACCTACTGTCCCTGCAGTACCTTCTACACCAGTTGTGCTCGTGGAACCCTCTGCACCTGCCTGTATCCAGGCAGCTGTTGCAGTACCGTGACTCCCTAGAATGGCACCTGTCAGCTACCTTCAAGAACAAGCCTAACCTCACCATCAGAGGCGCTAGTGAAGATGAGGTAGTTGCTTAGTTTTGTCTGTACAGGTTGAGATGTTACTGTGGCCCAGTGTGTCCACAGCCGCTCGCTTGACAGCTTGTTTGGAGCATTTATTGTACAACCTTAAGTATTTACTGTATAGGTGACAATTTCATAATTTTGTTTCATTATTAATATAATAATAATAATAATAATAATAATACTGATTAAATACATTTGATCAATGAATTATACATTTTTCTATGAAAAAGTATTTACTTTCTTGAATTTCTTTTAACTAAAATACCATTGAACTACTTTGTCTCAACAGTGTTTCAACCATGCAATTTGAAAATATACAAGTTTAGTTGTTTAAATGTATTTTATTGGAATTTTTATGTGTTATAAGCGTAAAGAAAATAATACATGGTTTTCTTATTGTTTTAAATAATATAACATTTTGGCATTCAAATAGTTTTTAGCCCCCTGTAGTCCGATTTTCCTATGGCCTCTTTCACAGAAAGGTCACATGAGACAAAACGTTTTGGGCTAAATTCAAAACACTATGTGTGATGGAAAACGAAAATTACCATCACATTGAAAACACAATTCCCACAAGGTATTGGCAGCATCATGCTGTGGGAATGCTGTTCCTTCAAGAAGGAAAGGTAAGGTGGTCAGAATTGTTGGGCAGATGGATAGAGCTAAATACACGGCAATCCTAGAGGAAAACCTGTTGGAGGTTGGATAATAATTGAGACTGTGGCGTAGGTTTACATTCAAGCAGTACAGCGCTCCTAAATATATAGCCAGAGCTACAATGGATGGTGAATCATCATTAAAGGTACCTTTACACGCCGGACGGCAGGCTGGATACATCCCGCTACTTCACGTGCACGAGCACGCTCAAACGGTTACAAACGTCAACGCATCACCTTTACACGCCGCGACAAGATGCGCTACGCCACGCTACATCTATAGCTAGCTACATCGCCGGTTGTCTCAAGTAGCCAGCTGTAGCTCATTTACACACCGCTACAACCAGCTACTATGGGCGTACCTGGTGCAGCAGGGACAGCACATTGGCGTGCTCCAATCGTGGATTACGAGACGTCCGTACGCTGATAGGACAAATCAATAATACCATGATTGGCCAGGCATCGCAGGAGGCTGATTAATATTTGACGCTCGAGCAATTGTGTAGTGTGACTCGTCAGCTCCTTAAATATGCCGCCCTGTGCGGCGACAACCAATCGCAACGCAGGAGCTTCCTCCAATGATCGCTGAAGGGGGCGCGGAAACCCGGACCCTGTGTCACGCCCCAGCTACATCGCAGGCTGTCCCGAGTTCCCTTCCATTGCTTCTTTACACGCCGATACAGCTCGCTACCATCGGCGTTGTAGCCATCAGTTTTCGAGCAGAGCTAGGAAACAGATGTATCTGTTGCCGGCTGTATCGTCACGTCTTCAGACGCCGCTACGACGGGCTACATTGGCGCTACAAGCTACATTTGTAGCCTGTAGCGGGATGTATCCAGCCTGCCGTCGCGGCGTGTAAAGGTACCTTAAGGGTACCTTTACACGCGGCTACATTTCTAGGGTGGCTACAGGTAACTTACTGGTTGCAGTGAAATCATGGAGAGATTATTCCATTTGTACACAGCAACAAGATAGAACCTTGTCTCCATGATTTCACTGCAACCAGTAAGTTTACCTAGAAAAGTAGCCGCGTGTAAAGGTACCCTTACTGTAACAGTCCAGACTTCCTGAATCTCATTGAGAATCTGTGGCAACACTTGATGTTTGCTCCTCACAGACGTTCTCCATCCAATGTCACTGAACTAGAGCTATTTTACAAAGACGTATGGGTAATAATTTCATCCTCTGGATGTGTAAAGTTGGTAGAGATTTTCCCCAAAAGACTTGCAGCAGTAACAGCAGCAAAAGATGGTCCAAAAAAGATGTATATTCAAAATATTTAGAAAACCATGTATCATTTCCTTTGCACTTAATAAATAATTGCTTTATTTTATTGGTAATTTACATAAAATCCCAATAAAATGCAATTCTGCTTGTCAGTGTAACATGAAAAAAATCTGAAAAAGTTTATGGGGTATGAATACTTCTACACGGCTCTGTACCTAGTTCATGCAGAAACCACTTTATCTGTGTAGACAATAAAAGAAAGTAGGGAAGGGGGTTAACACATACAAATAACTAATTAATGTTTCTATAAACTGTTAATCACAATATTTGTATCTGGTATTTGTTTTTCTCTTGACACATTTATTAAAAAAAATTATAAGGACATAGATATCAACATATATTCTATGTTGTCCCCTCCCTCACCAATCAAACAATGAATGATGCCTGTGAGAATGATGGGCCATGTTCATCTACTATCGGAGTCCAGATAGCTAAATCAGACTTTTTAGGCTGCCTTCACCCTGCGGTCAGGTCTGATCCAGGCCTGTCAGGGGTGACAGCCCCAGACCGGATTTTGGCCCCATAGTATCCTATGGGACCGGATGGCAGCTATCTGCCATCAGGCTTCCATCTCTCCGGAAGAATCCGGGAGAAGCCGGATTTTTCTCCCGGACACAAAAACGTTGCTTGCAACGTTTTTATGTCCGGGAAGAACAATCTCCCCAAAATTGGCGTCTCCCAGATCCTCCCGGACTGCTCTGGGGCAATCCGGCGCTCCCTTAACATGGGAGCCTCCTTAACATGGGAGGATCCGGGAACCAGACACCTGCGGCTGCACGCCGCTGTTATTTCAGGGTCGAGGCTATCTCCCTGCAAGCCGCGGTCCTGATTCATCAGCAGCTGCACACCGGACCTGAGGGCATATTAGCCCTCCGGTTCTGTGTGCTGATCCGGTCCGGGGCTGTCAGGTTCACCCCTGACAGGAACGCATCGGACCTGACCGCAGTGTGAAGGCAGCCTTATAATGCAGTGTTGGGCTGCTTTCACATAGACATAATACAGACTTAATTAGAATCTGTAATAATCAGTGATCCCACAATTTAACTTGAATTATCATAGAATCTTGGTTGATTGCATTGCCCGACATGTCTCAAGGGTAACATTTATTTTTAGCTGTTCATAAAAATTTATACATTTTTTCCACATGATTTACACATATGTATGAAGACAAATTGACTGTTCCTCAACCTTCCTCACTGAGGGACTCTGGGGTCAACTAATGATGTTTTACTTTAGGATAAGCTCCCTTCTTTTACCTCTTTATAGCGGTCCAATTAAGCTACCCAGATTTAGAACATTTTAGACACAGAATGGAATTAGATGACCTCTATATATAATCTATTAAATATGCAATCCCAACCATTCTCACAATCATCAACATAGCTAGTGATGGACCACAATAGTATATGTGTTTTCCCATTTTTCCTTGCTTTCAGTAACCATTTGAATAAGGCACATTATATAAGGAACCAAAGATCTACAGCCAGGCTAATTCCGTGAGGAAGAAAGCCAGTGTACAAGCTTTCGAAACGCATCGCTTAGCCTTTTGTCTGCTGCGGGCATCCGTAGTCCTGCAACGAGTTCATGTGATGTCACCGACTCAGCCGCACTCTCGCGAGAATTGGTCTCCAGCACCACTGCCGACCAGAGCGTCTGGAGACCATCGCGGTTAGTGTATTTTGCCGGAGTTCTTCCGCTCTAATATTTTTAACAACGCTACAGAGGAGCGCAAAACAGGACCACATCTTTGTACCCATATGGGAAACACTATAAAGGAAGTTCTATTGCTGGCGTTGCATCAGAAACCAGCACACTATTATTGTGCCATATTGCACCAGGAAGACTCCAGAAAGAGCAGCACTGCTTTTGTCTGCACACATCTACCAGCTAAACAAAGAGGGAACATCACTACTATCTAAATGAGGTAACTCTTTATATTCCAATTTACACGGTTTAAGCTAAGGTGCCACCTCGCCCCTTGAGTGGGGGGTGTTAACGCAACCTTAGAAATCCTGGGTATTTAGCGCATTGAAATCCTTTATTATACATAAAGTTACTTGGGATAAGGTGTGTAGCGATCCGCTCTGCCAGGCTGACTCACATCAAAGAAGACACTTGGAAATGAAGTGTTGATCAAATCCTTCCTTTATTCACCGACGCGTTTCGGTGCCCACCCGGCACCTTCATCAGGGATACCCTGTATCCCTGATGAAGGTGCCGGGTGGGCACCGAAACGCGTCGGTGAATAAAGGAAGGATTTGATCAACACTTCATTTCCAAGTGTCTTCTTTGATGTGAGTCAGCCTGGCAGCGCGGATCGCTACACACCTTATCCCAAGTAACTTGATGCTCGTCCACGCCTGAGTGGTTCGGTGAAGGTCCAGCAGCAGCCATCAGGATATTATTCCTAACACGCCTTCTAACCAGTTGTGGGTGTCACAACTGGACCAGGTGAGTGGACTCCCGTTACTCACCAGCTTGCAGATCTAGTGTCTAAGTGATAAGGGCACTATTGCGCCTCTTGTTCCCCCAACCCCCTTTTTTATTATACATACTCCTTGGTTCTCTGAGACTCTGACACAGGCTGCCTTCACATCACGATTTTTGGCATCTGAGTGTATCCGTGTCAAATCAGATACACTCGGATGCAATTTTGCCTCCCATGTATTCCCATGGGGCTCAGATGTGTCCTTTTAAGCCATCTGATTTAAGCACAATCCGTAGTCATCTGATTTAGTCACGGAGCCAAAATCGCAGCCTGTTGCGATTTTGGTTTCTGTGACTAAAATCAGACACCACGGATCCGTGATGGTCCGTAGGACTACACAATGGTAGCCTATGGACATTGGATCCGAGTCTAAATCGGATCAAATGTCGGCTCCGTGTTTATGTACTGAGCATGCCCAGAGGCAGTGCTCAGTACATAACCCTGCCTGTCCCTGTCTCTCCCTCCTCCATCTCTGCTCCCCCCTGTCCTCTATCATCTCCTCCCTGTCCTCTCCTCTCCGGTATGTTAAAAATAATAAAAGTCCTCCCAGAGGATACATCACCTTTCTGGTGGCTCCGGTGATGCGACCGTCTCCATCTGCCGGTACAGGACAAAATCGTGATGTGAAGGCAGCCACACAGCAACTCAATTTTCAGTGCAGCTTTACCCCTTTTGGGAACCAATTTAGTTAAGCGCATGTGTTTTTCTTAATTTGCATTTTATGTTTTAATTATTTTTTTTTCAACAAACCTAATAAATGTGATATTTTAATCTTGGATCCTTTTTTGAGCGCTGAACATTTATCCGTTTTCTCTATTGTCATAAAATCAATAGGAACTATATAAAAATGTGGTAGATAGCCAAAACATGAATGATGAAAGCCACACAAGTCAGGAAATAAACAGAAATATTTTATTTAACCTTTTTTGTTCGAAACTGAAATGGTTAAAGCCTTAGATTTGTGAACAATATCTATCTATCTATCTATCTATCTATCTATCTATCTATCTATCTAATCTCCTGATAGAGGTATTTGTACATATTTGGTTTTCCGATATCTGTACATTTTATCGTTCATTTGCAGGATCGCTTGTCTTGACTCTGTAGTGGGAGCGTGTAGTGACCTGGTCTGATCTTTCTCTTCTGCTCCGAGGCCGGAGACTTGCCGCTGAACCAGCTGGGAGTAGAGGCCGCCTTCTTCCATCAGCTCTTTATGAGTTCCTTGTTGCACCACTCTGCCCCTGTCTAAAACAATGATGTTGTGTGCTTTCTCCACAGTGCTCAGCCTGTGAGCTATAATTAGCAATGTGCGGCCCTGCAGATCACTATTCATCGCTTGCTGGATCTGTGAAGGATAAATAGCAGTTACTTATGTGTTGCACATATGTGAGACATCTCTAAAACACCAGTCCTTCATGTTTATTCAAGATCATCAGCAATGCTACGAACGATCATGGGAAAGAAAACACCCCAATATCAAGAATATTATATATTACTAGCTGTAGAGCCCAATTTTGGCCGGGCCTAGTATGTATGTAAAGCTCTGCCCCTTCCAAATAGCCCCACCCCCTTCATAGCTCTGCCCCTCCATATAGCACTGCCCCCTTCACAAAGTGGTGGGTTTTGTGGAGGGATGGAGATGTGATGGGCGGGACTACATGGAGAGGGCAGAGTTGACACATACATACATACACTCAGCTTTATGTATAAAATAGCTGTAGAGCCCAATTTTGGCCGGGCATATTATGTATGTAAGTGTGCATGTATAGCCTGCCCCTCCAGTAGCTCTGCCCCTCCATGTAGCCCTGCCCCCTTGCAAAGTGGTGGGGTTTGTGGAAGGGGAGATGTGATAAGGGTGGGGCTACATGGAGAGGGCAGAGTTGACACATAATACATAACTCAGCTTTATGTATAAAATAGCTGTAGAGCCCAGCATTGCCTGGGCATATTATGTATGTGTGTGTGCATGTATAGCTCTGCCTCCTCCAGAGCTCTGCCCTCCATATAGCCCTGCCCCCTTTGCAAAGGGGTGGGGTTATGTGAAGGGGCATAGCTATGAGGGTGGGGCTACTTGAAGGGGGCAGAGCTATGATACATACACACGCACACTTACATACATGCACTCAGCTTTATATATAAGATTCTATTTATAATGAAATACATCTTGTAAACATGCATAGTGGGCCAAATGTATCCAAATATGAGGAATTTACTATTATGCCTAAATGAAAATAGAAGCAAAATATAATGCATAAATGAGAAAAGTTACTATGGGAAAGGCAAGCCTTTGTGTATTAAAAAAGGACAATAAACAATATAAAAAATTACCATAGGTAAGGCTGGGTTCACATTCTTTTTATACCTGTTCAAGTTTAGAAACATGAAATAGATGCCCAAAACAGATCTGTCACAATTTTTTTTCCATTCTAAAGACTAATACATAATGGAGCCCAGATGGACTCCATGATTATCAATGGGGCCCCTGTGCTTCCATTCCTCTCAGTTATAGAACAGATTTTTGGGGCATGAATTCTGTTCTTCTTTCCCTAAAATGGAGCAGAAACCTAAACCCATTACAAATGCAATCATTGAGCCTTGCCATAATGGATGTTACTTCAGCTTATTTTTCTCAGAATCCCTTTTAAACCCTTCACAACTGGGGATTTTCTGTTTTTATGCTTTCGTTTTTTTCCTTCCATTTCATTTTTTTATTTTTCTGTCTCCTATAACCGTATGAGGGCTTGTTTTTTTCCAAAAAAAATTGTACTTTTGAATGCCACCTTTCATTTATAAAGTGATGCACCAGAAAGCAGGAAAAAAATGCTTTGTGTTGAAATTGCAAAATAAAAGTTAAATTCAACAATGGTTTCTGTGTGTTTCATTTACCATATCACTATATCCGGGGTCCTCAACCACCAGGCTGCAGACCGGGACCAGGCCGCGGGGGTCTGCATGCCAGTCCACGCTACCGCAGACCAGCACTACACTCAGTGTGCTCTGCGGCGCTCGGAGCGGTGGATGCGCTCTCCTCCCTGTATGAGTCACAGCTCCCCGCACCTGCAGCACTATGTCGCCTCTCTATTGTTTTCCTCAGCTGTGTGCATAGAATGAGAAGCTCTCAGCCAATCAATTGCAGAAGGCGAGCCAATCATTGTGCAGCAGCCAGGCCAATCACGTGCAAGCAGCCGGCCATGATTAGCTAGTGGCTGTTGTACTGTGATTGGCCCGTCTGCTGCACTGTGATTGGCCGATGGCTTCTCACGTACATCTATGCACACACTAGAGAAAGAGAACAGAGAGGCGACGTAATTCTGCAGGTGTGAGGGAGTGGTGATCGAACGGGCTGCAAGAAGAGGATGGGGGGCTGCAAGAAGTGGATGGCGGGCTGCAAGAAGAGGATGGCGGGCTGCAAGAAGAGGATGGGGGGCTACAAGAGGAGGATGGGGGGCTGCAAGGGGATTATGATGGATATGATATTGGGGGCTGCAAGGGGATGATGTGGATATTGTGTGCTGCAAGGGGATGACGGGGATACCATATTGGGGGTTGCAAGGGGATGGAAAAATAATCCCCTGAAAATAGTACGTAATGCATCTCTTGGGGAAACAGGGTTCTAAACTCCACCCCAGCTGGGCCATGGAAAAATGGTCTTGCATGAAGCCAGTCCCCGGGTCAAAAAAGGTTGGGGACCACTGCACTATATGGTAAAACTGACCTGGCAGTACGATTCTATAGGTGAGTATAATTATGCAGATACCAAGTATAAATAGTTGTTTTTTTTAAGTGGTGACATTTTTTTGTAAAAATTTTTTTTGCCCATATTGCCATTTTCCAAGACTCGTAATGTTTTTTTGGGGGGATCTCGGGCTCTGTGAGGGCGTTCTTATTGATACCATTTTGGAGTAGATGTAATGTTTTGATCGCCTCTTATTGCATTTTATTGCAATGTTGTGGGGGTAAAAAAAAAACGTTATTCTGGTGTTTTGATTGTGTTTTTTCGTAATGCCGTTTATCCATCATATTAATTTATTTTATATTTTGATAGATCAGACTTTTACAGATGCAACGATGCCAAATATGTGTATTTTTAAATTTTTTTAATTTCTAATAAGGCAAATGTGGGGTGATTTGAACTTGTTTTTTTTTTTTCATATTTTTAAAAACATTTTTTTCAACTTTTTACTGTCTTTAATAGTCCTCTTAAGAGACTTGAGTCACTGATCGTCTGATTGCTTGTACTGTACAGAGCAGTGCATCAGAACTGCTATGTATAGCTAAAATCGCAGTCCCTTTTGAACGCCAACTGTATGCTGGCTTTCACAGAAAAATCGTAATGACAAGCATAGACAAGAGGGGGGGGAGGGGGGGGACAAGAGGCGCAATAGTGCCCTTATCACTAGACACTACTCCTGCAGTGGTGAGAAAAGGAAAGCCACTCACCTATGCCAGTTGTGACACCCACAACTGGTTAGTGGACCTGGTAGGATAAATATCCTGGTAGGATAAATATCCTGATGGCTGCTGCTGGGTTTCCACCGGTCTCCACTCGTGGAGACGAAATCAGATGCTTTGGGGAAGGAGAGGTGTGTCACAGTCCGCACTGCCAATGTGCTGTCAAAGTGTTCCGCTTTAAAGGATCAATCCCTGATGAAGACGCCAGGAAAGGCGTTGAAACGCGTTGGAGAATAAAAAGAAGGTTAAACTTGGACACCGTCTACTTGCATTCTTTAAAGCGGAACACTTTGACAGCACATTGGCAGCGCGGACTGTGACACACCTCTCCTTCCCCAAAGTAATGACAAGCATGGGATTCTTCAACAGATCAATCAGCGCTCTGCGATCAAGTCACAGGCGTGCTGATTGGAGCAAGGAATGACTCAACCCTCCCTGTGCTGGCGTGTGCTAAATGCCGCAGTCAGAGGTTGACAGCAGCATTTATTAAGTTAACAGCTGCATGCGGCTGTTAAAGTCACATAATGACTGAATAAATCAGCCATTATCAGTCGGGGACAATGTGGGATCTGCATCAAAGGCAGGAACATGACTTGAGATCTACATGTACATCCAAGGTCATGAAGAGAATAAAGGGAATCTGTCAGCAGGATTTTAGAATGTATTTTAAGAGAAGCATGGTGTAGGGCAAACCTTAATTCCAATGATATGTCACTTACATGGCTGCTTGTTTTTTTCAGCAAGAGATTACTACTAGAAGACAAGTTGTCACATGCCATGTAGTCCTTCTGCTCTGATAACCCCCTTCACCAACGAATAGCAGTTTTCTGCCAATACACACAGATAGTACCCTATCTGTGGTGTAGACAGGGTTATACAGCGCTCGACATTCAGAAAACTGGTAGATCTGCAGCAGATAAAACAGGGATTATATAAAAACTACAAAGAGCAGACCAGTCATCTAACATCATGCTACTCTCAAGATTACATAGCAAATCCTCGTGAACTGATTTCCTTTCAATCCACACTCCAGAATATTGTCTTTATTTTTGTCTATTTAGAATTAAAATGTTTGCATACCTAATAAAAATGTATAAAAATAATGCAAAATTAGGATGTTGTGGTATAAAAACTTCTGGTATCATTACTGCAGTTATTACAGTTTGAAGATAAAAAAATTACTTCCAATCTAGTAATACTCTTCAAAGCAGCTGAAAAATGCATTGGACGTACCGCATGCTCGCTCTCCGCATCTAATGCACTGGTAGCTTCATCCAGAATGAGCACTCTAGGGTTTCGGATTAAGGATCTAGCAATGGCTACTCGCTGCTTCTGACCCCCTGAGAGCTGGGCTCCCTTCTCTCCTGTTTCTGATACACAGAGAAGCAAGAAAGGTATGGTTTACAATAATAACATTTCTCAAATACTTCATTATCCAGTGTACATGATACTATGTAATAAAACATATTGTATAAAAGCTACTGGGGCTCGTGGCAATCCTAAAATTGTGGGACACAAGGTTCCTTCAGCTTTGTCTCTGCACAAGAACTCGAAACACAGTTCCAGTCAAAGAGATTGTTTTGCATTTCCCTGCACAATGGATGAACGAAAGAGAAGCTGTGCAGGAAAAAAAAGAATTCATGGCATGTCCTAATACAACACCCCTTAAAAATGTAGAGGTGTAAACATTAAAGAGCAACTATGACTTCAAAGGAACTCTCAGAACAAATTAAGAGATTTAACCCCTTCACCGATTTTCCGTTTTTCCCTCCCCTGCTCTCAAGAGCCATAACGTTTTTATTTTTCCGTCAATATGAACATATGAGGGCTTGTTTTCTGTGGGACGAGTTGTACTTTCAGATGAAATCATTTATTTTACCATATAGTGTACAGGAAAATGAAAAAAATTCCAAGTGCGGTGAAATCGCAAAGAAAAGTGCAATTACACATTTGTTTTTTGGGATTTTTATTCGTCATGTTCACTATATGGTAAAACTGACATGACGGTATATTGCCTCAGGTCGGTACGAGTTCATAGATACCAAACATGTATACTTTTACTGTTATCTAATTCATGAAAAAAAAATTGAAATGTTTTTAAAGAAAAAGTATTGCGCCTTTGTCGTCATTTTCCATGATTTATCGCATTCTCATTTTTTGGGATCTGGGGTTTATTTTTTGCGTCTTGAGCTGATGTTTCTAACAATACCAGTTCTGGGCAGATACGTTGTTTTCATTGCCCGTTATTGCATTTTATTGCATTGCTGCAAAAAAACAACATAATTTTGGCGTCTGGACTTTTTTTCTGTTACACAGTTTACCGATCTGATTAACTGATTTTATATTTTGATAGATTGGGCGTTTTTGAACAAAGCAATACCAAATATGTGTATTTTTTTCATTTTTTTAATAGTTTTATTTTGAATGAGGTAAAAGGGGAGCGATTTAAACTTTTGTGTTTATTTTTTTTTTTTATTTTCCCTTTCTTTTACACGAGACCCTAGAGAGCCTCAGTGCTCTGCAGTGTAATCGCTTGTCCTATTCACTGGATGAGCTGTAGTACTTCAGTACATAGGGAAAGTGATCACTTTCTGTGAATTCCGGCCCTCACCAGCCATCCACAGGAAGTGATCCCAGACAGCTTCTGGGGTCACTGCAGGCCCCCATGCTCTGTAGGTGACAGATCTAGATCCCGTAAGTGCTTCACGGGATCTCTGATCACGGCGGGAGGCAAAGCCATCCCCACCGCGGGATTTTGGATCGCGCTGTCAGTCACTGATAGCGCAATCCAAAGGGTTAACAGCGGCAATCATATTGTGGATGACATCAGCTGAGATGTGGGGGTATGATGTGAGCTCAGCACGTGAGCTCGCATCAAAGGGTAGACGGCGACGTATGAAGCACATGTGCATCATAAGTCGTGAAGGGGTTAAAGATTCACCCATGTATGAGAGGCAGGTGCCCTTTTTCCTTGAACAGGAGAGTCGCTAATTCACTATTGGGAGCAGCAAAATCCTTGAGGGAGTGTCACAAGAAGCTGTAGGTGATCAGAGGCCGCCAATTGCCTGCAGCAGTCCCATGATGCCATCCATAGGGTACTGATCCCGAGATATTGGAAGCGACCCCAAAGTCCGTCACGGGAGGAATTGGTTACTGAATTGCACGACATCTGTAGAATGGAAGATCTTCTTCACCAATCTGACCCTTCTGAGTCCTGCATTGATAGATTCTATAAGACGTGGACGCCCCGGCTCCTCTTTAGAGATTCCCCTTCTCTCTCATCCTGGTTGACTTAATTGAACTTTAATATTTCCCGTGGACCCCCTGGACACTCCCTTCCCCCGCCAAGTTCCTGACTTTACCCCTACCCTTTTAATCCATTGTTATATTTTACCCAATGCTTTCCTTTTTTCTTCCCACCCCCCTCTACTGGATATACCTGATGCTGCCCACAGTCCTCCTCTACTCCAGGTTTCCCCTTCCTGCTTTTTCCTCTGTTTCCTCTTCTCACTTTCTTCCCTCCCTATTGGAAGTTTGTTACTCAATATACTGGTCTTGGTTTGTTGCTATAGATTAAGTTTAATACTTGATTGTATTTCAGTAGAAATGTTAATTTTCAACACAATGTTGTTTTGATGTGAATTGACTCACAATAAAATCTGATTTACCTCATCCATAGGGTACTGATACCAAGAGACCATTGGTGGAAATAGTACAATACGTAACATATCATGTATTATATATAGTCCTGGAGATAAAAACACATAATGGTAATACCTGTGTCATACCCATTTGGAAGCTCAGTGATGAAGTTATGTGCATTGGCTCTTTTGGCAGCACTTATAACAACTTCCAGGGGGACAGAACTTAGACCATAGGAAATGTTACTGTGAATGGAACGAGCAAATAGAACTGGTTCTTGGCTGACCATTGAAACCTAATACAAAAAATACATACATTAACAAAACAATACAGAAATATCAGTATCAAAATTACTAAGAGCTACATGGCAGTAATAAGAACTACCCACTGCATGAGATACATAGTGAATTTATGAAGGGAAAGATATAAGAACAGAACGTACATACACAAAAATTTACAACTTTGCAATTTTTAATGTGAATAAACAAAAAGGCAAAGACTTGAGAAGGTTGTTAAAGGGGAACTCCAGTGAGAGAAACATATTAGTACAGTCCCTGTCCTGCTACATAATGAAGCAGAGCTGTACGCTGCAGTTCTAGGATCTATGGATCTTTTCTAAATCGATAAAATCATACCTACTCCTTTAATCTCCCCCCTCCCTAATGGAACCTTAGATTTCTGCATGTCAGCTTCATCTAGGAGCAGAGAAGAGGAGGTGTGTCAGGGGCGTGGATGCCGGTGCTGGAGGATCAGCCTACATTCACGCCCCCTCACATTTCTGCTCATACATACAATTCAGCCCTTGATATACCATCCTATGTGACAGGGGTCCAGGCTTGAAATAGCAATAATGTTACCAAGCAGATACAAATACATGCTGTGAACCTCTACTGTATGATGATGCATAATGTGTAATGTTATTGTGAGGATACAAACAAAGGCAAATCATTACATTGATTGATTCAGCTCTGCATGGTCTCCCATTCCCTATAGGATCATGGTATCTTCTTATCTCTCCAACTTTCAATGGATCATCATTATCACTCCTCACTGGAATGTAGGATGATCCTGCAGCTCCCAGCATCCACGCCCCTACACACCTCCTGCTTCTTGCTCTTACATGAAGCTGTCAGGCTGTAGATTCTGGGTTCCCTGAGGTGGGGGTCATAGCAGAGAAGCAGGTATGATTTTATCGACTTTATAAGAGATCTATATATCCTAGAACTGCAGTGCACAGCTCTGCTTCATCATGTAGTAGGCAGAGACTGTACTAAAAATTTTCTCTTACTGGAGTTTCCCTTTAAAATATTTTTGTTGAGGGAAGCTTTTCAGGACAGCAGTGAGGATGGCTGCAAAGAGGTAGCAGGGAAAGTGTATATGACTGCATCCCAGTATATGGCGCAAATGACCTCTATGTAAGTCACTCCATTCCTTATGCATTAAGTGTGTTATTCATATTAAAACCATTTAACTGGTAATAAAGACACATAGTCTGGTCTTTTCTGTAGTAACATATGGATGCAAAACCTGGATGATAGGGGACCAAGACAGAAGAATCAACTACTTTGAAATTTGGTGCTGGAAAAGGATGTTATCAATACTATGAATGGTAAGAAGAACAAACGAATCAATTTTGGAACACCTGAAACCAGAGATATCACTCAAAACAAGATTCACCAAGCTATGACTTGCATATGATGGATACATCAAATAAAGAGAGCAATCACAGGAGAAGGACAATGGTTGGAAAAATACCGGGAACAAGGCAAAGATGATTACCAGAAAACCAATGGCTTGATACTATCAAGAAAATGATGGAGAAGACCCTAGTGGACCTACCTAGGCTTCCACAAGATCAATCTTCCTACAGAGCAGATCCATCAAGACGTCATGGCTTGAGATCAAGCTGGAGGCTGTTAAAATCAATCAATTTTTTCTATGTGCGACACATTTACCCTGCGCTATTTGAGACCCCTGCATTAAAGAGTTATTCCAAAGAAATCAAGTTATCTCTCATCTATTTTGATAGGGATAACTTGCTCATCGCTAGGGGTGTGACTACATTGATCATTTATTTTTGCTTAGAGAAGTGTGGTAAGACAGCATCAACTCAAAAGATATTTATAGAATAAAAGGAACTATTACGAAGTTCAAATAAAGTTGGGCACCATGGATTAATGTGTCAGGACAAGAGAATTTATGAGATATAGGCTGGGATTGACTTGATGGAAAGGATAGCATGGAACATGATTCATCTGGCTCTTAGTAGTTGTGATGGTGTATTACGCTACTGGTGTGTAAGATAATCATAATGGTTAAGTGACCATTAATGTTATTATTTATTATTCTTTAACATGGAGCTACTTTTGCATGCTGTTCCCTTTCTATAGTGTAAGCTCATGTTATACCACAGTACTCTTCTAGATTTCCCTTTCTTGGTAATCCACTTTTTACCCCGGGTTTTGATAAAAATAATATAATATTTATTGATTTATGCTATTAATTCCACAGAGCTTTACATACATTTGATGACGGGGTCTTTAAATCCTGGATAAACAGGGATCATTTCAGAGTCTGTCATTTTGGAACAGATCACACTTGGCTTTCAAAAGACTATTTCCGTGGTATTTCATCACCTTTCACTTTGGATATCTTGAAAACAGCTCAGCTGTTGCATTTTTTCCTGACAGAACCTTTTATAATAGTGACTACGTTCAGGACAGGGTGTTCAAATAAGGGAACTCTAAGACACAACTTGTCTTTTTCATAGTACTTGTTGGGGGACTTCTCAGATATTCCTGTCATGTGGTTTCATACACAATGGGGGGGGATTTGGGTCTTTTATTATCAAATGACCAATGGAGAAAAATCTATACCTGAACACATAATGCATCGATTTGCTCACTTCTCCAGGAGGCCAGTTTTAAATTTCTATGTCAATGGTATAGAGTACCGACTCGGCGGCATTCTATTTACCGAGGCCAACCCTATGTGTTGGAGATGTGGGTAGGAGAAGGGTGATCTACTCCACACATTCTGGTTGTGCAGGCCACCTTCTCCCTTTTGGGACAAAGTACAATTAGTGATACAAAAAATCCCGGCTTCGGTTTTTGACCTGACTCCTGCTCTTGTCCTTCTACATCACTGCAAAATCCCCATTAAAAGGTACAGGAACTCTGTGCTGAGGCATTTAATTGCGACAGCTCGTACATGCATTCCATTGCCTTGGAAAAAAGATTCTGCTCCAACAATCTCCCCCTGGTTTTCAAAAGTTAATGGTCATGTTGATGGAGGAAGACAGTAATTCTTGTTGCGTCTTTTACAAGATTTGGTTTTAATGGCTTGAATTTAGGTCCTTTGCCAAATACTGAATATACCGTATGTGTTGAGGAACATTGAATAGAGAATCTTTAGCCATCCCTCCCCCACCCTGTCCCAGTGTCTCTTCCATCGTGTCATTATCGTGTCTTCTATTTTGTTTTTCTGTTTCATTTCTTTCCTCTATTTAGGGCTTGACCCTACATTTGATGGATGTGGTAAAATGTTCAATTATACATGGTTCTGTTGAATATCTGTAGATTAAGATTTTAGTCTGACTAATATCCCTTTGATGCCAAGATGCTACTTTATATTGCCTAAATCATATAGATTGGATATTGTGTTATTGATTTGATACGGTTCATAATTATGGCACATTTGTGCATTGTCCATTGCTATATTTTATACAATTGGATAAATAAATAAAAAAAGTTAAAATAATTGCTATTATAGCATTTGCTTCAAAAGACAACAAATGAGATGCCTTTTTTGTATCTATCTGATAAAGTGACAAACATTTGTTTTTCTTCTCTGTATGTGTATAATCACTATTTTTTTAGTTATGCATGTTAAAAACTACCCTTTAAAATCTTAAGTAAAAATATACCATTCTTTTCTAATTGAAACATTTTTATTTGTCATGTATAAAACAAACAAAAAGACAAACGGCAGCACAGAGAAACATACCAAGGGGCAATAATACAAGAAATGAACTTTAGATTATCTCTAGTTGAGTTGTGCCTTGGATTATCAGAGCTTCTGTCGGGATTGTGACAGGAGGAAAGTCATGCTCATCATGGAATAGGATTAGTAAATCATGGGATTCTTAAGGTGTTTTTGTAAGGTGCAAATTTGGTCAAAAAAATTGAAAAAACTAAAATGTATAAAAGTCTTTATAGCAGATAATAGAGTGGATGTATTTTTTTTTAGTTTTATAGATTTTTAACAGACTACATGCTCAGCTATCGCTCCGCTCAAATGGGGAATCTAGACAAGAAACGACTGTGGCACTCATCCTAATTTGTACTAGTACACGCTGAAACACTACACCAGGGGTCTCAAACTCGGCTGGGCTGGTGGGCCGCACGTAGAAAAAAATTGATATCGGGGGGCCGCATTGCTTGTAGGACTAAGGGTACCGTTACACGTCGCAACATTGCATGCAATTTCACTGGCAATTTGCTGGTTGCAGTGAAATCATGGACACATTGTTCTATTTTTTTTGCCGTGTACAAATGTAACAATGTGTCCATGATTTCACTGCAGCCAGCAAATTGCCAGTGAAATTGCATGCAATGTTGCGACGTGTAACGGTACCCTTAGTGACATTTTAGCAATACCAGAATTTTTTGCTCAATCTAGTAAAGTACAAATTCTGATCTTCTTGTAGGAATGTCCCCACTCTAATCCCCTTTATGTAGTAATGTCCCCATACTGGTCCCCATTGTATATTAATGTCCCCATCCTGGTCCCCTTCTTGAAGTAATGTCCCCATCCTGGTCCCCTTCTTGAAGTAATGTTCCTCACTGGTCCCTATGTGTAGTAATGTTCCCATCCTATATTAATGACCCCCATACTGGTCCTCATCTTGTAGTAATGTCCCATCCTGATCCCCTTCTTGTAGTAATATCGCCATCTTGTAGTAATGTCCCCATCCTGGTCCTCCTCTTGTAGTAATGTTCCTCCCTGGTCCATATGTGTAGTAATGCCCAATCCTGGTCCCCATCCTATATTAATGTCTCCCATCCTGGTCCTCATTTTGTAGTAATGTCCCCATCTTTTAGTAATGTTCCCTCCCTTGTCATCTTATAGTAATGACTCCATCCCAACGCCTTTTTGTAGAGATGTCCCCACAACCCGGTCTCTGTTCTTTTTGTTCTCTCGCTCACACACACACTCACACATATACACACATATACACACCCGCACACTCACACATATGCACACACACTCACATACACACTCACACATACATCCTCAGACATATTCACACAAACACATACACACTCACACATTGACACACTTACATAGGGCCATATTTGGAGTTCCTGCTGCCCTGGAAACTTTCAGCGGTCACGTTCCCCCTCCCCCCCCATGCTGCTATCTTCGGCTGTAACAGCGCCTTACCTGACTCCACTCTTCTCATCCCGGCAGCTTCTTCCTCTGGGGCTCCCGGTCTCCCACTTGCTGGCACCAGCCAGCACTCAGCATTAGGTGGCACCCGGCAGCCACCAGCACCCCGGAGGCGGCACCAGGTGGCAGCCGGCAGCTGCCAGCACCCGGCATCTAGCAGCCGCGAGCACCCAGCATCCGCTAGCACCTGGCAGCCGCCAGCACCAGGCGACAGCTGCCAACACCCGGCATTAAGCGGTACCTGGCAGCTGCCAGCACCCAGCAGCCGCCTGCACCCAGCGGCCGCTAGCACCCGGCAGCCGCCAGCACCAGGCGGCAGCTGCTAGCACCTGGCATTAAGCGGTACCTGGCATCCGCCAGCACCCAGCAGCCGCCAGCACCCGGCAGCCGCCAGCACCAGGCGGCAGCTGCTAGCACCTGGCATTAAGCGGTACCTGGCAGCCGCCAGCACCCAGCGGCCGCTAGCACCTGGCAGCACCAGACGGCAGTTGCCGGCACCCGGCATTAGGCGGCACCAGGCGGTCGCCAGCACCAGGCGGCAGCTGCTAGCACCTGGCATTAAGAGGTACTAAGCAGCCGCCAGCACCCAGCAGCCGCCAGCACCCAGCGGCCGCTAGCACCTGGCAGCACCAGACGGCAGTTGCCGGCACCCGGCATTAGGCGGCACCAGGCGGTCGCCAGCACCAGCCGCCAGCGATGTGCCGCAGGAATACACTCACACATATACACACACTCACACACACACACATATACACTCACATACAAATATACACACACTCAGAAATATTCACACACACACTCACACATATACACATACACACTCACATATACACACAAATACACTCACACATACACACACTCACACATATACACACTCACATATACACACAAATACACTCACACATATACACATAGACACACTCACATACACACAAATACACTCACACATATACACACAAATACACACACATATACACACAAATACACTCACATAAATATACACACACTCTCTCCCTAGCTCTCATACACTCCTTAATGATGCCCCGGGCCATGGAGCCGCCGCGGTACTCGCCTTATTGTAACTTGCGGGTACCGCTAAAACAAGTGCCATCGCGCCTGTACACTCATGCAAGCAGCCAGCCGGCGGACCAATCAGGAGCCTCCTGTCACAGGCCTGCTTGTATGAAGGCTTATGATTGGTCCGCCGGCCGCCTGCTTGCATGAAGGCTTCTGATGGGTCCGCCGGCCGCCTGCTTGCATGAAGGCTTCTGATAGGTCCGCCGGCCGCCTGCTTGCATACAGGCGTGATGGCACTTGTTTCAGCGGTACCCGCAAGTCACAATAAAGCGGGTACCGCGGCGTCTCCCTGCACAATGGCCTGGGGCATATTATTTCTTCAAGGTGCCCCGGGCCGCAGTGGGAAGCCTGGCGGGCCGCATGCGGCCCGGGGGCCGCGTGTTTGAGACCCCTGCACTACACAATGAAACAAAAAGTCAGCAGCACTCAACGCTAAGACATGCTTATTTAAATCTAGAAAGTCATTACTGCTAATGAAGTATGAAAATAGAGATATCTTAACTAGTATATATATGGCCATGTGTATGAGACCACCCAGTAGGCACATTGAGGCGTATCTCCTACCTTTAATACCTGCATTGCAAAGGAGAAAATACACTATTATTATTATTATTATTATTAATAATAAGTATTTATATAGCGCTATTAGGATACATGGCGCTTTAGGGTAGACATAGACAAGTGGACGACGACCACAAACGGCGACAAACAATGACAGATCACAAGTAGTAATACAGGTACAATGGGGCCGGGGATCCTGTCCGCGAGGGCTCACAGTCTAAAGGGGGTGGGGAGGGAGACAGTAGGAGGGGACAGGTGAGTTGGTGCAGTGGATAGGGTCTCAGTGTGTGTTGTAGGCTTGTAGGAAGAGGTGGGTCTTCAGGTTTTTCTTGAAGGTTCCCAGGGTCGGGGAGTGTCTGATGTGGTGAGGGAGGGAGTTCCAGAGTCTGGCAGAAGCACGAGAGAAGTCTTGTGTGCGGTTATGGGAGGTGGAGATGCGGGAGGTTGAGAGAAGGATGTGGGGCTTGAAGGAGAGGGAGGAGTCGAGGATTACCCCGAGACATTTGGCCTGGGGGACGGGTGAGAGGGAGCAGTCTTTAACGGTGATGGATAGGTCAGGAAGGGGGGGAGGGTTGTTAGGGGGAAAGACGATGAATTCAGTCTTGTCCATGTTGAGTTTGAGGAAGCGGGTGGAAAAGAAGGATGCAATGGCGGATAGGCATGGAGGAATTTCGGATAGAAGAGAGGAGATGTCGGGGCCAGACAGATAGAGCTGGGTGTCATCGGCGTAGAGGTGGTAATGGAGGCCGTGTGACGCTATGAGGATGCCTAGGCCGAGGGTGTAAATGGAAAAGAGTAGTGGTCCCAGGACCGAGCCTTGGGGGACACCTACGGAGAGGGGGTGGGGCGAGGAGGTGGTGTGGGAGTGGGTGACACTGAAGGTCCTGTCCGTCAGGTAGGAGGAGATCTAGGAGAGGGCAAGGTCAGTAATGCCAAGAGACTCAAGAATTTGGAGTAAGAGGGAGTGGTCAACAGTGTCAAAGGCAGCAGAGAGGTCGAGAAGGATGAGGACGGAGTAGTGTCGTTTCCTCTTGGCGATCAGAAGGACGTTAGTGACTTTGGTCAAGGCTGTTTCGGTTGAGTGCTGCGGTCGAAAGCCGGATTGTAGGCGATCGAAGAGAGCACAGGAAGAGAGGTGGGAGGACAGTTCGGAGTAGACGTGTTGTTCAAGACGTTTTGAGGCAAACGGGAGAAGAGATATGGGGCGATAGTTGGAGACTGATGTAGGGTCGAGGGATGTTTTTTTTAGGATGGGCAAGGGACGGCGTGCCGGATGGGTCTCACCTTAGGAGGTGGGGAGGTAACGCTCAGGTCGGTTAAGCTGGCTCCTGGGCTGGGTGCTGGGGCCGTTGGTAGGGCCGAGTTCTGGGTGTTCCACGGGCATGGGTGAGGGCACAGACGGGAAGCCTGGTGGATGGGCAGGTGCAGGGAGCAGCGGCCGGTAGAGTGGGGTGCGGGCCGCAGCTCAGTGGCCAGCCCGTGCTCCAGATGGCGATGGATGGTGAGGAGTGCATGGCAGCACGTCCTCACTGCACGGCGGCCATGTTGATAGACTATGAGATGCATGCAAGTATCTCGCATACATATTGCATGAATCACCCAGAACGGCAAGTAGAAGACTTGATAACAGAGACAATAGTACCTTATGGCTATAGGGTGAATGAGCTACATAGGGCGTGACCCCATATTCTAAACAAGGCTTTGGCACTCATCCTAGTGTGTATTGGTGCATGCTGAAACACTACGCAATGTAACAAAACGTCAGCTACAGCTGACAGTCTTTTCTTGTTTAGAATATGGGGTCACAGCCTCTTTTGCGCACCTTCCCCCACAAGTCATAAGGTGCTATTGTCTCGGTTATCAGTTCTTCTAATCGCCCCATTTCAACAGAGCATTTTTTAATCCAGAGAGCGGTTGAGACTTACAATGCATGTATAAAGGCAGGTTAGGACCCAGTACAGGGGACACGCTTTGACGTGGCTACTGGGCGATCGTATACATGGCCATATGTACTAGCTAAGATGTCTCCACTTTCATAGTTCATTAGCAGTAATGAATGTCTAGATTCAGATAAGCATAACTTAGTATTAAGTGCAGATGATTTTTTGTTACAAATGTGGGAATCTGATCCTCTTTCACATGATCAGTGGATGTTCCACTACTCAGACCCCAAGTGATCACTAACAACCTATATAAATCATCAATCCAAATGAGGTTTCATTTGTAATGAAATAGCCCCATTGAATAAAATGAGGGCTATCTTGAGGTAACAGGACCATTATACTTATATGGTCTCTGTTTATGTGCATGAAAATGCTCTGGATGTCCAGAAGCTGCATTAGACCAGTCTGAACTGGCTTTTTGAGCGCCAGAATTTGGTGTGACCAGATTGGTCATTAGTGGTCTGAGGTGACTGGCCAGGGCTATAAATACAGGTGTCCGTGGGCTGCTGGTCAGTCACCTCAGGATCCTGTAAAGAATCCCCCGCCCGCCCTGCCCTATTTATATGTTGTTCTTTAACCCCTTAGTGACTGAGCCAATTTCCACCTTAATGACCAGACTGTTTTTTGTAATTCTGACCAGTGTCCCTTTATGAGGTAATATCTCTGGAACTCTTCAACGGATCCTAGCGATTCTGAGATTGTTTTTTCGTGACATATTGGGCTTCATGTTAGTGGTAAATTTAGGTTAATAATTTTTGCGTTTATCTGTGAAAAAATAAAAAATTTGGCGAAAATTTTGAAAATTTAGCAATTTTCACATTTTGAAATTTTATTCTGGTAAACCAGAGAGTTATATGACACAAAATAGTTAATAAATAATATTTCCCACATGTCTACTTCACATCAGCACAATTTTTGAAAAAAAAAAAAAATTTGTTAGGACGTTATAAGGGTTCAAAGTTCATCAGCAATTTTTCATTTTTCCAGCAAAATTTACAAAACCATTTTTTTTGTGACCACATCACATTTGAAGTCCCTTTGAGGGGTGTACATGACAGAAAACACCCAAAAGTGACACGATTCCAAAAACTGCACCCCTCAAGCTACTCAAAACTACATTCAAGAAGATTATTAACCCTTCAGGTGCTTCACAGCAGGGTCATTCCATGTCAAGTGATCCAAAAATGAATATTTTTTTTCCCTGACGTCCTCAGATTTTTAAAAAAATTTTTCCATCTGAAGAACAACTTTATCTAATTACAAAAAAAAAGTTTTGAATTTTTTTCTTTATCTGTTAATTTTTTACAGATTTTTAAAGTTTTAAAAAAGTGCGAATTTTGGCCTGGTATGGCTTTACATTTTCTATCATATCTCGGGCTAGAAATAAGATAGAGAAACAAAATAAACACCAATCTACTCAGAACTGTCCAGGCTTTCATCAGATATGTCAGAAGAGGATATTTGTTAATATTTTACCCATGTGATCGCAAGCGCAAAACTTTAAAACGCATTTCCGAAAAATCGGCGCGCTTTAAATATTTCAAAAACTGCCCATGTGTCTGCTATGCTCTTAGCCACATCTGTACCAAATTTCAAGTTGGGATCGCAATGGGATCATATTTTAACATATTTTACTAGTAAGAGCGTCAATGGGTCATTCCATATCAAGTGATCTAAATATGAATATTTTTTTTTACCTGACGTCTTTAGATTTTTTTTTTTTTTTCCTTTATGAAGTACTACTTTAGTTAATTACAAATTAAAAGTTTGGAATTTTTTTCTTCATCAGTTAATTTTTTACAGATTTTTAAAGTTTAAAAAAAGGGTGAATTTTGGCCTGGTACGACTTTAAATTTTTTTATCTCAGGCTAGAAATAAGATAATGAAGTGGGAGAGGCATCATTTTACTCAGAACGGTAACAGCTTTCATTTGAGATGTTACAAGACTATGTTTCTTTATATCAAATTCAAACTATTGACGGGCAATTGTGAAAAAATGACTGTGTTCTTGGTGACTTTTGAATTGACACTATAATAGTTAAATATTTTGCACTTAGGTCCAATGAATGCGTCCATGGGGTCAAGCTGGGACAGAGTCATCACAAATTAGCCTTATTTGCAGATGACCTGCTACTTTACATCTCCCAGCCCCTGGTCTCCATCCCTTCGGTCTTAATGGAGTTTGAACGGTTCGGACAATTGAGCAACTTTAAAGTGAATTGCTCCAAAACCGAGGCACTCAATATTTCTTTGCCTGGAGAATTGGTTTCTCATCTATCTAAACAGTTCCCATTTAAATGGAAAGTAGAAGCCATTAAGTACTTGGGAGTCCTTATACCAAAAGATCTTAAACAAATATTCAATTTAAATTATCAACCCCTTTTGACTAACGCGGAATCGGCATTTACCTCCTATAGACAATTAAAGCTATCCTGGTTCGGGAGAATAAACGTAGTCAAGATGGATGTCTTGCCCCGACTCTTATATACTTTTCAGACAGTTCCTGTTCTATTGGATAGAGGTTTCCTCTCCAAAATGCAATCTATGATCCTTAGATTTGTCTGGGGGGGCAAGAGGTCCAGATTGCGAATGAATATCCTATCCTTGCCCGAGACCAGAGGAGGGGTTGGACTACCCAACATACGAGCGTACTTTGAGGCTTCCTCTCTTGTTAGAGCTCTAGATTGGCATTATCATGCGTCCTCCAAGAAATGGGTAGGGGTGGAGCAAGAGGGTTTGGGGATTCCGCTGAAACACCTGCTTTGGATTTCCCCTAAAGACTCCACAGACCTAGTACCTTTGACAGACATGACCAGAAACACCTTGAAGGTATGGCACCTAGTGACGAAAACCCTCCGCTTAAACGACAGACTTAGCC
Source organism: Allobates femoralis (assembly GCA_033576535.1). Taxonomy (NCBI): domain Eukaryota; kingdom Metazoa; phylum Chordata; class Amphibia; order Anura; family Aromobatidae; genus Allobates; species Allobates femoralis. Next base: position 681,066,619 of record JARQOC010000003.1, on the reverse strand, counting down.
CTTTGACTCCCCTTTTTTCCAACCCATCTTTCCCACCCAGATTTGACAGGCAGAGATTTTTATGTTGGCGGATTGTGGATGACACCCGAGTAGGACAGACTCTGTCCAGTGGTGGTTTGCCCCCGATGGCAGAGCTACAACTCAAAGAACCTACGAGACCTCTTAAGTGATTCGAATTTCTCCAATACAGAGCATAATTATATTCAGCTGACCACTCTTGCAGGGTAAGATTGACGCCCAACGTATTGGAGAGGTTATTCCAACTGGAGGCTCCACCGAGGCGCAAAATATCATTTCTATACCAGGCCTTAGGGTCCATGAGAGAGCAGGGCACCCTTTACTTCCAACGTGCTTGGGAGAGGGAATTGGGGTGTAGCATTTCAGAAGCTAATTGGCAGAAATGCTTTATATTTACTCACTCACTAGCTAGCGCTTGTTCTGCACAAGAAAGAAGCTATAAGCTGCTCACTAGATGGTACTTGTGCCCGACGACACTCCGGAACATGTTCCCTGGAACCCCTGATACCTGCTGGCGCTGTGGGGAAGAGAAGGGTACAATGATACACATTTGGTGGAGTTGTGAGAAAATCCGGCGATTCTGGTCTGAGGTTTTCAATGCATACACCCGGATAACAGGTAAACAAGCCGAATGCTGCCCAGAATCGGCAATGTTATCCATTTTTCCAGGTCCTATTGGGCTACAGAAGAGGGATATTCTCCGCTTTTGCATCTCGGCTGCTCGTGCTGTGATCCCGAGGTTCTGGAAATCAAGCCGGGCTCCATCTCTACTTGATTGGTTCAAAGAATTGATGGACATATATCGAATGGAGGAGCATGCAGCTGATGCGTCGGGATCTCGGAACAAATTCTTAGGGATTTGGGTTGAATGGATTCTTTTTCACGACTCTGCAGAATTTAGGAGTATCTTTTCCAGCACAGATAATATGGCTCGACCTCTGGCTGATGGGGAGCCAGTGGGATGAGTACCCTTTCTCCTTCCCATACCTCACCCGTCCCCCCCCCTCCTTTTTTTCTTTTTTTCTTACGTGGCTTTTCTTTCCCAGTATAACTTTTTCTAATGGTTTTTGTTTCTCTTCTCTCTCTCTCTTCTTTTCTATCTCTCTTTTCTTCCCATCTGATACATTCAGTCTAGGTATTTCCTTTCTACGCCTATACCTTCAGAATTCTAGTGAACATTAGACAGGTATCGAAAACTCTGAGCTGTGAGTAGATCATTAATATTTCGGCCTTCCTTTCCGGTACACCAGTCGATAGACTATTCCAACTAGGCCTCAACGGGTAATGACCCACTTACGTGGTCAACCTGTTAGAAGGGGCCAAGTAATAAAAATCATTCTGCTGGGGCTGCTTGTCCCCTTGACATCAGAAAATCTCAAAACCCTGAGAAAGGTTGTATACTTGAGTGTTTGGAATTATATTTAGATTGTAGTATATATTGCACCAGAGATAAGCGCAAAAGTAAATTTGCAGCTTATCTTAAAGTTACTAATAACTTTGTGAATTCTCTTTTTGTATATTTTATATGTCTCAAGATTTTGTTAAAAGATTGAATGTATGTCTTTCATATGTTTTTTCAAAATTTAATAAAAATGAGATTAACCATAGTTAAATATTTTAAAATATGATCCCATCACGATCCCAACTTGAAATTTGGTACAGATGTGGCTAAGAGCATAAAAGACACATGGGCAGTTTTGGAAAATTTTTATTAAAATGTTTTTTTCGGAAATGCGTTTCAAAATGTTGCGTTTGCATTCGCATAGGTAAAAAATTAAAATTAACAAATATACTCTTGTGACATATCTGGTGAAAGCCTGGACAGTTCTGAGTAGAATGGTGTTTATTTTGTTTCTAAAATGATGCCTCTCCCACTTCATTATCTTATTTCTAGCCCGAGATAAAAAAATTTAAAGTCGTACCAGGCCAAAATTCACCCTTTTTTTAAACTTTAAAAATCTGTAAAAAATTAACTGATGAAGAAAAAAATTCCAAACTTTTAATTTGTAATTAACTAAAGTAGTACTTCATAAAGGAAAAAAAAACAAAAAATCTAAAGACGTCAGGTAAAAAAAAATATTCATATTTAGATCACTTGATATGGAATGACCCATTGACGCTATTAATAGTAAAATATGTTAAAATATGATCCCATTGCGATCCCAACTTGAAATTTGGTACAGATGTGGCTAAGAGCAAAGCAGACACATGGGCAGTTTTTGAAATATTTAAAGCGCGCCGATTTTTCGGAAATACGTTTTAAAGTTTTGCGCTTGCGATCACATGGGTAAAATATTAACAAAGATCCTCTTGTGACATATCTGGTGAAAGCCTGTATAGTTCTGAGTAGAATGGTGTTTATTTTGTCTCTCTATCTTATTCCTAGCCTTAGTTATGAGGAGAAACGTAAAGGCAGGCAACAGCGAAATTCACACTTTTTCCGAACTTTGAAAATCATTTTAAAAAAAAATAAATTTTTTAAAAAATTTTTCTCTTCACATTTTGCATTGTCTGACATGCTATTATCAAATAACAAAATCTCAAAAGAATTAAAAATATAGAGGTAATAATCATTGGTTCACTTGACATGGAATGACCCAGCAGCTAAAGCAAAGTGGAAATAAAAAATGGACATTTAAATTTTTCCAACAAAAATGTCCTTTTAGCCTAAATGTTTTCATTTTCACATGGGCAACAGGATAAAATGGATCCTAAAATTTGTTGGGCAATTTCTCCTGAGTACACAGATACATCATATGTGGTCATAAACCACTGTTTGGGCGCACGGCATGGCTCAGAAGGGAGGGAGCGCAGTTTGACTTTTGGAGCTAATTTACCATTCAAAAAGTCAAATGGCGCTCCTTCACTTCTGAGCCCTGCCGTGCGCCCAAGCAGTGGTTTATAAATGCATATGAGGTATCGGTGTACTCAGGAGAAATTGCCCAACAAATTTTAGGATGCATTTTATCCTTTTGTTCATGTGAAAATGAAAAAATTGAGGACAAAAGAAAATTTTTGTGGAATAGAAAGTACTTTTTAAATTTTACGGATCAATTTGTAAAGCACCAGAGGGTTCAACGTGCTCACTATGCATCTAGATACGTTCCTTGGGGGGTCTAGTTTCCAAAATGGGGTCACTTGTGGGGGAACTCCAATGTTTAGGCACACAGGGGCTCTCCAAACGCGACATGGTGTCCGCTAACAATTTGAATGGAAAATTAGCTCCAATTGTTAGCGGACACCAAGTCACGTATGGAGAGCCCCTGTGTGCCTAAACATTGGAGCTCCCCCACAAGTGACCCCATTTTGGAGACTAGACCCCCCAAGGAACTTATCTAGATGGGTGGTGAGCACTTTGAACCCCAAGGTGCTTCACAAATGAATCCGTAAAAATGAAAAAAGAACATTTTTGTGGAATAGAAAGTACTTTTTAAATTTTACGGATCAATTTATAAAGCACCAGAGGGTTCAACGTGCTCACTATGCATCTAGATACTTTCCTTGGGGGGTCTAGTTTCCAAAATGGGGTCACTTGTGGGGGAGCTCCAATGTTTAGGCACACAGGGGCTCTCCAAACGCGACATGGTGTCCGCTAACAATTTGAATGGAAAATTAGCTCCAATTGTTAGCGGACACCAAGTCACGTATGGAGAGCCCCTGTGTGCCTAAACATTGGAGCTCCCCCACAAGTGACCCCATTTTGGAGACTAGACCCCCCAAGGAACTTATCTAGATGGGTGGTGAGCACTTTGAACCCCAAGGTGCTTCACAAATGAATCCGTAAAAATGAAAAAAGAAAATTTTTGTGGAATAGAAAGTACTTTTTAAATTTTACAGATCAATTTGTAAAGCACCAGAGGGTTCAACGTGCTCACTATGCATCTAGATACGTTCCTTGGGGGTCTAGTTTCCAAAATGGGGTCACTTGTGGGGGAGCTCCAATGGTTAGGCACACATGGGCTCTCCATACGCGACATGGTGTCCACTAACAATTTAAATGGAAAATTAGCTCCAATAGTTAGCGGACACCATGTTGCATATGGGGAGCCCCTGTGTGCCTAAACATTGGAGCTCCCCCACAAGTGACCCCATTTTGGAAACTAGACCCCCCAAGGAACATATCTAGATGCACAGTGAGCACTTTCAACCCCCTGGTGTTTCACAAATTAGTCCGTAAAAAGGAAAAAATGATTTTTGTGGAAAAAAAAAGTACTTTTTCATTTTTACGGATCAATTTGTGGAGCACCTGGGGTTTCAAAGCGCTCACTATGCATCTAAATAAGTTCCTTGGGGGGTCTAGTTTCCAAAATGGGGTCACTTGTGGGGGAGCTCCAATGTTTAGGCACACAGGGGCTCTCCATACATGACATGGTATGCGCTTACAATTCCAATTGTTAGTTGACACCATGTCACGTATGAAGAGACTCTATGTGCCTAAACATTGGGGCTCCCCAACAAGTGACCCCATTTTGTAAACTAGACGCCCCAAGGAATTTATCTAGATTCATAGTGAGCATTTTGAACCCCCAGGTGCTTCACAAACTGATCCGTAAAAATGAAAAAGTACTTTTTTTCCACCAAATCTTCTTTTTTTCCTTTTTACGGACTAATTTGTGAGGCACCTGGGGGTTTAAAGTGCTCACTATGCATCTAGATACGTTCCTTGGGGGGTCTAGTTTCCAAAATGGGGTCACTTGTGGGGGAGCTCCAATGTTTAGGCACACAGGGGCTCTCCATATGCGGCATGGTGTCTGCTAATAATTTGTATGGAAAATTAGCTCCAATAGTTAGCGGACACCATGTCGCTATTTCATGATGGGATCACAATTGACCCTTTGTGAAATAAGGATCCTGACCTGACATGACCTCACTGCAATCATGAGCTGTCAGTCTATGCAGAGACTGCACTGTCTGTCATTAGACTGACAGCTCATGATCGCAGTGAGGTCATGTCAGGTCAGAATCCTTATTTCACAAAGGGTCAATTGTGTGACATGTTACATCGGGGAGGATTGTGCAGGAGGGGGCAGCCGGTTGTTCCTGAGCGCTGCGGCGCTGTTTTAGAGAGGGGGAGGAGGAGGAGGGAGGACGAAGGAGCTGGGGAGCTGGGCAGGAGGAACGTGGGGGGAACCGGAGGGGGCTGTTGAGGCTGATGGACACAGGAGGAGGCTGTTGGGCACCAGCACTGACATTTCCATGCGATCTGACATGTATGACATGTCAGATCGCATGGAGATGCAGCAGCGGTGGCGGGTTTTAGTGCCCGCCGCCGCCATTTTGAGACAGATCGGGGGAGGGGTGGGGGTGGGAGGAAGATCCCCGGTACCGGGGGTCTTAGGACACTTAGGGGTTAATGCTTCACTGACATCCGACGTGTGTTTTCACGTCGGATGAAAGTGAAAGCATTTTTTACCGGCAGTCTCATTTTTTGTAATGTGATGACCGGTAAACGGTGCTTACCGGTCATCACATTACCGGTGATGGTAAAAAAGCCCCCGTTCCATAATCTTGGGGGTCTCAGCTACCCCCGGTAGCTGAAACCCCGGAGATTTTTGACCACTGGGGGGCGCTAGAGCACTTTCCCTGGCTGACGTCTACAGACGTCAGCCAGGCATAAGTACCCATTTTTTCCGACGTCTCTGGGCGTTAGGCCGTCGTTATGGGGTTAATTATCATATTTATGGTACTTTGTTAGGGTCCTTTCACATCAGCGGTTTTGCGCTGATCGCGGCAGTTGCGGTGAAAAAACTGCAACTGCCGCGATTACCGCATAAGGGCCCTTTCACATCAGCGTTTTTTTGAAATCGCGGCAGATGCGGTGAAAAAACCGCATCTGCCACGATTACCGCATACCGGCTGCACTTGCGGCGCGGTTGCGGTTTTTGCCATGCAAAGTATAGGCGTACTTGCGGCAGGTGCGGCAAGTGCGGTTTTGCACTTGCGGCAGGTGCGGCCGCGAAAAAAAACGCGGTCAGCCGCGGTTTTTTTCGCGGCCGCACCTGCCGCAAGTGCAAAACCGCACTTGCCGCACCTGCCGCAAGTACGCCTATACTTTGCATGGCAAAAACCGCAACCGCGCCGCAAGTGCAGCCGGTATGCGGTAATCGCGGCAGATGCGTTTTTTTCACCGCATCTGCCGCGATTTTCAAAAAACGCTGATGTGAAAGGGCCCTTACGGCTGCACTTGCGGTTTACTTGCGGCAAGCCCCATAGAATGTCTATGCGGGCTTTCGGCAGGTGTGGCAAGTGCGGTATTAGCACTTGCGGCAAGCGCGGACGCAAAAAAAACCGCGTCATGTCGCTTTTTTTCGCGGCCGCACCTGCCGCAAGTGCCGATTCAGCACTTGCCGCACCTGCCGCAAGCCCCAATTCAGCACTTGCCACACCTGCCGCAAGCCCGCCTATACATAGTATGGCGTTTACCGCAACCGCGCCGCAAGTGCAGCCGGTATGCGGTAATCGCGGCAGATGCGGTTTTTTCACCGCATCTGCCGCGAATTTCAAAAAACGCTGATGTGAAAGGGCCCTTACGGCTGCACTTGCGGTTTACTTGCGGCAAGCCCCATAGAATGTCTATGCGGGCTTTCGGCAGGTGTGGCAAGTGCGGTATTAGCACTTGCGGCAAGCGCGGACGCAAAAAAAACCGCGTCATGTCGCTTTTTTTCGCGGCCGCACCTGCCGCAAGTGCCGATTCAGCACTTGCCGCACCTGCCGCAAGCCCCAATTCAGCACTTGCCACACCTGCCGCAAGCCCGCCTATACATAGTATGGCGTTTACCGCAACCGCGCCGCAAGTGCAGCCGGTATGCGGTAATCGCGGCAGATGCGGTTTTTTCACCGCATCTGCCGCGAATTTCAAAAAACGCTGATGTGAAAGGGCCCTTAGAGGGACAGTTGCCCATTGAGTATGGGTGGGCCTGTTTGACATTTTAAATGGTTATGGTGGTTATTTAACTATTTATTTATGTTTGAATTTATATAGCTCTTTGAAGCACTTGATTTATATGAATTTTATTGAAGAAAAGATAATATTTATTCTTTAATAATTTTAAAGCCTTAATAAAGTACCTAATTATTTTCCCCACAATGTTCTGGTAGTAGTGTCTATTTATATAATTGCCGTAGGCACGTTTGTGTCGGACCCCGGCACGCCGTGGCTTTGTCACTATATGACGTCACCACGTGCGAGGCATTGCCCGCGTAGCGGGCATTGCGACCCCTCGCCGCTGTCATCCCGCTCCGGAGCAGCTGCTGTCAGCACATGCTGACACAGTGCTCCGGAGCCTGTGCCCCTGTGCCCCTGTCATCCCGCTCCGGAGCAGCTGCTGTCAGCACATGCTGACACAGTGCTCCGGAGCCTGTGCCCCTGTGCCCCTGTGCCCCAGTGCCCTGTGCCCCAGTGCCCCTGTGCCCCTGTGATCCCGCTCCGGAGCAGCTGCTGTCAGCACATAAGGATTACCGCAACCGCGCCGCATTGCGACTCGCTGGCTGAGTGCGAGCACTTGCGGCGCGGTAGCGGTAATCTCCATAAGGATTACCGCAGCCGCAAGTGCAAGTTGCGGCGCGGTTGCGGTAATCCCTATAGAAAGTATAGGGGGACTTGCGGCAGGTGCGGCAAGTGCGGTTTTGCCGCACCTGCCGCAAGTCCCCCTATACTTTGTATGGGGATTACCGCAACCGCGCCGCAGATGCGGTTTTTAAATAAAATAAAATAATCTTTATACAAATAAATTCACTTAAAATAACAAATAATAAATAAATTTAATAATAATAAAAATAGTAAAAAAACAAAACAAAATAAATAATAAAATAAAAAATAAGAATAACAAAAAAAAAAAAAATAATACATTAAATTAAGATATTAATTACATTAAGTAATTAAAATATAATTAAATAAAATAATTTATTAAAATAAAAAATTTATATACAAAATAATATAATTAATAATATATTAATATAAAATAAAAATGCAAATAATAATGATATTAATGCTATTAATACTGCTATTAATGCTACTAATAATGCTATTCAGGATATTATTAATGTTATTAATGCTAATAATAATGCTATTAATGCTAATAATACTGCTAATAATGCTATTAATACTGCTATTAATGCTACCAATAATGCTATTAATGCTATTAATAATGCTATTAATGCTAATAATAATGCTATTAATGCTAATAATACTGCTAATGATGCTATCAATAATGCTATTAATGCTATTATTAATGTTATTAATGCTATTAATAATGTTATTAATGCTATTATTAATGCTAATAATGCTATTAATACTGCTATTACTGCTAATAATAATGCTATTGCTTATATTATTGCTATTGATGATGCCATTATTATTTAAAAATCTTTAAAAAAAAACAATAAACATATTTTAGAGACCCGATGCATTTGCATCAGGCTAACAGCTATCTACTATACAATTGCCGTAGGCACTTCCGTGTCGGACCCCGGTAAAGACCGTGGCTATGTCACTCTGTGACGTCACCACGGCGAAGCATTGGCCGCGTAGCGGCCAATGCGAGTTGTTGGCCTGCGCGAGCAATGGCCGCGAGGCCATTGCTCGCGGAGGCTGAGCACGAGCAATGGCCGCGAAGCGGCCATTGCGAGTCGCTGGCCGAAAATAGAACCAGAGGCTCGGCCACAAAGCTAGCGATCTCCCGCTCAGGTAGCGCGAGCAATGGCCGCCAGGCCATTGCGAGTCGCTGGCTGAGTGCGAGCACTTGCGGCGCGGTTGCGGTAATCCCCATAAGGATTACCGCAACCGCGCCGCATTGCGAGTCGCTGGCTGAGTGCGAGCACTTGCGGCGCCGTAGCGGTAATCCCCATAAGGATTACCGCAACCGCGCCGCAAGTGCAAGTTGCGGCGCGGTTGCGGTAATCCCCATAGAAAGTATAGGGGGACTTGCGGCAGGTGCGGCAAGTGCGGTTTTGCCGCACCTGCCGCAAGTCCCCCTATACTTTGTATGGGGATTACCGCAACCGCGCCGCAGATGCGGTTTTTAAATAAAATAAAATAATCTTAATACAAATAAATTCACTTAAAATAACAAATAATAAATAAATTTAATAATAATAAAAATAGTAAAAAAACAAAACAAAATAAATAATAAAATAAAAAATAGATATCTACTATAATCAAATTAATGCACGTTCTAGAATCCCGATGCATTTGCATCGGGCTCACAGCTAGTTTATTTATATTCATTTAAGGGATAGGTTAATGGTTATTATGGGGTTTAATTGGGCCTTGTTGCCTCATAGTGTTACAACCCCCTAAAGAAGAATTAATGTATGCTGTATATATGAACCAATTTAGATATTTTAGCTAGACTACAGTCTATAAGTATTTAGACTAGAAGAGACAGATCATCACATAGATATTTACATACCCTTGCATGCAGGTATTTGTGGTCATACATTTTAATCGCCTGATCATCAAGAAAGACTTCTCCTTCTTCCACAGGGTAAAAGTTTTCCAGAATGTTCACACATGAGCTTTTCCCGCTACCAGACGGACCCACAAGTGCATTGACTTTTCCAGGATACAGTGTGAAAGACAGATCCTATATGAAAACAAAATGAACATACATGAATGAAAGAGCCACCTGCTATAGCTAAAACTCTATGCACACTGGTGTTCTGGAGCCCATTTTTACAGGATCAATATTCGTATCAGTCATTCTATTTTTTTTTTTTTTCTTTTTGTTAAACTATAAATTATTATTGAAGTTTAGTAACCAAAAAATAACAGACACGTGCAAATTACATATGCACCAAAATAGAACATTAATCATAATGAACATTAAAAACAAACACAAGAGTTATATAAAAAATAAAGGCCCGGATCCACGACCGCGCCATGGTGGGCTGTGTGAGTTGGCTTGAGCTTAAACATAAGGGCCTAAAAAGGTAGGGCCTAAAAAGGTCTTAATAAACTGTAACAGTTGAAGTAATAGCAAAAGTAATATATATAATTTAAGACATACAACGACAATACAGGGAAGGGGGGGTAATGAGAAGAAGGGGAGGAAAAGGTTTAGGGATATAGAATTGTAGTTTCAGTAGACCTTGACCCTATAGGTCCTCACCATCTGCAAAGTAATCCCAGGGTGACCAAACTGCCTGAAAGTGGTCCACTGATGCATTTAGTAGGGCAGTGAGGTGTTCCATCCTCCTGACATCTAGTATTCTACTCTTGAGGTTCTGGAAGGACAGGACCATCGTCTGTTTCCAGTAACGTGCGATCAGGCACCGGGCCTCTGTGAGAATGTGAAGCAGTAATTTGGAGTACAATTTACCTACGCCCCGCACCCCCAGGGCCAAGAGGTAAACCAGTGGATCGAGGTCCACCTCTACATATAAGACCTTATTTATCAAGACTTAAACTTGACCCAGGAAAGGTGCTATTTTCGGGCAGGACCAAAATATGTAAAGCAGGGTCCCCTTGCTCCCCCCGCACCTCCAACAAGAAGTGGGAATAGAGGGATCCAACCCATGGAGGAAGTCCGGCATGTGGTACCAAAACATCAAATTTTTAAATATTTTCCTTATACAAAGTGCATATTGACAGCACCACTCCAGATGGCAGACTACTTCCGAAGGGAAATCCGTCTGCCCAGGGAAGACTCCCACTTCCGCATATAAGGAAAGACCCCATCAGACCCACCCCGCGGATTGGAAATCAATCTGTGAATTTCAGAGATCAAACCCTTGGTGTCGGTACCCCTCCTACAGATCTTCTCGAATTACGTAGGGATGGAGGCTCCCTCCTGACCAGCTAGGGTGCTGGCTTGATCTCTAATTTGCAAATATTGATAGAACTCACGATTGGTAAGGGAGAAGTTATTTTTAAGAAAGTCGAAAGGATGCATCTGCATTGTGTTCCCATTAATAATATCTGCAAATCTGAACAGGCCAGACCTGAGCCAGGGGTGCACCATAGAGGATTCTAAACTGCTTGGGAACAATGATTGGTATATGAAGAGCACCAAGGAAGAGCAGGGAGATGTCAGGGCGAATATTCATGTGCAAGAGAGCCAAAGATCTCTAGTAAACTACATATTGCCCAGGAGAGGGGGGAAGGAGTCGCACTGAGCTGGTGGCCACAGAAGAGAATTGGGGTGTATTGGGGCGAGGCAGAGTTTGTTGTAGGCCCAAAGGGACGCCTAACAAGGAATCCTCCTAAGGTCAGTAGCCCAGTAGTATAGGACATCCGAAATGGACAACTTCCCCCTGAGCCTGTGGGCCATCAGAACTTCCCTGACTACTCTATATCATTTGTTGCACCAAATGAACCGTATGATAGCTGCCTGAAGAGATTTTAACTCCTTCAGCAGTATCTTGACTGGGAGAGTTTAAAAAAAGTATAATAATTTAGGCAGTAAACTCATCTTCACTGCCGCTATGCGCCCCATCCAAGAAAGGGGGAGAGATAACTATTTGCTCAGGAGGGCTCTCAGTTCTCTAAAGACAGGTAGGAAGTTAAACTATTTTTTCTTTTTAACTTCAATTCCTTTTTGGCCATTTTTTTTCTCCCAAACAGTGTAAAACAGGAGAGAAAAGAATTATCACAAATGTGAACAGAGCCTAATACAGTGTGGGGGTCAGATCTGATAATGTCCGGATGTCATGTCCGGACCTGGTCTGCCTTTATCTGCGCTGCTTTTCTGGCGCCATGGGAGTAGTTCAGTAATGCTTCAGGTACGTGTGCATTTGATATGGTTCTGCTTTTAATGCATTCAGGAGGCCGTAATGGCACAGGAGTAGGACTGCCCCATCTGAGAATGCCGTGACGTAGCGGGGTAGCTCAAAGAATTGATCAATTGTTCGCCAAATGTCTCAGTTTAAAGTACAGTTAGAAATTATGTGCACATGCACTTTTTGTATTGCGTGCTAACCTTAGGCAGCGCTGGCTTCTTGGCTTTTTTAATACTCAATATGGTTATTTGTAAAAATTTGTCATATTAACTCTGGCATGTCCTTCCTCAGCTGGCCAATTATCAATACACTGTGTAGGCATAATAGTTTCATAGCACAAAAGTCAGCTGTTGTTAAAATGCAGAATGTAAAATATAATCCTCCTGAATACAGTCGTTTTATATGCCCTGAAAAACCACCAGGTTTCTTTTATCAACTGTCGCCAGAACTGAAACACAAGTACTGTGTGTTGTGAAAATGCTCCCTTTATGAGACTGAAAACCACTGAACCTCGCCTTTGTGCTCTTTGTCACAGAAAGATATTTCGATGGTTCTTGCAATGAAAGAAATGCCTGTCTTGCTGCAGACTTACACCAACTGCATGTTATGGGAAATTAATCAGATGTGAGCAGCTAGGCTTCCCAAGGGAAAATCTGCCATAGATGATGAGCAAGAAGATTCAGCAGCTCATGGATCAAGCAGATCTGTTATGTGTCCACAGGGTAGTAATGATAATAATGATTACAAAGTCTTAATTTTACACTTCAAACTCATTAATTCTTTGTTAGGCTAGGGCTACATGGTTACTTTGGCTGCGATACCTGTTACGTGACCAAAGTTTGGTATTTGTGATGGGTGAACCCAAACTGTAAAGTTCAGGGTCTGTACCAGACACCTACCGTCCGTGCACGGACCCCAAACACGGACTTTCAGGGAAGTCCGTGTTCAATGTTTTTGGGTTCAGCCACCCAGATAAAGCTTGTGGAAATACTGTAGCGCAGCCGATCATGCCAGCTATTCCAAAGCAAAATGGGGATTAGGACAGGACGATTGTACTTAGGCTGGGTTCACACTGGCGTTCCCCTCTGCAACGTTCTGCGGAGGGGAAGCGCCATGTGTGCGCAGCCAGAACAAGCCCCTATGTTTATAATGGGAGCGCACGGTGCTGCGCTGGACTGAGCATGACAGTGCGCTCCCATTCACTCCCATATGTGATTTGTACGCAGGCGGACGCCTGCGCACAAATCACACACTCTCCTCCGCACCAGGGACGCGACATGTTGCATTCCTGGTGTGGACGAGACTGGGTGATTTGTGCGCAGGCCCAACCTTAAAGAGTTTTCATTCCATTTTTGTTGTTTTATAGGAGATAAACAGTAACTGAGGTTTAAAGCAGGCCTTTATCATGTAACATAAAGATTTTTATGAGCTACTGAAAATGCTAGTAACTGAACAATGATTAATTTAACAGCTATATAAAATCATTGTCAGCCAATGGCTATGTTTACACGGGCCACTGAAGTTGCAGACTTGCGTGTTCATCTACAGATAATACAGGTGCAGGAAATGCCTGTCATTTATTGTACACGTTCTAGTTTGGTCTGTAAACCGGACCAGGCTAGAGCATGCTGTAATTTTTTTCACACCAACTATAGACAGGATTTTAGGTGGCATTTTCTATGCTGCAAGACTTTACTTTAAAGGGGTTGTCCTCTACTCAGGGACAACTCCTTCTCATTCTGCATGTTTCCCCCAGTAAAAAACAAAAAAGCTTATACTAGCCACAGGCTGCAGCTCTCACTTCCTATTGATTAATCATTTGTCTGATGGAAGGGAGAGAGAAACCGGCTCTGATGTCACAACTACACATGAGCCCTGGAAACAAGAGGGCCGGCACAACCACCAGAGGTGAGTATAAACTTTATTTTCATTGGAGGAATGAGAAGGGGTTGTTCAAATAGAGGACAACCCCTTCTAAGTCTATATCACATTATCAAATAATATACTATATATGTGGTGCACCGCCAAGCAGGCGTCACAGAGAGGAAATGCACCTGTAAAAGAAATGCAGATACTCCAGCTGCAGGTGGATTCTAGGATGGTGGGTGGGACCCATAACTAGCACTCCCACACTCGATTACACGGTGGGAGGTCACCTGGGAGGGAATAAAACCACGTCTAGGGGGAACAAGGAGTTAGTAGTTAGTTGGTTGAAGGAGAGATGGAAGAAGAAGAAAGGGTTTGAGGAAGGATCCCAGGAGCAGACAGCCTAAAGGGAGTGAGGAACTCAAGGGAGTTTATATCCCAGACGGCTTACCGGGCACCGGAGCCCGCACCTGTGGGATACTTTAGGACCACAGAGAATCCGGAGTCCTGTGGAGTCTTTAGATCTCCTGGGAACCTGAACAGACCAAAGAGAGGGTACCAGGCACCGCTGAAGGAGCAAGCGTTCGGCCAGCAGAGGGTTACCCGACGGCCGTGAGGGTGAGAAAAGAGAGGAGGCCAGGCTGATTACAAGTCACCAGGCTTCACACAACAAACTGGGAAGCAGGAAGGAACAGACGGGGTTAGAGAACACAGGCACACCAAGGGTTCCACCATACCACCTTGAGTCCGCCTGCAGCCACCCGCTAAGTTACCTGTCCTCATACCATCAGGAGCGCTAAACTGTAGCTGTGTATGCATGCAAGTGAACAGTAAAGTACCCAGAGGAAAAGTGACTTTTGACTCTGCCTGTATTCCTTCCAATTAACTTGTTTCCAAATGGGAACGCTGTCCCGGAGGTCCAGTCCTACCTGTGGAGGACTTCACCAACTTGTCGCTGTACCATCCACCTCCGGCGGACTGTGGCGGCACTGGTGACATCTCACCAGAAACTACAAGTGGTGTCACGACAAACTGTACATAGTCCCCTGTAAATATCACCCCCTTTTTCAAAGATAGGCCTAGGACACGGGATCAGGCGCGTCCGACATTCCCCGTGACACCGTTAACCCCTTCGAGGCCTGATACCCGAGTACCCCAAAGCCTGGGCTCGACACATACTACACATTTTTGGGAGGGGGGGAATAGTACATTGCAGTTGATTAACTACCTCAAAGCCGCCCACTGTAAATATACCTTCACAATTACTTGCCAATGTGAACATTAAAAAAAAAACAAAAAACATTTTTTTTTCCAAATAAGGGTATGTGCAAAGGGTAAATAAGGGTATGTGCACAGGGTATCCATTTAGATGCTGGTATACCCGATGAGTTGTGCCAGAGGAAGACACTTCAAAACCTCCTGTCCTGGAGCTTCTTTTATATCAGGGCTTAAAATGCATCACGTGCACGTACCATATGATGTTTTTTTTCAACTTTTATTTCAATGGCAGATTTGATACACAAGAAATTATGCCAAATATTGACATGACTCCAGGAAAAAAAAGTGCCATGTAAATCATAGGAGTGTTTTCCCATTAAAATTATTGAAAAGCTTGTTTGAAGCAGATTGGACCAATCTTGATACATCTGAACTAAAACCAGACTGCATAGCATACCTATAATGAAATGCTGTAAATCTAAAGCAGAATATGTTATTGTACAGCAATGTCTGACTTACCTTTAGTACTTGGGCTGTTGGTCGAGTAGGATATGAAAAAGTGACGTTTCGGAATTCTACTTTTCCTTCTAAATGCTCAGGAGCAAAGGTCCCATCATTAACCATTTTTGGTTTACGATCTATGAACTCAAACACTTTCTCTGCAGCACCAACACCTTGCATTAATCCACCATATACTGATCCAATGGACTGCAACACAAAAATCATGAGTGTCAGAATTTTCTGCTCTTCTCTAAAAGTGTAGTCTACTTGGAGCAATATTTCAAACTGAAGAGCATCTAAACCTTTATTTTTTTTTTCATATGTAAAGGTTTTTTTTTCTACAACTAAAGTTGATTCTAATAGATAGCTCGTAGGAAAGAAAAAAGTTTCACAATTAAATGTGTTTAAAAATAATATTCCTGTGCTGAGATAATCTTATATAGGTGTCCCTGCTATGTACTCTGTAATGGCCGTGTCTGACCGTACAGGGACATGGTCTGATCATACCCCATCTCCTGAGCTGAGATAATCTTATATATGTGTTTCTGCTATGTACTGTGTAATGGCCGTTTTTGACCGTACAGGCACCTGGTCTGATCATACCCCATCTCCTGTGCTGAGATAATCTTATATATGTGTCCCTGCTATGTACTGTGTAATGGATGTGTCTGCCCCTACAGGCACCTGGTCTGATCATACCACATCTCCTGTACTGAGATAATCTTATATATGTGTCTCTGCTATGTACTGTGTAATGGATGTGTCTGACCCTACAGGCACCTGGTCTGATCATACCACATCTCCTGTGCTGAGATAATCTTATATAAGTGTCCCTGCTATGTACTGTGTAATGGCCGTGTCTGACCGTACAGGGACCCTGGGCTGAGATAATCTGATATATGTGTCCCTGCTATGTACTGTGTAATGGATGTGTCTGACCATACAGGGACCTGGTCTGATCATACCACATCTCCTGTGCTGAGATAATCTTATATATGTGTCCCTGCTATGTACTGTGAAATGGATGTGTCTGACCATACAGGGACCTGGTCAGATCATACCACATCTCCTGTTCTGAGATAATCTTATACATGTGTCTCTGCTATGTACTGTGTAATGGATGTGTCTGACCGTACAGGCACCTGGTCTGATCATACCCCATCTCCTGTGCTGAGATAATCTTATATATGTCTCCCTGCTATGTACTGTGTAATGGGTGTGTCTGACCGTACAGGGACATGTTCTGATCATACCACAAGTCCTGTGCTGAGATAATCTATATGTGTCCCTGCTATGTACCGTGTAATGGCCGTGTCTGACCGTACAGGGACATGGTCTGATCATATCACATCTCCTGTGCTGAGATAATCTTACATATGTTTCCCTGCTATGTACAGGGTAATGGCCGTGTCTGACCGTACAGGGACATGGTCTGATCATACCACAGCTCCTGTGCTGAGATAATTGTATATATGTGTCCCTGCTATGTACTGTGTAATGGATGTGTCTGACCGTACAGGGACATGGTCTGATCATATCACATCTCCTGTGCTGAGATAATCTTATATATGTGTCCCTGCTATGTACAGGGTTATGGATATGTCTGACCGTACAGGGACATGGTCTGATCATACCACATCTCCTGTGCTGAGATAATCTTATATATGTTTCCCTGCTATGTACTGTGTAATGGATGTGTCTGACTGTACAGGGACATGGTCTGATCATACCACATCTCCTGGGCTGAGATAATCTTATATATGTCCCTGCTATGTACAGGGTTATGGATATGTCTGACCGTACAGGGACATGGTCTGATCATACCACAGCTCCTGTGCTGAGATAATCTTATATATGTGTCCCTGCTATGTACCGTGTAATGGCCGTGTCTGACAGTACAGGGCCTGGTCTGATCATACCACATCTCCTGGTCAGGGTAATAATAAAAATAATAATTTTATTTATATAGCGCCAACATATGACGCAGCACTTTGTTTTGATCAAATATCTTCCAGTCCACGATATATATTTCTCCAACATGTATTATAGAAGCAGAGACATAACAGGATGAGTACAGGACAGTCTATGATGTGTCTGAGTGTGGACGCAGGTAATCCGGTCTTACCTCCATGCAGTCACCCAGGAGAAATTCATAAATAACAAAGGATATCAGGTTACCACTTGTTGTTTGTCCAGATATCACAAGATGTCCACCATAGTAGAGAATACTAATCTGTAACACTAACTGGGTGAACTAGAGGAAAAAAAGGCATAAATTACTTATTAAAAAAATGTGACCAAATGGGAGAAATATTGCTTTAGGATAGGGCTACTCAAGTTTGGCTGCAACAACCGGAGTTTGCTACATCACAGCGCTATACAAGTGAATATGATATCAAACAGACAGTTGCACTTTGTATTGCTAAGACATGCAAATCAAGAACATAAGAATATAGAACTGCATTATAGCTAAGAAAAAATATGAAAAAAATCGAGACTCTTAGCACATAAAATTGGTCATTTCTATATCGAAGTGTGTCTCTTTACTGCCTCTCTCCGGGTTTGAAAAAACCCTCTATTTGTATGGGCAGCTAGGAACCTGCTAATAGATAAAATCACCTAAGGGTAGACCTACATGACCAAGGCTGTGAGAATCAAGTCAAAATCAGACTGGGTTGGATTTTTTTGTGAGTTGTAGATGTTGCAATGCAACCCCACTCACTTCCACAGCACAGACATGTACTAGTGCATCTCAATTAATTAGAATATCATCAAAAAGTTCATTTATTTCAGTAACTCAATACATAAAGTGAAGCGCATATATCATAGAGTCATTACAGAGTGATCTATTTCAAGTGTTTATTTCTCTTAATGTTGATGATTATGGCTTATAGCCAATGACAACAAAAAGGTCATTATCTCAGAAAGTTAAAGTAGGGAGGATGAAGGGTTAAAAGCCGCACTGCCATCAAAGGGTGAATATAATATTGATTCATTTGTCAACGCATTTCAGGGCTCCCAGAAATGTCCTGAAACATGGCAATATTACATTGATTTTTGATCTTATGGTAATTCGTTAGGATGCACTAGTAGCATTGTCACTGTGCGATCGCTGTCATGGCAAAGTTGCTGTGTAGCCCAAGCCTTACACATGCAAACATGATCGCTTAATGAAGTAAACAAGTCTATAAGTTGATAATAATGCAGATTAATAAGGTATGCAATGTAGAAGAATATACTTACTCCAGTACACCACACATAATAAGTATACGCGATAGCTTCCTTCTTGTACAGGGAGTAAACTTGCTGCAGTTTTTCACTATACACATTAGCCTCCGTATCTTCATTGGCAAAACTACGGACAGTTTTCATTGCAGAAATCGTTTCTTCTGCAGTGCTGTTGGCCTTCGCTAAAGCAGTCTGAACTTCTTTGGCAAGTTTCTTTAGAGGGAAAAGAGAAAGAATAACTATGGACACATCTGTGAAACTTCTTTGTGTGAGACAGATCCAACTCCATAAACAGATCTCCATTATTGTCAGCCAAATGTTGTAAGGCATCTGCATCTCAGGAGTGAGGTATACTACAGACTTGTCACCACAGATACTATAAAACCGCATGTGTAATTTATTGAAAATAAAAAACAGATTCCAGTTATTATAGGGCAAGTAATAGAGAAACTGGGGACAAGTTTTGTTTTGGAGCCATTTTGGAGAAATATAGATCTATAGGGAACAAGTAACAAAGCCATTGAGAGCAAATAACATTGGGAGCTAGTAACAGACACCAGGAACAAGTCACACGGCCATTGAGAACAGCCATTGTGAAAAAGTAACAAAACTATTGGGAACAAGTAACAGAGCCACTGGAAACAAATACTATAACATAGTCATTGGGAACAAATAAGAGAGCCATAGGGAACAAGTAACAAAGGTATTGGAGACAAGTAACAGAGTCATTGAAGACAAATAATAGAGCCATTGGGAACAAGTAACAGAACCACTGCCACTGGGAACATGTAACACAGTCTTTCGGAATAAGAAACAAAGCCATTGGGAATAAATAACTGAGCCATAGGGAACAAGGAGCAGAACCACTGGGAGTGAGCAAGAACGCTATTGGACACAAATAACAGAGACACCGGGAACAAGTAACACAGCCATTGGGATCAAGGAATATACCCATAGGGGACACGTAGCAGAGCCATTGGTAATAATTAACAGAGTGATTTGGAACAAGCAACAAAGCCTTTGGGAACAAGTAATACAGCCATAGGGCACACGTAACAAAGCCATTGGGAACAAGTAATACAGCCATAGGGCACACGTAACAAAGCCATTGGGGACAAGTAATACAGCCATAGGGCACACATAACAAAGCCATTGGGGACAAGTAATACAGCCATACGGGACACGTAACAAAGTCATTGGGAACAAGTAATACAGCCGTAGGGCACACGTAACAAAGTCATTGGGAACAAGTAATACAGACGTAGGGCACACGTAACAAAGCCATTGGGGACAAGTAATACAGCCATAGGGCACACGTAAAGCCATTGGGGACAAGTAATACAGCCATAGGGCACACATAACAAAGCCATTGGGGACAAGTAATACAGCCATAGGGCACACGTAACAAAGTCATTGGGAACAAGTAATACAGCCGTAGGGCACACGTAACAAAGTCATTGGGAACAAGTAATACAGACGTAGGGCACACGTAACAAAGCCATTGGGGACAAGTAATACAGCCATAGGGCACACGTAAAGCCATTGGGGAAAAGTGATACAGCCATAGGGCACACGTAACAAAGTCATTGGGAACAAGTAATACAGCCGTAGGGCACACGTAACAAAGTCATTGGGAACAAGTAATACAGACGTAGGGCACACGTAACAAAGCCATTGGGGACAAGTAATACAGCCATAGGGCACACGTAAAGCCATTGGGGACAAGTGATACAGCTATAGGGCACACGTAACAAAGCCATTGGGGACAAGTAATACAGCCATAGGGCACATGTAACAAAGCCATTGGGAATAATTAACAGAGCCGTAGGGAACAAGTAACAGAGCCATAGGGATCAAGTAATACAGACATTGGGAAAAAATGAACAAAGCCATATGGAACAAGTAAAAGAACCATTGGGAATTTGATATTTTATGGTCTACAGACAAACCTCCAAAGCAACACATATACTGTACTTTGTGCACAATTATTAGGTAAGTGATTGTGATCATATAATCATATTTAATCATTGTGATCATATAATAATGTTTATGCATATTTTCCTATTCCAAGCTGTATATACTTGGATGCTTATTGGTTTGAAAAATATCAAATGATGTGTAATTTGTGTAATGAGGGAGGATGAGGCCTAAAGACAACACCCGTTATCAAGGTATGCAGAATTATCGGGCAGCTTGTTTTCTGCTTGCAAAATGGGCAAAAAAGCAATCTAACTCTGAAAAGTCAAAAACTGTATAACATAGGGACACAGCACTCTTGAAATTGCTAAGATATATTGACACGAGTACAGAACCAGAAGCTGGGATCATCCGATCACTTGTGCTGTACAGCAGAAATGATGACCTCCTATTAAGCCAGCACTCAGCCAGTATTTACAAGAACGTCATAATGACAGACACAGGGGTCATCAGCTGACCCACAGCTGTCATGACAACTCATCTGTGCCCCGCGGTCACGTCACAGGGCCACTGATGGAAGAAGATAATGACGTTCTCACGACCACCACATGTTAAATCCGGCTGTCAGAGACTCACAGCAGAATTTAATTGGTTAACAGTCGTGATCAGCTCTCCGATTCACCCTTGCCTGTTAGAGGAACATCTCGGCTTATCAGATCAGCCAACAGATGCAGGAAAAGATGTCTGTTCAGAACTCTGTGTGAGCTTGTCAAAGGCAGAGACATGACCTAAAGCGTACCAGTATACCCTTGGTCGGTAAGGGGTTAAATTGGGATTTACGGTGATGGAAAACAGTCCACCTCCCTAAACAGTGTCTGGGATGCTGTGGTTGGTGCATCCCAAAAAATGATCATCAACAGAATAAGAAACAGAAAAGGCCACGGCACACGCTTCAATATTGTAAACGATATCACTTAAGCCACCCGGATTTTTGATCGCTTAAGCGATATCATTTGTGCGTCGTTGCGTGTAACTGAACAATTTTCTGATGAAAAATCATTTGATCACTCGTCGCAGATTTGAAGATCCTGACCTGAAGTCCGTCGTTCATCGTTCAATTAACCTGCGTTGAAGCTGCTGCATCGTGCTGTGTGACACCTCTCAAACGATCTCAATCTCGACTTCGCCTATTCCTGACCCTAGATGGTGTAGATCGCAGAGTAGTGCGCACGATCGCTGGTGCATTGCCAATATTAACATCGTTAACGAGATCCATGTTTGTGACACCGCACAAACGATATCAATAAATGGATCTAGCGATCTTGATCACGTGACTTTCCAGGCCATATCCTGATCGAGATTGAAGCGTCTGATGTGGCCTATAGACTCCATGTATGGAAGCCGTATTAATGTTACCCAAAAGATGGGTGGGATAATTCACTGACATTTTTTTAAATGTCAGATATTAATTTGTGCGGATATTATTCTCACTTTGACACATGGAAATAAACAATTGAGATGGTAAAAATGTTTATTTTCCAATAAGGTGAATAATAATTCTGCCAACAGATATTCTCCTAAAGGCCACTTCACACACACAGATATCTGAGTCCAATATCTGAACAGATCTCTGGTTGCAGTGAAATCATGGATACATTGCTCCATTTTGTGGCTGTGTACAACATGGAGCAATGTATCCATGATTTCACTGCAACCAGAGATCTGTTCAGATATTGGACTCAGATATCTGTGTGTGTGAAGTGGCCTTAAGAAAGACAAAACCTCATGATCATTTTATAGCAGCCGTCACACGCTACCATCTCGCTAGCGATATTGTAAGCGATCACGTGCACGCGCGATCGCTTACAATATCGCTCACATCGCTGGTGAGCTGTCACACAGACAGACTCACCAGCGATGTGGAGCAGTGAGATCGCTGGTTACTATGGTACACATCGGGTTACTAGGCGCCGCGCGTCGCTTAGTAACCCGACGTGTACCATAGTTACCATCTCCCAGCATAGCCTCTGCCGCTGGGAGATCGTTCATCATGGTGTTATATACCACGATGAAGCAGATCGTGAAATCGTTCATCGCTAGATCTGAGCTCCGGAGCTCAGATCTGCGATGTCACGATCAAGCGATTTTACATAGTAAAATCGCTTGATTACATGCAACGATGTCAAAACGATATCGCTTAAGCGATCCAAAAACAGATCGCTTAAACGATATCGGGCAAGAAATCGTAGCGTGTGACGGCCGCTTATGAAATATTAAGGTTTCAGGTTGGATTGACCTATAGCATTGCAATTGTTTAATAATATAACTAATCATCGCAAATAAAAATAGGCTAATAATTATGCACACCTTGTAGAAAACTACACACAGCCTTAGACTTGTGTGTTCTCTGTTAAGTGTGAAAAAAAATTGATTTTCTTTGGGCATAATTTATTTTGCTTTTAAAAAGTTGCCAAATTTATCATCTAAAGGTTCTATGTTGAGCATTTCATATCCAAAAGACAGTAGAGATGAAAGTCAAGAACTATATTACCAGGAATGAGAAAGTGTTGATTTTAAGGGTACGCTCACACGAGAGAAAATTGTCCCAAATTATGCGAATGACACTTGACCCAAACTCTTCTCCAAATTTAAGCCAAGTGTCATTTTACTGTGATCTAATTATCTCGCATGCAAGAATCTGAGCAAATGTGAGAAGATGGAGAGCTTAATTTTCTCCATCATATCCATTGTCTGTGTTGCCATATATTGATATATTGGACTGCACTCTGCTGACATCTCAGTACAGTTCAATGTTTTGCACACACCCATAGACTTGAATGGGTGAGCGCCGTTGTAATGGTGTATACTTTTCTCTGTCCTGTATTCATGCATCCTATGCAATTTAATGTATTGTAATGTAACCTGTGTCCCTCCCCCGACCTGTGCTCATGGTGTAACAAACTTGTCCATCCCCATGTACTACTTCTGGTGGCAGATTGTGTATTTGCTCCTCTCAGCAGGGGACCCAGCCAATATACAAATTGCTAGACAGAATGGAGCCAGACGTTACTAGAATCTTCTGACTGGAGCAAACCATTCAATAGTAGGTGTGAACCCCCCTATATATGGGCTGATCCCAGGAGTCCGGACAATAGACTCATGTTTAGGATCAGTGAGTTAGTTGAATGCGGAGGTGGAAGAGACTGAGATCTTAGCTGAGGCAAGATCTTGGTGCCTGTGGGATTGTACAGTGTCCTTCCTTGGTTGAATCCAGTGCACTCTATCTGGACTATTTCTTCCGTTAACCTGGCGTCAGGATTGCCGGGTGACGCCCTGGAACTGCTCCTTGGTTGTGGACCTCTTACAGACTCGGCAGAATTGTCTTCATTATTGCGGTTCCATTTTTCCTGTTCAATAAAACTGCTTGGATTGATCATCAGCCTGGTGTCCCTTCCTGCTCTGTCGCAAACCCCGTCACAGCCGTCTGATATACGCTGACAATCGCAGCATGCATACATTTTTTTTCTTGCTGAATCGCCAGGAGAAAAAATTACTGATTGTTACTGGATATACTTCTACCTATTCAATACTGGTGTATTTTCTGGATATATACAGTATGTCAAAAATTCATGTTGAATCCGAATAGTTATTGAAAACTGTTAAATTAACTTGTTTGCATAAATGCTATTGAGAGGTATTGGATCTGACAGATAGTTTTATGGAGTTGAATACGAATAAGTTTGCTTTTATTTTAAATAAAATTCCTGAAATACCACTGATTGAAAGTCATTGACTTGCCATTCTTTACTTAAGTATATCAAGCCAGAAAATTGATTGCCCTTTACCCAAAAGATGTAATGTCTGCTATTATGGCTGGATATTTAAAAAAATAAATAAAAAAATCAACATTTTCCATAGATTAATAAAAAGTTCTAAATCCAAAATTGGGACATTATAAAACAACAAAAAAAGAAAATCTGGGTACAATGGTTAGGCTCCGCTGCTGTAGATCCATTAACACACTTTAAAAATCAAATGTTGCACTACATCAATACTGGATTGGCAGCCAAACCTATGTTGTATCTGCTCTTTTCGCACTTCTTCTGCACATTGAACAGAAAATGGACTGTGTGTATTCACAATGTTAAATACCAAAACCATGTAGTAAAGAAACATATTTTCTCATTGTCAGCTGCTTGACCTAAGGATTGTAAAGTAATAAAAGAGCTTATGAAGTCCATGCACTGTCTAGGTTGTTGCAAGTTTACCTATTCTTTCATTTGCTGTTTTTGCTGCGTATGTGACCTTGTAATTAGTGCTAGCTAGATAGGTAGCAGTGATGCACCACTGGACGGTTTCCTTTGTTTGCCCAATAATGACGTTCCAGATGTGCTTGATGGGGAGACAAGTCCAGGGATGTTGCAGGTCATGGTAGCACATTTAGGCCATGCAAAGCTGCTCACAGTAGCATGCGCAACATTCAAGATTCGTTTTGTCATGTTGAGAAATGATGCCTAGAGCACTTTAGAGAAATGGCCATAGCACTGGTTCCATGATCAAATAAATATAGGCAATCTATTATTGTGGAAAGTATGAGGATGACTCAGCTGATATTGCATAAAAAAAAGGAAAAAACTGTATTCCAATTTAAGTAAAACAGAACATTCCTGGTACAGTCAAATATTCAAATTTTCTTACAATTTTCAGACTGAAATCTAGTCCTTACTCATGGATAACCATATTGTTATTGTACCTGGAATAAAGATTATAGGGGTCCGGCTACCGTATATTATTGCCACCCTACAACACAAAGTCAAGATTAGTTCTGGTGTGAGTCATTGTGCCTCTTCATGGCATTGCCCATATTGTCTCTATATCAATCTTCAGCTATCATTGTGTCCAAGACAAAAGTGGGAATCGTCGCTGAAAAGGATGGACCTCCATTCCAGCCTCCATTACTGTATTGCTCTGCATTATAATAGTATTTGAGAGTGGTGGTGTGAGATCAGTGGATACTTGTAGCTGGACATCAGCCCTCAGAAGGTTTTTGTAGACATTGTTTGACACTTCAATTTCACTGGCAGCACTGAATGGATAAATCGTGGAACCAGTGGTACAGCCATTTCTACAAAGTGTCCCAGGAACCTTTTCTAACACTAAGGGTACCTTTACACACGGCTACATTTGTAGCTTGTCACCAGGTAACTTACTGGTTGCAGTGAAATCATGGATACATGGTTCTATCTTGTTGCTGTGTACAAATGGAATCCTGTATCCATGATTTCACTGCAACCAGTAAGTTACCTGGTGACAAGCTACAAATGTAGCCGTGTGTAAAGGTACCTTAAAGGTACCTTTACACGCCGCTACAACAGGATGGATACAATCCGCTACTTCACGTGCACGAGCACGCTCCAACGGTTACAAACGGTAATCGCATCTCCTTTAGACGCCGCCACAAGGTGCGCTACGCTACGTTACATCTATAGCTAGCTACATCGCCAGGTGTTTCAAGTCACCTTCTGTAGGTTAGCTAACCTCATTTACACACCGCTACAACAAGCTAATATGGGCAGGCCTGGTTCAGCAGGGACAGCACATAGGCGTGCCACAATTGTGGATTACGAGCCGTCCGTACGCTGATAGGACAAAGCCATAACATCCTGATTGGGCAGGCATCGCAGGAGGCTGATTAATACATGACGCTCGAGCGATTGTGTAGTGTGACTCGTCAGCTCCTTAAATATGCCTCCCTATGCAGCGACTACCAATCGTCATGCAGGAGCTTCCTCCAATGATCGCTAATGGGGCACGGTAAACCGGAGCCTGTGTCACGCCCCAGCTACATTCCAGCTACGTAGCCTGGTGACCAGAGTTCCCTTCTGTAGCTTCTTTACACGCCGATACAGCTCGCTACAATCGGCTTTGTAGCCATCTGTTTTCGAGCAGTGCTCGGAAACAGATTTATCTGTTGCCGGCTGTCACGTCCCGTCTTCACACGCCGCTACTACGGGCTATATTGGCGCTACAAGCTACATTTGTAGCCTGTAGCGGATTGTATCCATCCTGTTGTAGCGGCGTGTAAAGGTACCTTAAGGGTACCTTTACACGCCGCTACGACAGGATGGATACAACACGCTACAGGCTACAAATGTAGCTTGTAGCGTCAATATAGCCCGTAGTAGCGGCGTGTGAAGACGGTAGGAGGCAGCCGGCAACAGATACATCTGTTTCCGAGCACTGCTCGAAAACAGATGGCTACAAAGCTGATTGTAGCGAGCTGTATCGGCGTGTAAAGAAGGAGCAGAAGGGATGTCTACACACCGGGCTAAGTACCTGGTATGTAGCTGGGGCGTGACACAGGCTCCGGGATACCGCGCCCCTTCAGCGATCATTGGAGGAAGCTCCTGCGTTATGATTGGCAGTCGCTACATAGGGAGGCATATTTAAGGAGCTGACCAGTCACACTACACAATTGCTCGAGCGTCATGTATTAATCAGCCTCCTGCGATGCCTGCCCAATCATGGGTTTCTTGCTTTGTCCTATCATCGTATGGACGTCTCGTACTCCACAATTGAGGCACGCCTATGTGCTGTCCCTGCTGCACCAGGTCCGCCCATATTAGCTGGTTGTAGCGGTGTGTAAATGAGGTAAGGTACGCTACAGATGGCTACTTGAGACACCCGGCGATGTAGCTAGCTATAGATGTAACGTAGCGTAGCGCACCTTGTGGCGGCGTGTAAAGGTGTTGCGTTTACCGTTTGTAACCGTTTGAGCGTGCTCGTGCACGTGAAGTAGCGGGTTGTATCCATCCTGTCGTAGCGGCGTGTAAAGGTACCCTAAGGGTACCTTTACACGCCGCTACTGGCGGGTGGATACAACCAGCTACTTCACGTGCACGAGCACGCACAAACGGTTACAAACGGTAAACGCACCATCTTTACACGCCGCCACAAGCTACGCTACGCTACGTTACATCTATCTCTGGATACACCGCCGGGTGCCTCAAGTCACCTTCTGTAGCTCATCTTACCTCATTTACACACCGCTACAACCAGCTAATATGGGCGGACCTGGTGCAGCAGGGACAGCACATAGGCGTGCCACAATTGTGGATTACGAGACGTCCATACGCTGATAGGACAAAGCAAGAAACCCATGATTGGCCAGGCATCGCAGGAGGCTGTTTAATACATGACGCTCGAGCAATTGTGTAGTGTGACTGGTCATCTCCTTAAATATGCCGCCCTATGCAGCGTCTACCAATCGTAATGCAGGAGCTTCCTCCAATGATCGCTGAAGGGGCGCGGTATCCCGGAGCCTGTGTCACGCCCCAGCTACATACGAGGTACATTGCCTGGTGTCGACACATCCCTTCTGTTGCTTCTTTACACGCCGATACAGCTCACTACAATCGCCTGTGTAGCCACCTGTTTCCGGGCAGTGCTCGGAAACAGATGTATCTGTTGCCGGGTGCCTCCTACCGTCTTTACACGCCGCTACTACGGGGTATTTTGCCGCTACAAGCTACATTTGTAGCCTGTAGCTGGTTGTATCCACCCGCCAGTAGCGGCGTGTAAAGGTACCCTTAGGGTACCTTTACACGCGGCTACATTTCTAGGGTGGCTACAGGTAACTTACTGTTTGCAGTGAAATCATGGAGACAAGGTTCTATCTTGTTGCTGTGTACAAATGGAATAATCTCTCCATGATTTCACTGCAACCAGTAAGTTACCTGTAGCCACCCTAGAAATGTAGCCACGTGTAAAGGTACCCTAGGGTACCTTTACACGTGGCTACATTTCTAGGGTGGCTACAGGTAACTTACTGGTTGCAGTGAAATCATGGAGAGATTATTCCATTTGTACACAGCAACAAGATAGAACCTTGTCTCCATGATTTCACTGCAACCAGTAAGTTACCTGTAGCCACCCTAGAAATGTAGCCACGTGTAAAGGTACCCTTAGGGTACCTTTACACGCCGCTACTGGAGGATGGATACAACCCGCTACTTCACGTGCACGAGCACGGCCAAACGGTTACAAACGGGAAACGCACCACCTTTACACGCCGCCACAAGGTGCGTTACGCTACGTTACATCTACAGCTAGATACATCGCCGGGTGTCTCAAGTAGCCATCTGTAGCTTACCTAACCTCATTTACACACCGCTACAACAAGCTAATATGGGCGGACCTGGTGCAGCAGGGACAGCACATAGGCGTGCCACAATTGTGGATTACGAGACGTCCGTACGCTGATAGGACAAAGCAATAACATGATGATTGGGCAGGCATCGCAGGAGGCTGTTTAATACATGACGCTCGAGCAATTGTGTAGTGTGACTGGTCAGCTCCTTAAATATGCCTCCCTATGCAGTGACTACCAATCGTAATGCAGGAGCTTCCTCCAATGATCGCTGAAGGGGCGCGGTATCCCGGAGCCTGTGTCACGCCCCAGCTACATACCAGGTACATCGCCTGGTGTATAGACATCCCTTCTGTAGCTTCTTTACACGCCGATACAGCTCGCTGCAATCGGCTTTGCAGCCACCTGTTTCAGAGCAGTGCTCGGAAACAGATGTATCTGTTGCCGGCTGCCTCCTACCGTCTTCACACGCCGCTACTACGGGCTATATTGACGACGCAAGCTACAATCGTAGCCTGTAGCGGGTTGTATCCATCCTGTTTTAGCGGCGTGTAAAGGTACCTTTAGGGCCGCTTTACAGACACCAACTTCTGTGTCCAACTTCTGAACAGATCTCTGGTTGCAGTGAAATCATGGACACATTGCTCCATTGTACACAGCCACAAAATGGAACAATGTGTCCATGATTTCACTGCAACCAGAGATCTGTTCAGAAGTTGGACACAGAAGTTGGTGTCTGTAAAGCGGCCCTAAAATGCAGAATTTTGCTTGTACCTCATTCCTCAGACAACAATTTGTAACATTATTGAAATTATGAAAAAGCATGTGGCTTTGTTGTGGCATGTGGGGTTGATATTCTACATTTCTGCAACATTTGCATATTTTTAACATGCCTATCCATCCTGTGATTTCCATATTCTATGACATTTCCTTCTTTGTGTGCAGTTTCAGTGTTGACACAAACACTAAAGAATGGAAATCTCCATAGGATAACATTCTGTACGTATCACTAGTCTGTAGGATGTTCACCCTCATGTTATACAGAGCAGTAAGGCAGTTGTGTACATGAGACCTCACAGTAAATTCTCATCTTCCTGTGATGTAGAGCCACACATTGCTGGAAACCAGAATCACATTATTCAATGCTTACAGCAAACAAAGTCAGATGCTTTGTGCCTCTGTAAAAATGATGCATGTAAAGTAACACATAACAATACTTTTGTCTACACCCTGAAAAGTAATCACAGCATTTACGTAATAACCATTCAACAAACATACTACAACCCCACACAGATAATGTAACATAAGAACTATTAACATTATAGTTCAATGATATGCAAAGGTTACCTGCACTCTTAGAATTTAATCTAAAGGGGTTGTCAGGCTTTTTCTATAATTTACATGTGTATCTAGGCTGCAAAATATTGACAGATTGCAATATACATCCTGTCATCATTTTGCAAGGTTTCCTAGAAACCACTGATGTGCATCTGGAGGAGAACGTCCAGGGCTTGTGTTTGTGCTGGAGCTGCATGTAAATGGAGAACTAGTCGTTTACTCCCACATTCCAACAACACACATGTCCCTTTCCGCAGTCTACAGCCACCAGTGACCAGCCACCCCCAGACTTCTACAGCCCACCCCAGTCCCAAGCATGACCACCCACCCCCTCTGCACACAGTGAGTTACCTCCTCCTCTGGCACAGTGTACCAACTCTGCAGCTCTGTGCACCTCTAGGTCAGTGAAGGAGGTGATGGCTGTGTACAACCCTGTGTGCCCTCAGCTCGTGTTCCCCTGTGGCTGCTCTGTGCAGGAGCCGATGCTCCTTCTCTCTCCCCAGCTGCGAGCTCTGTGCACAGCTCTGTGAGCTGCAGATTCGGCACACTGGGTCAGTGGAGGAGCTGAGGGCTGTGTGCAATCCTGTGTGCACTCAGCTCCTACTCCTCTGTGGCTGCTCTGTGCAGTGTGCAGGTGAGTCAGTTCTCCTCTGTATCTCCTTCACACAGCGTGCATCGTGGTCCATACTAGAATCGTGAACTATAGATTTGTGAAGCCAGCTAAAAATCTCTCTAACGTCCGGCCGATTTAGTTTATTCTGCTGTCTGTCTACATTATACTCATGTTTTTTTCTGTGTCCAGTGCATAAAAGGTAGCTCAGTGGGACATAAGAGAAATTAGTATGGATGGAATAAGAGCTATCAAATTGCCTGAGATCATGAGAATTGCAGTAATAAACCACAATGCACACTGCATAACACTGAGGGCTTAAGGCCCCATTACACGTTGCGACGCACCAGCCATCCCAACAATGATCCGACCTGGCCTGGATCGCTGGTGCGTCGCTACGTGGTCGCTGCTGAGATGCCACACAGGCAGACTTACCAGCGATGACCCAGCGATACGCTGACAACCCGACGATCGTTGGTATCCATCAGGTTCTCGGCTGCAGAATGGGGATCGCTGGTCGTTGCCCATGTCACACACAGCGATCCAGCATGCCCAGCGGGAGATCTCCGGTCAAAAAATGGGCCACGCAATTCATTAACGACCAGCGATCTCTCAGCGGGCGGCCGATCACTGCTGAGTGTCACACACAGCGATATCGCTGGCGAGGTCGCTGCTACGTCACAAAACCTGTGACATTGCGGCAATGTCATTACCGATATCGCTATGTGTAATGGGGCCTCTGTCCCCCAGACATCTGTCCATTTAAGCAACTTCTGCACTCTGACCCTAAAATAGCAAATTGCTGCATTCAAATGAAAGATCTGGGGCGAAAAAGTCACAGTATATACAATCAAGTCCCAGGTTCTGAATGAAAACTGTCAATAGAATTTAAAGGAGAAAAAAAACACATCCAATAAACAGGTAAAGTCACACTAGCGTCAGACTCACACGCATGCAATCTGAGAAAATCTCCCATTACACCCAGATCAATGCAAATCAATCAGGCAGCTCAGACCTGTGAGATTTCCTAGCCCTATACTAGCTGACGAAAAAATCATGCAACACTCGTCTATACAAGTCTACAGGTGCGAGTGAAACATTGCACTGCACTCTGCACACATGCGAGTGCAGTGCGATATGCCAAGGCCAGCAATGGAGTAGAGGAGATTAATTTCTGCCTCTCATTCACACCTGTGATCTGATCAGTGACACTTGGCCCACATGGAAGTCAGTAGCATATCGTATCTGATGCTGTCACATTGGATGCACACGCTACTGTGACTTTACCCTAATTAAAAGCATATTTTTAATTAATCCAATGTCAAAATCGGAGACTTGGGAACATAAAGAAGGGATATTTTTTACAAAAATAGCTAACGGACTTTGGAGAACATATGGGCCTTAGAAAATTAAACAAAACAATATGGTTTAAAACAGTGGCAACATGAAGAATTTTCCAGCATAAAAATGATACGATTTTTAAATCAGTGGAATGAATAATTGCTTCCAAGGCTCACCAATGTACCAATGTTTGGTCAGTGTGTTGGTTAAGGTACCGTTAAACGACGCAATATCGATTCGATATCGCCTGCAATTTCACGGGAGCGCGCACGTTTTTGGCACTTGGAGATGTCACATGGGCAGATATCGTAGGCAATGCAAGTAGGATGGTGAAAGCAGCTTTCGTGCGTTGGGTATGAGCAATCCAGCAAGCGATATTTTTCAATGTAATGAATAGGGGAGACTGCTTGCAACATCGCAATTGCGGTGTCACACTGAGCGATCCTACCACATCGCTTATGCAACATCTCCTGATCTAATTGTCTGCACATAAATCAGGCGATGTCACTCCAGCGATAGATTGAAGTCGCATCGCCCTGATACACGACACACTCACGATATAAATTGCAATTGATCACACCACGTGACTTTGAGATGATATTGCAATCAATATTGCGTCGTGTAACGGTACCTTCAGGTTACAGTATAATCATTTACAGGAACATTATACAGTTGTCTGATCTACAGAATGATAATGTATCAGTGAAAAAAACGGATGCCACTTGGATGGTCCTTGTGCTGTGATTTTGTCGCACCCATTGACCTACATTGGTGACTGTCACACGAGAATCGCATACTGTTGCAGCATGTTGCTACTTTCTTCTCATTCAGATTCTGGATGAGAAAAAGCGGACGACACAAGTTAATATGTTTCACTCATTCTGTAACACTGTCGATTTTTCACATCAGTGTGTCCGTACCCTTAATCAATGCTTCATAAGTGATTTTCACTGATGAAATAATAGAATTACAAGTGTTCTCCAAAACATTACAAAGGTTATTCATTGACAACACATGAACTGCTCACTGATGCCATCCATGTGCTGTCTGTCATTTTCTCAGACCCATAGACACATATTTTGGTAAGTGACTCTGATAAAAATTGGACATGTTTCCGTGATTGTTTGCATACCACCCAGCCTGCAGCTGAAAGCGACATGTGAACCGCACCATAGACTATAATGGGTATTCTAAACACAGAACAAGTACAGTGCGTGACTCACGGGCATCTGACTAAGGTCTACAGTATAGGGGTATCTGTATGGTGAACTTCAATTACCTAATCAACTGTTTCTGTACATTCTTTGTAAACTGTGAATCGAGTTTATATGTGAATATCCAAATACTGAGGCAAGAGAAACAACCAGTGACATGAATACACCGATTCCCCATGTGTGCATCATGCTAAGCACAGTTTACTTTCTAGGTGTGGCTCCCGGGTCTCACGTTACATGCTGTAATGTAGAAGTTATATTTGGCTTCTGACTAATAACAGGAAGGAGGTGGAGGTACACAGGTAGCATTACACAGTGTGACTGTCATATATACAAGTCACCTCACACCGTAGATTTACTGTTCTAATGCAGGTGAATGAAAACCTAAATACTAGAAATTTGTATGTTTCATTTTATGTGCAATAGTATTGATACAGCTCTGCAGAATTCTACAGGCCAATCTACAATTATTGTTACCATTTGCTGGTTTCTGAGTGATTGTTCATTCCAACAATTTGGGAGTAGAAATGAATTGAGATATGTAACTACTGCTCGCTTATAGTCACATTTACATTACACATTACAGCCGCTGGACTCTTGTAAGCTCAGCAGTGAGGAACGTCCTGATGGAAATTATCATCAGATCCCCATTGCAAGGCAGTAGAACGTGGTTTATAAAGTGGTTCAAGGCTCAATCCACATATTACACCTATCCCTTCCTGCTCCTGTTTGTCCGAAATACACGAATATATTGAAGACTACCCCATATCATGTAAAGCGCCATGGAATCTAAGGGTGCTATATAAATAAATAATAATAATATTAGAAATCAATCACACGTAATATTATATTTTGGACATCAATCCTCATCAACCCCACTTGAGCTCCGGGAAGTGACCCAAACACAGAGAGAAGGGAAGGCTATTACTCAGACCCAAGTCACCACATGCTGCAGGTTTTGGGATTATTTCACCCCTCATTCTCTTCCATATCTTCCTTCTCTTGAATGGATTTCATCTCACTTCACCATCTGCATCATATGTTGAGTCCTCTTTATTATACGACCTTGATGGGGCTACTGTGATGTCTTCCATGACATTTTCTCTCCCAACACCCAATCTTCCCGATGTGTTAATCTTTAACCTGCAGATTATATTTACTGCTATTCTTCACTCTGTGATACTCTTCTAAAATACCCAACTAGTCTAATCTGAAGGTATAGGTGATCCTGAAGCTCTCTTACCTATGCTTCAGCTATATGATGCAGATCCAGACATTGCAGCATCTCCCTTACTGCACAAATGGATCCACAGAGGCTTTTAGTGTGTGAGACCCTACATCAGGGAGACTCACTCATTCTTGGGCCTTATTGTTACCTTTCTATTTAAAATTGTACTTTTTTAAGACACATTTTTTGCACAATATGTGAACTTGTTTTTGATTGTCTTGAAAATAACAAAACTTCTAAACGTACACAAAAGTGTGTAATTTTTCTGCAAACTAGTAATGTATTAACTTATGAGACACACTAGAACTTCCAATAAAGGCAATATTCACACATCATTGTGTCACAGTCTGTGATTCATCGACAAGCCGCGGCTCTCCTCAACAACCTCGTAGGTATATATGAGGATCGAGGTTTGGGTCAGGAGACCTGCAGCCAGTTTATTCAGCGCCGTCTCTACATTGACAGTGATACATACGTGGGTGAATCCAAGCTAAGGCCTCATTAAGACATCTATACTTTCTCTGGTACACAAAAAAAGATCCAATATTCATCAGTGTCAGTCCTTATCATTAGTGTTTCATCAAAAATAAACAAATTAGGCTGCTTTCACACTGGCTATTTTCAAATCCGTATGGATCCTTGAATTTCATGGAACCACACGTGCAGGCACAGATCTGTGCAAAAGGAAGCCAACTGATTTGCACGGAACTTTCTTAATGGATCTGTCATCAGTCCCCAGAGATAGGGGTGTGAGGAGCTGTACCTTGCTTCTGAGCATGCTCAGTACAGCAAAATAGATCCGTTTCACAGATCCATTTTTTTCACAGATCCGTATGGATCCGTGCTCCATAGAGATCCATTGTAACTTCATACAGACACCAACAGATTCGTGACTGTCCATTTTTGTCCGCTTTTGTCAAGGGAGCCCAAAAATGTAGCAGTTTCCGATTCTGGGTACATGATAAAAGCGTACACAAACGGATCCGTGAAAAAATGGAGACACACGGTTGGCCACTTTAGGACCAATCTGTGCCCATAGGATTGCATGGGAGAGAATAACGGATCTGTGTTTATAGACACGGATATGAAATTTGGCAGCCTATCAGCTTCTCCTATCCATTACAATTTTAGTCACGGACAGCACATGGGTGGCAATGTGTGCGGTCAGTGACTTTTCACGGACCCATAAGTGTACTTTTGATCTAAAACTTGAATAAAAAATGGACGCCTCCATTTTTTGTGCATAACATTGAGTTTGCAAAAAAACATATGAACAGGACCGTAGAACACATAACCATGATAATCTATATCTGAAAAACACAGAACATGTATGTGATGTCTGATGAGGCCTAAAGCTTAGCAATGCAAGCACATCTCTTCCTAAAGCAGCAAATGAACACTGGTAGAAAATAGAGAAAATCCACCTGCCCTGTCCACGGTGAGGTCGGAGATTATGTTCTCAGAAACTGAATCATGTATGTAATAAAGCTTGTGAAAAGATTGCAGCTATGTTATGCATATGACATGCAGAACCAATGGTCTCCAATAATTATACAGCAGGATACTGTAATTAACATGCTTGGTTTGCAGACAGCCACCAAGGGGCTAATATCTTTCATATGCGGGGGTCTTCTGAGAGTGTTCTTATCAAAACACTCCATTGGGGCTATGGTAAAATGGGAAATGCAGCTGGGCCCTATTTCAGGGGAGCAATGGGATTTCATCCTGCAGATGTCTGTCACAACTTTATATCCTCTATAGGGTATATAGGACACCCCAATGGCTGTTTGACCTACAACTACAGCAAGATTCACAATGTCCTAACTGTGCGTCGGAGGACGCTGATATTGTACATATGTTATGGACATGCCCCTGCCTGCAGGCCTTTTGGGTCAAAGTTCTTAATCTTATTCACTTGGTTACTTGGTGCGACATACTGATAGACCCCATTATTTGTGTCTTGGTTGGCTGGACTTTCCTGGTCTAGCTTCGTCTGACTTGATTAGAGATAGGCCACGTTTGGCATAGAGAGTTGCAGCAAAGCATCCTTATATTTTAATAATACCTTTCTCCATTTGTAAGGCAAATTTTTCTTCTTGCTTTATATGGGACCTAGTTGAGTTTTGGTGGGTGGGTACAGGGTGGGGGGTTAGGGGTCCAGTTGTACAATGCTACTATGTGTACATGCTATGTACTACTATTCTCCTACAACTTTGAATTGTATATCTGTGCGTTGTATTTTATAAGCTGTTAGTAAAACTATGTGATTAAAAAAAAAAAAGCTTGTGAAAAGATGACTCCATCACTCAGACATCTGAAACCAACATCAGCTCAAAATAACAGACAGTTATTAATAACCAAGGAGCACACCTTGTAGTATTTGCCGTATACCCTGGAAACCAACAAGATGATGGGAAATCCCAAGAAGGTCAACAATGAAAGCTGCCAGGACAAGCTGAACATGAAGACTATAACGCCCGCAGCTTTCACAGTGCTGCGCAGGAAGACATTAACGTTTTCAGAGACCACGTCGCTCACGATTGTTGTGTCAGAGGTTAAACGAGAAATGATGTCACCTAAGGATTAAAAATGACGATATGTTAAACTATATGTATCATTAATGAATAAGCTTACACAGTACTTGAACAAGAAATGATGGCTCCACTCTACAGGTTCTTATCAGGTCATTTTGAAGTATGGGAAACAGTAGTACGTTCACACAGGGAGTTTTTGCTGCAGTTTTCTTCTGCAGCAAATCCTGATCCATAAGAATTTAAACCAAATTCCCTGGCACAAGTTTCCTGCGGTTTTGTCTAAGATTTTTCACCAGGTTTTGATGCATTGTTTGCATGGTTGTCAATTCTGCTTCCGGCTCCTGGAATGTACCGTGTTCATTTTCTCTCGTCTCATCAAAAATACAACAAAACTTGAAGAGAAAATGTAACAAAACATAATGAAAAACCGTACACAAAACCGCAGGAAACCATCTGTCAGGGATTTGGTTTAGAATAGATCCTCATGGATCAGGATTTGCTTCAGAAAAAACACACAGCAAAAATCAACCTGTGTGAACACAGCCTAATGATAAAACCAGACAGGGCAGCACCGATCCGACTGCCAAGAGGACAAAAACCCCAAAGTTTGCAGCCAATGCAGTTATTACATTGATTCTGCATTGGTGCAATATATTGCCCGCAAAACCATGACACCAAATATAATAGCTGTGCAGTTTTGCTAAGGACACAGCTATTTCCGCACAAAATCGTGCATCCATTTAACAATCAAAGCAGTTTCGTCTGTATCACAGTCATTCCGGTGCTGTCGTTCTCTCTGGCCCTAGGGCTCATTCAGAACGAGCGTATTATATGGACTTGTGCTGTCTGTATGTGCCACGGACTGGCCATTGACCCATTATAGCCAGTGTGCCAGTTCACATGGCCAATTTTCCACATACACCAACAGTCTGCATGGAAAAAACTGTAGTATGTACTACTTTGATAGGATTAAAGAACCATACTAGTGCATATAAATAGCAAGCAGTTTCTGCACTCATCCGGTATGTGGATGGTCATATGAAGTCAGTCACACCTGCAATTCGCAGATTTGACTGGTCCGAGATTTACTGTGTAAAAACAAAAGGGTGGGGGACAAGAGGCGCAATAGTGCCCTATCACTAGTGACACTAAAGTGTAAAGGTGGTGCTATGGATCCACTCACCTGGTTCAGTTGTGTGACCCACAACTGGTTTGAAGGCATCAACAAATAAGCTGCTGCAGGACCTCCACCGACCACTCGCACGTGGAAAAATGTGCAGAGATAAGTTGGGATTGAAGAGGTGTATCACGGTCCGCGCTGCTATACCCAAAGAAACACTCACATGGAAGGCAGGATTTCAAAAGCAGTTTCTTTTCTTTATTCCAACGCGTTTCGGTGCACAACCTGGCACCTTCCTCAGGGATGTGCAACCCTGAAGAAGGTGCCAGGTTGTGCACCGAAACGTGTTGGAATAAAGGAAAGAAACTGCTTTTGAAATCCTGCCTTCCATGTGAGTGTTTCTTTGGGTATAGCAGCGCGGACCGTGATACACCTCTTCAATCCCAACTTTTCTCTGGTCCGAGATTTAGTATGACCATCTGACCTGGCCTTATTGTCAGTAGCGACAAAATCAAGTGTCATCATGACTAGTGTACACATTTTCACACCGCAGTGATATTTTTACGACAACTGATTTACTTCATAATAGTGATAGGCTGTTTGTGAGGGATCTGGTTTCTTAATGGCTCTCTGTGGGTAGTAACATTATGGTGTTTGCATCTGAAGCACTGCCCTACCAGGCTGAATAATGCCCTGACATTAGCTGGCTGCATGCTGTCAAGTGTTTAATTGCATCGAACGGCGGTGATTACATAGTGAACACATACAAATATTATTGGGATCTGTTTGGGATCCAAAAATGCCAGTTCTTTATGGTAAGTGGAGCCAAAAGATCCAGATCACCAAACAGACCTGGCCTGCATCATCATTAGTTCATAAAAGTAATGGATAGCACTCTTTTGGGGTCAAATGTTCAAATCCCCCCCCCCCCCATCCGGACAACATCTGTAAGGTGTTTGTATATTTTGTTTGTGTGGGTTTACTCTGGCTTCTCTGGTGTCCTCCATCTAAAGACATACTGATAGGGGATTTAGACAGTGATGATAATGTATATAAAGTGCTGCAGAATATGATGGTGATAGGTAAGAAACGTATAACAGAAAAACGAAGGCTGAGTGGTCACGATCAGGAGACGTTGTGTTTTGCACACAGACTCTTTTCTCTTGCAAAGATATGTGTTCTCCGCGAAGAATGCAGTGTCCAAGCCCATGATCAGGCTTCTGGTGCAGCAGATTTTCACTGTATCCTCCCGTTTAGAACACACACATCTCTGCAAGCAGAAAAATGTACATGCTGTGGCTTGGGAGGCCACGCCACATGTCAGTTTACGCTGCGTAAAAAAGAATCACAGTGGGCAAAGAATTTCTATATATCCTATACACTCTGATTGTACTGTACAATGCCGCGAAGATACGCTGCATCCAAAACACTGATAATACTAATCGTGGCACTCTAATACATCGGAACGGGAGCAGTAAAAGAAAAGCTCTTTGTTGCCATCTAGTGGAACACAACAGTGCCAGCAAAACCATAATGTTCAAAAGTACCAATATACAAATATCTGCAGTAGACCCATAGGCCACATAGAAAAAAAAATAATACTTAAAAGAGGTAAATCAAACCCACAAGAACTTAGAATTCAGTGAGAGTCCTGGAATTCTGAATAACTGTTTGGCATTTTTGGAATTTAGTCATCTGGAGCAAGGTGTACTCTTAATACATTTGGCACCAATTTGGTACGACAATGCACCAGAAAATTAAATATTCACCAGCGATGAGCTAGCATATGTTTAAGTTAAAATGTCTGCCAGTTTTCCAGCATATGTTATAATGAATCTGCTGCTCATTTTCTCCTTCGCCTCATTGGGGGACACAGACCGTGGGTGTTATGCTGCTGTCCACTAGGAGGCGACACTAGGCAGAATCTGAAAAAGATTAACAGTGACTCCTCCTCTGCAGCATTACACCCCTGGAAGAGGAAGAGCTTCTCCAGTTTTTGCTTAGTGTCTTGTAGGAGGCACACACATTTTATTGCTCCTAAAATTTTTCACTCTTTGAATTTTTTACTTCAAGAAGAAGAAAAGTGGGTCTCTAACGAGACTCCCGGCATGGTCCCTCCTCGGCCACCCACTGTTGGGGCGCCTGGTTGAGGTAGACTTTTCCCCCTAACATGCCGCTCCTTCCTCGGCCCCCCAATGTTGGGGGCGCTGGGTTGAAGTTGAGACAACGGTCCTCCCTCCCCATTTCCCCACTGTTGGGGTCACTGGGTTGAGGTCGAGATGACGGACGAGGCCTCTGATGGTGGAGCAGCATCCCTCCCTAAATTCCCCTTTGGGGTTCATTTAGGTTGAGACACCACAGGTAGAGCCAGCAGGTGCAGCACTCGGAGCACCCCAGGAGTCCTCAGCCCTGCTGAGCCACTCCATGGATTTCAGCGGCAGCGTATTCGCCGCAGTAGACCCAGGACTCACAGCCTCGCTGTGTACTCCTAAGGGTGCCAAGGGACCAGCAGCGGGGCAGCCAGCATCCCTCCCTAATCACCCCTGTGGGACCATTAGGTTGAGGCACCACAGGTCACAGGCTGCAGGTCGGCTGCAGCGTGATCCAGAAGCCTCAGCCACGCTGAGTGCTTCTGATGGGCTGACATCCCAAGACTGCACATCCCAGGAGCACCAGCTCTGCTGTGTGCTCCTGGTGGGGCCGGAGGACATCATGTCCGGCAGTACAGGCACCTGTTACACGGAGCACAGACTCCCTGTGTCCCCGCAGGCCAGCACCATGCCCCTGGAAGCCGGCACCTGCATATATGGCCAGATCCCAGGAGACCCTGACCTAGGGTTCTCCGGCGGGAGCCGCCACCACAATGGCGCCATAATGCCCGGGGGTCCAGCAGCTGCCTCTGTCTGCCGGCAGCTGTGTCAGGCCGAGCTCCAGGAGACCCAGTTCCTGGGTTCTCCTGTGAGGGACAGCGCCGCACTATACCTGGGGACCGCGGGGCTCCGGGTCTGTTCCGGTCCCTCCGCGGGTCTCCGCGCCGGCCGGGCACCATCCGCGGCAAGGGCACATTACTACAGGCCGCGGCTTCGGCCTAGAGACCGAGGCCGCCGCCTCTTTGCCCGCCCCCAGCCCGCCCCCGGATGACGCGATCAGCATCATGGAGGGGGCGGAACGGAGCGTGCAGGCCACTGTGGAGCAAAGTTTCATTTCCCTGCACGCTCCGCCCCCCTCCTGGTTTCTTCTACAGCCCTGCACTTCAGGGATGATGGGGACATCTGTTGTATTATGGCAAAGCCATATAATAAAGCAGATATTAGGGCTCTGGTAATCCCTGCATCTACTAAGGAATACCTTGATCCCTGCACTTCAGATACAGGTGCAGGGTACATCGTACAGCCCCTCACAATGCTCGGAGCCCCACTATTCTTGTGGCCCATAAGCACTGGAAGCCCCACAGGACCTCTTCCCTGCCGCAGCATGCAGGCACACAGGGGAATGGGGCTGTACAGTAGCCTGCCCGTGGGGTACCGGTCTGCGGTGTCCGCAGTGCCCTCATCAATGTCATGGGAACCGACATGCTTCATCCCCGACTCCCACTGCAGGGTGGCCGGTTGAGGTTGAGACTCCATGTCATATGTCGCCCCCCTTCCCCAGAATTTCCTGGGAATACTAGGTCGAGGAGTCATCCCCAAATCCTCCAGCCATGTTGTCCAGCAGTACTGGCGGCGCAGGATCTCGCACTGCACACACTCTGCAATGAAGCCAAGCAGGGCCCCCTCCCTGCTGCGGCTCTGCATGCTTTTTCCCCTGCAGCACAAAGCATTGTAGCCTGGAGGATAGTGATCTGGACCTTGCACCTGCGGGTTGCCAAGTTCAAATCCTCTACACCTGTGTGTGTATATATTATATATATAGATACATATATATGTATTTCTGGATGTATGTAAAGTGCTATGGAATTAATAGCGCTATATAAATGGATAAATATTATTATAATTATTATCAGAGGCTCGGCATCCCGACTGTGGCTCCACACAGGACATAGGACGTGACGTGGGCAATAATACCACAGTAAAGGCGCTACAGGCAGCAGACCAGTCCTGCCCTCAGAAGGCCAAATTACCACGTCTGAGATCTCAATACGTCCTTAGTCCTAGAGCCGCCAGGCTGACGCTCTATTGGTAGTTCTAAGATATACTGTAGCCTCAGTCCCTCACAGGCCTCCCATATCCAGGGACGTCTGTCCAGAAGACAACTGGTCACATTGCATTCAGATGCCATGGGAGACCAAAGCATTTCCCTCCCTCAGCGCACAGCCAGACGATCCTTCAAGCGCCGTCAGCAAACTGCATTCCAACCGGAATTCATTCGGCCAGTTCACATCTAGACTGACACGGACAAGATTCGCTTCAGTCAGGGCAGCGACAGCCATCACAGCATTAGCAGGTCAACCAATATTGAATGCCTCGTCCGCCAACCTACTCTGACGACCCAAACAACTCGAGTCGCCACCTCAGCTGACTACCTAATGTGCGCAGCCCTGCATGCTGCCAGTTGCTCAGCAATAGCAGTTCACAATGCCATTCCCTTAGACGTGCCCTCTGGGTACGGGAAGGGAAGAATGGACGTGGTCTTCATGAAGCCCCTCACAGTTTTTTTCCATTCCTCAGAGGACACCTGTTCGAGGAACAGCTGGACAGGTTAACTTCAGATGCTAAGAGACGCAAGGGCACTTCCCTCCCTTAGTGCAAACCAGGACGACCATTCCTTTCAGAATTTATTAAGGTCGGTCAAGACTTAGACCGACACTAACGAGTACTCGGTCGCCACGCAGGTACCTGTCCCAGGATACCCAGAAGGGTAGCTCATCCTGACAGAGTCAGTCTCATCAATCCGAGACCAAAATCGTCTCCACTGCCTAAAGGCTCAAGTACTTTTTCCACCCTGTAAAGCCTCTCCTCATTTCAGGAGTCGCTGTAACTGTATCACGCAAAGAGCGTTTTCCAACCTATCTGTGGTCCAATCAGGAAGGTACATTACGATCCGTACTGGACCTAAAACAACTAAACTAACATGTCCGGATAACTTATCCCACATGGTATCGCCACTCTAAGTTGCTTCCAAAGAACGATTAATATTCCTTCCGCCCATAGATATACAGGACGCCTACCCGTATATTCTTATGCAGCTACCGACCGAAAGTTTCATCAGATTTGCATTCAAACAGGAACACTTAATTAGTGGCTCCCCCGTTTCGATTCAACTACAGCTCCTT
This sequence comes from Allobates femoralis, assembly GCA_033576535.1. Taxonomy (NCBI): domain Eukaryota; kingdom Metazoa; phylum Chordata; class Amphibia; order Anura; family Aromobatidae; genus Allobates; species Allobates femoralis. The sequence continues at coordinate 681,023,347 of JARQOC010000003.1, read as the reverse complement.
CAGTGCTCACAAAGGTCAGGGCAGACGTCATGACTACCCCTCACTCCAGGGGTGTCATCATCCTTCCGTACTTGGACGTTCTGCCTATCCAAAACTCTGATCCTCGTGGACTGCGAACATAGTGTCTCAGCACTGTAGACACTATAACAACCTCCACAATTATACTCCGGTTCCAACAGTTTAATATTTCACAGCTGCATCTCAGACCGCCTTCACACTCTCCATTCTCAATTCAAGGAACAAGAACCTCAATCACTCGACAGGAGTTTTCACCTGTCCTCTGAAAGTAGGCGGCCTCCCCCCCCCCCCCCCCGGTGGCTCTGACCACTCTTTCTATCATACGGGGAAGGTTTCTCGTTCCACCACGCTGAACAGTTTAACCACTATCACGAGCCTGACGCGATGGGGTGCAGCGTCCCCCATCACAGTACACAAGGCGAGTGATCCCGCCCGGAGTCAAAAATGCCTATGGATATACGGAAGATTCCGGAAATAGTCCTAGCACTGAAGTCCTTTAGCCAATGCCACGGTTGTGACATATGTCAGTCACTAGGGCGGAACCCAGAAGTCTCCAGGCAATGGATGAAGTTCATCATGTACTTCACTGGGCGGAATCCACAAACTCGGCACTATAAGCCGGTCACACGCTGGCTGTAGATGACCGGGAAGTGATTTTTTTTTTCTTCGCCCGCAAGGGGACTACCTCAAGGGAGTGTTTCCCACACCCTCACGTTGTCTCATGAATCTACCGATGCTAGGAAACCCCGGATGAGGTTCTCGTGATTCCAGCCTTCAGAACCAGGTCTTATGACCCACAGTCATTGGGACCACACACACACCAGTCCAGGGATGGATCCGTTTCCGTCTCTCACTCATAGCAGCCGTATCATGGCGCTTGCCGGACTGTCCAACCAGACAGTCCAGACTCAATCTCTCAAGACAGGTTATACCGTCAGAATTCCTCAACTCTGTATTGACGGCATGTCTGTTGAGACCTGGGTCTTAACCAAGCTGGGTTTTCTTAGGATATTGTGGCGAACATTATGAGAGCGAGGAAACCAGCCTCCTCAAACATTTACCGTCGCACATGAACATTTGGCTTTGGTTGCTTGGTGCACCTCTAAAGGTCATTCACTTTGGCCCTATCCCTGCCAAGAATTCTCAGTTTTCTCAATCGGGCCTGGATTCAGGCCTGTCCTTGGGTTCTTTCAAGGGGCAGTTTTCAGCCCCTTCCACCTTCTTCCACAAACGTTTTACTCCCAGACCTCAAGGACCTCCGTCCTTCGAGGGGTCTGCCATTTGGTTTCCCCATTCAACAGGCCGCTACACACCCGTGGGACCTAAACCTTCTCCTCACGGCTGTACAAGAACCATCCCTTAAGCCTCTATGGGTCACTCCCCTGAGTATTCTCATACTAACAGTGGTGGTTTTTGGTGGCAATTACTTTTTCCTGCAGAGTATCGGAACTTACAGCACTCTCAGGTAAATCTCATTGTCTGGTCTTCCACCAAGACAATGTTGCCCTTCGCCGATCCCATCCTTTCTTCCACTGGCGGGGTACTTCTTCCGCCTAAATGAAGACCTCTCTCTGCCAGCTCTGTGCCTGGTTCCAGGCCATTGGGTCGTGAAGGCTTTACATTGTAGGACCTCGTCAGGGCCCTACGCATCTATGTATCCAGGACAGCACCTTTTTAGGAAGTTGGATTCTCTCTTCCTTCTTCCAGAGGTCCGATATAAAGACACGTCAGCCTCTAAGGCTACTATAGCTAGATGGTTTCCACCAACCATCCAGGATGCTTATACCTTCAAAAAGCCGCCCCTTCCTGCTGGTGTCGGGGCACATTCTACTACGGCCGTGGGGGCCTCCTAGGCCGTCCGGCCCCAGGCGTCAGCACATGGTGTCGTAGGCAACCAGGTGGCTCAGCCTACACACATCTAAAAGTCACTGCAGTGCTCACACTCAGGCCTTGGCAGACGCAGGTCTAGGTAGATGTGTCCTCCAGGAGGCAGCAGCCCTCCTGTAGGTACATAGTTTTTCGCTGACCAGGTTCGGCATTACTAGTTCCATCGTTTTTCCCACCCAGGGACTGCTTTGGGACGTCCCACGGTCTGTGTCCCCCAATGAGGCGAAGGAGAAAAGGAGATTTTTGTGTACTCACCGTAAAATCCTTTTCTCTTAGCCTCTAATTGGGGGACACAGCACCCACCCTATTGCCCTTGTGGGCCTTTTTCTACAGTTCTCACATAGCTTCTCAGCTGTTACATGGTTAACATGTTTACACATGTTTGCCTATTATCACTCTGTTAACTGCTTAAACTTGTGCCTGTTCAGTTCCAGGCCTTGTAGTTCTGTGAGTCTGTTTAGTTACAGGCCTTGTTATACGATTATTACTTCGTTATCTCTTCACTGTTTTCCACATGCGCCTGCTTAGTTACAGGCCTTGTGGTACTAGTGTTACTCTGCTAACCCTTAACTGTTTACACACGTGCCTGTTTGAATTCAGGCCTTGTTACACTGTTATTACCTTGTTAACTATATTTGTTTACACAGGTTGCCTACGTAGACTTCCTGTGTTCCGGTTATTATCTGTTAACTCTCCTACTGCTTTAGCACAAAACTGGAGAAGCTCTTCCTCTTCCAGGGGTGTAATGCTGCAGAGGAGGAGTCACTGTTAATCTTTTTCAGATTCTGCCTAGTGTCGCCTCCTAGTGGACAGCAGCATAACACCCACGGTCTGTGTCCCCCAATTAGAGGCTAAGAGAAAAGGATTTTACGGTGAGTACACAAAAATCTCCTTTTTAATAAGCCCCACCTATGTATTGAAAGTTTTCACTGCAGCCATAGAAGGGCACAAAGTAAAAAAAATTGGTTGCAACAAATTTTGTGAAATTTTAATGCTAGTTTTCCATAATAAAAGGGATGATAAATTCTCTCCAATGTGTCTCAGAGACTTACCGTATATGTCTTCCTGATGCACTTTTTTAGATACCAAATTCTTTTCTAAAAATTGATTTACTAAAATGGTCTATTTTTATACAGTTTAATCTAAATACCACAATAAACATTAAACTAACAACATTTGAATCCACTGACAATACCAGGTTGAGCTGATATGGGTTTCCAGTTACAGTCATTGCTAGGGGGTCATATCGGTCCAGCATGTCAATTTTGGACAGCCAACTGTATTGCCTCCTGAAAATAAGATGCTGTCATGTCTGGTGTCTATGCAAATAGTCTGTGGAGCCTCGGTTAGGAGTCTCAAACACAGGACTAGCCATATATCCCTCCAGGGAAGGACCCAGCCAAGGGGTGGCTCCTTGCGGAGAACACCATAACCACCAAATGAAGTGGCCCTTTAAGTCAATATCCAACTCTTTTACAAGTTTACAGATATGACAAGGGAATACCAAGGCCAGGTATCCATCCACATACAGCTGTTTCGGGGTGTTGCCCCTCATCAGTGTGGAGTAGGATTCTGGCTAGGTGGGAGCAAGGCCTAGTAGACCAAGATTGCAAAGTATTCACTGATCTCAGGGAGACCAGTCCAAGAAAACACTGCGGGCAGCTGGCTAAAGCGCTCAAACACAGTGAATTCCTAGGCACATTGCCCCCTGGGAAATATGAATATGCAAATAGTCTGTGGAGCCTCGGTTAGGAGTCTCAAACACAGGACTAGCCATATATCCCTCCAGGGAAAGGACCCAGCCAAGGGGTGGCTCCTTGCGGAGAACACCATAACCACCAAATGAAGTGGCCCTTTAAGTCAATATCCAACTCTTTTACAAGTTTACAGATATGACAAGGGAATACCAAGGCCAGGTATCCATCCACATACAGCTGTTTCGGGGTGTTGCCCCTCATCAGTGTGGAGTAGGATTCTGGCTAGGTGGGAGCAAGGCCTAGTAGACCAAGATTGCAAAGTATTCACTGATCTCAGGGAGACCAGTCCAAGAAAACACTGCGGGCAGCTGGCTAAAGCGCTCAAACACAGTGAATTCCTAGGCACCCCATGTCTGGTGTCGGCTCTCTAGTAAGGAGCACAGGAATATTCGACCGAATGAGTGCTCCTGAGTGTGGGACAGCCAGCTTACATGGCTGCCAGCCAAACGGCCAGCTAAACTATCCTCTGGCCTGGCTACCATGTAATGACTTAAAATGTTCTAAAATTATTACAGAAACCACCAATCAGTAGATAAATGCTGGGCCAGAACCATCATCAATATATAAATGCTGGGCCAGAACCATCATCAGTAGATAAATGCTGGGCCAGAACCACCATCAATAGATAAATGCTGGGCCAGAACCACCATCAATAGATAAATGCTGGGCCAGAACCACCATCAATAGATAAATACTGAGCCAGAACCATCATGAATAGATAAATGCTGGGCCAGAACCATCATCAGTAGATAAATGCTGGGCCAGAACCACCATCAGTAGATAAATGCTGGGCCAGAACCACCATCAATAGATAAATGCTGAGCCAGAACCATCATGATTAGATAAATGCTGGTCCAGAACCACCATCAGTAGATGAATGCAGCAACAGAACCACCATCAGTAGATGAATGCAGTGACAGAAACACCATCAGTAGATGAATGCAGCAACAGAACCACCATCAGTAGATGAATGCAGTGATAGAAACACCATCAGTAGATGAATGCAGCAACAGAACTACCATCAGTAGATGAATGCAGTGACAGAACCACTATCAGTAGATGAATGCAGCGCCATGCTTATTACAGAGATCCATTTCAGTGTCAGATCAGCCCCTTGATAAACTTGTATGATATGAACCCAAACCTCCCAATAAGTCCTTAACAATGGTAAAGAGATGCTGGGAGTTGTTGTTACCACCATCAGACTGCAGACTATACAGAAATCACAATACTGATGAGATATAGTCAGCATCACAAACATGTCCATCCAGGTACCTTATAGATGACATCTTGCAGGATTAGAATCGTTCTCATCCCTTTTGTCTCCATGTAGTACATTATAAGATTTCTCTCCACAGCTTTTCTCTCCAGACTTCCCTCTTCACCATCTTCAGCAGCATTTTCCGACATAGTGCCCTTAAAAATAAAAAATATCATTATACTGCCTACAAAATATAAATATCTGCCATGCTGCTCCCCTGACTAAATAATTGCCCCTTACTGTGCTTCCTGCTCAAAAAACTCCAGCCTGTTCCCCACTACAATATCCCTACCACACCATCACTCCTCATAATAAACCCCCTACACTGCCCCTCCCCATAACATGCCCCCTACACTGCCCCGCCCCATAATATACTCTCTACACCGCCCCTTCCCATAACATACCCCATACATAATATACCCCTCACGCACAGCACACCACATCATAATATACCCTCCACCAGGTTCGGCTCCAAAAGAGTCTTAGTGGGCCCCTTTAACACATACCATGATTATAATATAGAGGTTGTGTATATATAATAAAGGAGCTGCGGGCTGTATATATACAATACAATCCCCCCAAAACAAATCCCTCTTCTCTCCCTGTGCACGTTATCTCTCGACCCCTGTGTCCGCTGTCTTCTTCCCCTGTAAGCTGACTTCACCCTCTGGTGCACTGTGTTCCCCCAGAGTGCTCTTTCTCTAACCCCTTGCACTTTCTCCCCACTGTGTATTGTCTACTACCTCCATGTGCTGTCCCCCCATGTGATGGCTTCTCCACCCTAACACCCCTATGCTGTCGTCTCCTCCTTGTGCACTGTTCCCCACCTATGTGCTACTTTCTACCGCAGGCACTGTTTTCTCCTCCTGTGCTTTGTCCTCTATCCCTATGCATTGCCATTTTCTCCTGTATACTGTCGTCTATCTATGTGCGCTGCCCTCTATCCCTGTGTGCTGTCTTACCAATGTACTCTGTGTCTCTTGCCCCCACTCCATGCGCTGTCTTCTCCTCATGGGCGCTGTCCCTCCCTTGTGCTGTCTTCTCCTGTGCGCTGTTTACCCCTCCTTGCGCAGTCTTCTCCCTACATGGACTGTGCTATGATAACCACAGCATTCAACTGCTGGCATCTTATGAATAGTAATAAGCCAGCAGCAGAGTGATATCATGATCCCCGTCAGGGACCTGTGATGTTACCTGAGGGGTGGCGCTGATCCTCCACTGCCAGCTTATCAGTATTCATAAGCCGCCAGGAGAAGTCATACGCTGCACTTATCGTAGCACAGCTCACGTAGGGAGAAGACAGCGAACAGAAGACAGCGAGGGGGGGCAGCACAAGGAAGCCATGAACTGTTGGGGACACCATCCTGCAAGCGGCGTGGACGGTGTCCCCAACAGCGAGTGGGCCCCAGCACTTGCCCAGGTGATGACACCTCCTCATAATATAGCCCCGCACTACCCCTCCCCATAATATACTCCCACATCACCCATCCCCATAATATACCCCCACACTGCCCCACCCTGTAATATACTACCCACAGTCCCTCTCCATAATTTTCCTGCCATAATGTCCCTTTCCATAATGTCCCCCCTGCACTGCCCCTCTGTATAAAATACACACACACTCTCTCTCTCTCACACACACACACACACACACACACACACACACACACACACACACACACACACACACACACACTGCTCCTCACAATACCTTGCCCCCTTGCCTCTTATTAACCGCCTGCCCCACACATCCTTCCCACCCCCTCCCGAGAAAATGTCAGTTCATGTACATTGTTCAACTCCTATGTGGAGCTACTTACCATTCCTGCCAGGTACCTGGGTCCTCCGCGTGGCTCTGCATCAAAGTCAGTATGATGAGGTCCCAGAGTGATGACCTCAACATGCTACTGCACGTTAGGCCGCGGGATGATGCAAACAGCTCTGCCCCAGTCCTGGTTATCATGTATTCAAATGTATTCGTGTCTCTCAGATGCAAATACTCTTGGATTCAAGATAAAAAGAACTGGAGTTTCCTAGCCACCAGGGAAGCTTTGGCTGCTGGTGGGCACAATTAAAGAAACAGTGATGGTCCTCCGGCAGCGCTGACAGCCACCTGGGAACAGGCCCAGGGGGCAAATGCACCCTTCTCCTCGCCAAGCCCGCTCCTGGTCCTGGCAGTGCTCATTTATTGCAACTATGCAACCATCTCTGGAAAGGTTTCAAAATGCAATTTTCATTATTTAATTTATATTCAGCTCCCATTATATGCAGTTTATCGCCTGTGCTTCAGTATTGTCCTATTTGGGAATGTAGTTCCCACTAATACTTGTGTTCTATAAATCAAGGAAGCTGCTGCCCAACTAGGTGTTATCTGCTTTTTCCCTGTTCACATGAAGATACAACATGTATGATCTTCCCACTCCACTTTCTGCTATATATTACATGATTTCTTCTACTTTGTGTGCCTTCCTACTTCTCTTGTTATTTTAATAATTAGGGAAGAGGCACGATACTTGCAGATCATACATGTGTCCCAGCAGGTATCAGTAAATGTGACTTCACCGCCATTCACTTCCAATGTAGAAGTAAACGACACCGAAGTAACATTTTAATACTAGAAAACAACATAACTGGCATGCAAGAAATACGAGGATTATCAAATAGTTATAGATTTTAGGTTATAATCTGCGTATTAGTCACAATGAGCTGCAGAACAATGTAAATTTTGCTAATTTGGAAATTGGGCCGTTTGAGGCTTCACCTTCTAATGACTGAGTATTACTTATGATAAAAAGTGAACCTCATGCATATGAGATGCAAATTATCCTAAAAAAGTAAGTAGACAATCTCAAAAAACAATCACAGGTATTCAAATGAATTATTTTATGTTAATATACAATAAAAGGTACATATCCATTTTTCATACAGGAGAAAGCAGCCTTAGTTGAACACAATTTATTGAACATGTTACTGTACAATTATTAATTAGTCAAGTGAATATTTTTACTGTCTGATAATTTTTAGGCATGTTTTTCAACTCCACGTTATATTAACTTAAATTATTATTGGATGAAGCATATCAGGTTATGGGTATTTGGGTAATGACGCAGGGTGAAGCCTAAGAATACAGTGCCCTTTATCAAGATGTGTAGAATTATTAGGCAGTTTGTCTTCCCCAAGGACATTGGGGTGTGATCACAGAACCATCAAAATGTTTGTTGCAAGTAGTAAACAGTCACAAAAACGTGTTGAGAAAAAAAAGACGCACATTGTTGTCATATTCAAGAACTGAAATCTCACTGGAGTGCCCTGAGAAACAAGATGTTCAGTGCTCGGAGACATGGCCAAGGTAAGGGAGGACGACACTCGACCACCACTGAAGAGACACGTATGTTGGAATATCAGAAGGTTTTATTGACTTATGACAATGACTCTTAGGCTGGCTTCACATTTGCGTTGGTGTCTGCATGCTGATGGCATGCAGACACAAACGCAGTGAAAGCAGGGTCATTTTTCTTTCCAGTGATGTGTCCGCAGCGGAGAATGTCTGCCTGCGGACACATCACTATGGAGCCCGGACAGCCAATTGGCTATGTCCAGGGGCGGGCCGGAGGCGGAGATTAGTGGCGGATCTCCTCCTCCTGGCCGCCGGTAAGCTCCGGGAAGTGTCAGCGGGGTTAAACAGCTGATCTGACAGCTGTGTGAATCTGCCGCGCCGACACTGAGAGGAGATGTCACTGCGGGAAGATTCAAACAGCTGTCACATCAGCTGTTTCTCCCCGCCAACACCGCTAGGAGATTACCGGCGGCGGGGAGGAGGAGATCATCAGAGGCTCAAGCTGATCTCCGGTGGCCGTCGGTGATCTCCTGTGACATCACCGGCGGCCACCGGGAGAGATTTCAATGGGTCTGCAGCGTTCTCCTGCGCTGTCATGCGCAGAACTCTGCGGACCCATTGACGCCAATGCATTCTTTTGTGCGCTTGGGGAAGCTTGCTGATTTTCCAAGGTCCCCGAGCGCACAAAAAATCCAACATGCTGCGTTCCTGGGTGCGGACGGGGGACCCTGGAGGGAGTAGATATCTTCCGCATGCGCACCCGAACGCAGCAAACGCTGCCAAACGCAGGTACTATGCGTTCCTATGTTGAACATAGGAACGCAGTGCGCATGCGCTTGACTGCGTATGGGAATGCAGCATACGCTGCTTTCCCATACGCAAATGTGAAGGCCCCCTTAGACCAGATGGATGGGCCTGTGGCTTGATCAGTAAGGGACAGATTTCCACTTCAACTCAGCATCAAGCAGGGTGGAGATGAGGTATTGCCATGCGCTAGTGTTATTAAAAATGAGCTAGATGGACAGTGTGGTATCGCGTTCACGGACCGAGTTGGGGTTCACTCACTTGGCAGCTATATTTAAACACAGCGACAGTCTCTCCATTTAATTAAAAGTCAAGATGGTTTATTCTGTCAGCATAAACCACCTTCCAGCACATAAACAGGAGCCTTTCTTCGGCTTATAAGTACATACCGCCTGGTATACAGTCTGTTGAACGTCACAGGTTCAGATACACTTCTGCCGCTGTATCCCAGCCTCCACTCGGGCCTGTTGTCAGTCCTCACAGGGCCTCTGAGACACTGCTCCTTCAGACTGGATGTCTGACTTCTGCCCACAGCCCAGCAGCCTGCAGGCACTCCATGTCTCAATCACTGTCAGTCTCTCACATGTCAAACACAGACTCCATTAACTATCCTGAGACACACCCACATCTCCAGCAAGTTGCAAGCTTAACTCTTGCTATGCTGTTAAGCAGACTTGCTTCCAGGTACTGGCAAGACAGTCATAAAATCAGTGCAGCAGACTTCTGCCTGTGCAAAACACACCGGCCATGTACAATGCCGCCACTCACTACATCACAACAGCTTTGGGCTGAAGACTCCCAAACCTACTGTTAGTTTTTACAAGATACTTTCTTCAAGCAGGTGCACAAGAAAAAGTCTGCATCTTTCAAGAAAACCATAATTACTATGCAGGGCAATGCTCCAACATACAAGTACTCTATTGCTTGGCTGCCAGTAAAGGCCTTAGAGATGAAAGAATGATGACATGGTCCCTTCCTCACCTGACATAAATCCTGTTGAAAACTTGCTGGCCCTTCTTGAATAAGAGGTTTATGGTGAAAGAAAATAGTACATGTCTAGGAAAAGTGTCTGGGGATATGCTTGGCACAGCCCAAAAGGTTGATCATCAACAGATTGAGAAACTGACAGACTCCATGGATAGAAGGCTTATGAATGTTATTGAAAATAAGGGTGGCTACATTGGTCATTGATAAATATATATATATTTTTAAAATGTCAGAAAAGTATGTTTGTACATTTTGAGTTGTTTTGTTTTTATTCTCACTTTCAGATTAAAATAAATAATTGAGATGGGAAAATGTATGTTTTTCCTTTAATTACATAATTCTCCACACTATTAGTTGCCCAAAAATTCTGCACACATAGATATTCTCCTAAGGCCGGCTTCACCCCGCAATTTTTTGGGTCCAGGGCTGTCCAGTGTGAACCGGACAGCCCCATATCTGAATTTGCATCTCATGTATCCCTATGGCGCCGGATTGGCCTTATTTGGCTTCCGGTGTGCAGGTTTTCCGGGAGGATCCAGTTTTGTCCGATTTTTGCATCGGACACACCATAACAGAGTCTGCAGCATTTTTTGTGTCCAATGCAAAAATCGGACAAAACCAGATCCTCCCAGGTCCGGCATCCATAGCATGGGAGTCTATGGGCGCCAGATCGCGCCGGGATCCAGAAGAAAATCATGACGGTTGCCGGACGCCTGGTGCTGAAAGAATTTCATCACCTGGAAAGCTCCAGCGCTTGAATTTAAGCACCGTGACCAAGTCCCCTGCAGCTGTGGTGATGAAATTTCAGCACTGGACAGCGTCGGCAATGAAGTCACAAAAAGCAGGATCAGAGGGTAGATTTGCCCTCCGGTTCTGCTTGTCTGTGGCTGTCAGGTTCTTTCCGGTGCATCCTGCAAAACACCAGACAGAACCTGACAGTGAAAAATTGCGGTGTGAAGCCGGCCTAAGAAACACAAAACCTCACTTTTCCTTTCTCAACTATTCAGGTTTATTAAACTTTTAGACTGACCGACAACACGGTAGTTGTTCAATAGTAAAATTAATCATCCAAAATACTAAATGCCTTATAATTGTGCATACATTGTAAAATTAATTTACTCTTATTAGCCTGATATACTGACCTGTATGATTTTCGTCAAAGAAGGCAATCTCCTGAGATACCAGGGAGCGAAAGAGAAGATTCCGTATTCGGATATTTAGTCTTGCAAATGTAAATGTAAAAAGGCCACCTCGTAACCCTGCAGAAAATGAGCTTTAAAAAATTATATAATAATTATGTAATAGAATTAAAAATGATAATATTAAGTTAATTCACAAAAATACTGTTGAAAATTAATTGCCCTAAATCAAGTGCTTGCTCGTGATTTTTTGAGAGGTGGGAATATTATATAGTATTAAATAATATTCAAATAATAATAATAATCAGAACTTTTTTTCTAATATGACTTTAAGTAAAAAATGTCCTATTTCTCCCTCACTACACTATCTGCTTTATTTTTTTTCTACTGTTTCTATGAATTGAAAGTAATATGGCACAGTGACAAGGGAGATCGTACTGAGAATCCATTGGAAATGCCAAACGATGCATGCTTAATAGTGGGGACAATCCCAACCCCTGAAACAGTGGTCACCAATGACACTTCATTTCAGCGTCGGCTAGTCCCAGTGACCTCAGACTCTGATCCCTGATGACGTCTCCTTTGAGTATCCCAGCATACACTGGGGGTTCTCAAATAAAGTATCATTAAAGTAGATAAAAAAAGTACTTAGATAGTGTAGTAAGCAACTTCTTAATCAAGTATATCATGAAAGCGATTAGATTACTACATTAAATAGACAAGCATTTAGGATTAAAATAAATTTTAATTTTGGACCACCCCTTTAAAAAGTAAGCAATATACTTGATAGCTAGAATAGAGCAGTCTACTGAGCTAATTTTGTTTTCGAACACAGAAGACTGTATTAAAACTAATCAGCTTTCACAAGCATCCTTTAAAAATTAATTTGACATATCTATCATTGCCTTAATATAAACAGAACTTGACATGGTAAAGCAAAGCTATTACTCTACATTTGAGATGTGATGGCAAAACAAATGACTGGGCTAAACACATTAGCAAATTGCAGGTGAAGTCAACTAGTTGCATGCTAATAGATGTACTATTGTCATCCATAAAAGGCTAAAATAGTATATGCTGTGAATTCTTTTCACTTGGAGCATCACTGTGTGTGGGAAATTGCTCACTTGCACTAGCAAATAAGCGAACATTGGTCGGTGTGTTGCTCATTCCAAGCACGGACAGCACGCTGACCAAAAACACAGCTAGTAAAACAATGCCTTTAAGCTTTAGCCTTAAAAAAGTGTTCCCATTAAAGTTGTATCCTCTAAATATATAGCACTGTGTACGTCAATTGCTCATTTTTGCCCAATTAATTCTTCTCTTTTTCATTAGGTCCATGATATTATGTGATTAAAAACAGATCAGTGGCAGACACAGACAGAAGATAGCCTCTGTGCAAAAACAATATGGGGCTTTTACAGTTGAACATCTTATCATAATGCACAATTGTCTCTGCTTTGGAGCTGGATGTGGGCCCCCTTACATCATGGAGCCCTTTGCACCTGCACAGGTTGCACCAATGATATGCCTGCCTCTGAGCTGAATCCTTCTAAGCTCTATTTAGAAATAAGATGTTTATTTTCCCTGCATGCGTAATCAATAGAACTACAAATCTAGGTCACTGGAAACACTTGAGACTATCTACATTTTTTTTTTTTAAAGCCATAAATGTTTTATTCAAATAAATCTTTTAACAACATATATAACTTGTTTACTCAATTATATCATTATAACAGTCATGTGCAAATAACCACCACCAGTGTAAACCAATTCCAAACTGGATATTATAGGAGAGGGAAGGGAAAGAAAGGACCACACAGAAGGAAGGGGGCAGTCAGGATTGGACACAAGAGGTAAATTAATGGATAGTGTGTGTGGGGGGGGTGGGGGGGGAAATAAGCTTTAGGAGCTTTGTTTTAAATATTTTTGCATACCAATCTAATTATGAGAAGACAAGAATCAACCAGGAACAATATTAAAACCATCCTAAGTGTGAGCTAAACAACGAAAAAAGATTGGGGGGCACGAAGAGGATCAACCAATCCCATGCAATAAAGAACCGTTATAAATACAAGAGAAAGAAGCGTGGGATCAGAGCCAGGTATAAATAACAAATAAGTTTATTAATTCATCAAAAGGTACAAAGAAGTAGGAAAAAAAATACACACAATTAAAAACAAGTAAAAAGCAGAGATCTGCTAAGTTGAAGGGAACACCGCTTTCTCAGGTATAGGACTGCAATAATCAACAAGATATATGTCAAAGAGGGGCGACACGCGTTGGGTGAGGGTCTTTGCCCCACAGCTGATCATTTGTTATGTGACCTCTATATCTATGGTAATATGGACGCATATGCTACTTGTTAGCTTATTCTGCTTGCATTGAATTTATCCTAAAGTTCTCTCAATTTGCTCTCTTATACAGGTTGATTGCAGTTCCCTTTATCATGAAGATATTTATCTATTGAGATCCATTGATCATTGTATGATTTTTTAGCCTAAATGATCCTTATTTTTAGGGAACTTTTAACCTGCATTTATTGAGAGATCTTTTGACATATATCTTGTTGATTATTGCAGTCCTATACCTGAGAAAGCGGTGGTGAAGGTGTTCCCTTCAACTTAGCAGATCTCTGCTTTTTACTTGTTTTTAATTGTGTGTGTTCTTTTTGCTACTTCTTTGTACCTTTTGATGAATTAATAAACTTATTTGTTATTTATACCTGGCTCTGATCCCAATCCACTATACACGCTTCTTTCTCTAGTAGTGTCATACAATTTAAAGGATAGGGAGTCTCTTATAAAAATAGCCACTCCAGCTCTTTCAGTCTTGTTGTTTGCCAAAAAATGATGTGGATATCGAGGGTTCTTTAGCCGAGCATTGTCCTGTACCAACAAGTGTGTTTCTTGAACACAAATTACATCAGCAGTTTCTTTACAAATATTCTTCCAGAAGATGGATCTTTTACCTGACGAGTTCAAACCGTTGGCATTTATAGATATAACCTTAATATGCATTGTTAAAGGGAACCTGACCCCTCCAAATCCCCCCCGACCCTATGAATACCTGTCCCGGTAATAGCCGGTGTGACGCTATTTGTGTCACATCCGGTCATGGTGACGCAGGTACACCCTTTAGGTGTAAAGCAAAAGCCGCGCATGCGCAACGCAAATAGCGTCACACTGGCTATTACGCCCATACAGCAGGGCGAGGAGGAGCAGGATTATTTATCACACCCATTGGGGCGTGATATTGAGCTGCCCAGGCGGGCTTAGGATTGCACAGGGAACACCCTGTGCGGCCTATTCAGGGAGAAGAAGTTGCAGAATTGTAAGTGTGTAATGGTCTTTTTGTCAATGCTACCCCACTAATTTTTTACACAAAAGGACCACTAGAAAGGATGTCTGAGGGTGCAGGGACAGGTATTCATAGGGTACCTTTACACGCGGCTACATTTCTAGGGTGGCTACAGGTAACTTACTGGTTGCAGTGAAATCATGGAGAGATTATTCCATTTATACACAGCAACAAGATAGAACCTTGTCTCCATGATTTCACTGCAACCAATAAGTTACCTGTAGCCACCCTAGAAATGTAGCCGCGTGTAAAGGTACCCATAGGGTTGGGGGTGATTTGGAGGGGTTAGGTTCCCTTTAATACTATATACTGCTTTATGTGAAACCATTGCTCCTAAATGTGTGAAAAACATGGGAAGGACAGATAGGGGATGGGAACGGACAGGGAAACAAATTTGCAGGGTTATCAAGCCTAAATTTTTGCTTCATCATAAGAGGGAATCCCCTTACAGTTCCAAAATCAAGAAAACAGTAAAGAAAAGGGAAAAAGTGAAAAAATAGTTTGAAAGAGAGTGGAAAAAAACACTTTGTGGGCAACTTTTCCTTGTTTCAACACCGCCATAAAGGCACCAGACACAGAGTAGAAAGCAGGAAACAGAGAACATCTATCCAGTAATCAATCATGCCCTGAACCAGTCTGGGTCCAGTTTTTTCTTTTTCTGTGCCTGAGGAGCTCTTCTGTCACTCAGATATATAGGCTGAATCTTCCATTTTAGCAATAGATCTCCCGCCTTTTCCGGGGATGTGCAGACAAATATGGAATTGTCCTTTGAGACTTACAGTTTCGTGGGAAACCCCCAGTGGTACTTTATTCCTTGTTCCCTGAGGGCTGTAGTATATGGCATATACTCCCTTCTCTGAGCTAGAGTACCTGCCGACAGGTCAGGGAATACCTTCAGGTGGGCCAAGTTATCTGGAAGTTTCGGCCTTTTCCTGAGACCAGCCATAAAAGTCTCCTTTATTTTATAGACATGATTCTGGGCAATAACATCTCGTGGTAAATCTGGGTTGAGACCTTTTGGTTTTGAAATCCTGTGTATTCTATCCACAATAAAGTACTTGCTGTCTGCAGAAGGAATCAGTGTGTGTACGAAGCTTTGAAGGAGACTTGGCAAATCTTTGTCAGGAATAGAGTCATCAATCCCTCTAATGCGAATATTATTTCTCCTGGATCTGTCCTCAAGATCCAGTGTTTTGTTGTGGATTTGGGAAACCTCCTTTTCTAAAGCCTCATTAGCATCTATTAGTTCATTATGAGATTTAGTAAGTTCTTCCAGCTTCTGCTCCAGGTGGTTATTCTAGTTCCCAGATCCTGGAGTTCTCCCTTGATTTCTGCCTTAAACTCAGCTATCATTCTTTTAAGATCAGCTTGGAGTTCTTGCCTCAGGAATTTTAGTAAAGCCTCCATTGTTTGTGTGTAAGTGGAATGTCTGTCTGGGCTTCCCCTCCCCCATCTGAGGCTGCTGTTTGCGAGCCACATTGTGAAGAGCAGAGAGAGGGGGATGGGGAGTGAGAAGCTGCAGCCATATTGGAGGCTGAATTCCGTACCTGGTTTCTGGAGAAATATGCAGTCACTTTCTTTGGAGATCTCCTTCTTGCTGACTTGACGCTCACCATTGGTACCACTGTGCCTCAGGTCACCAAGTAACTTATTTAGGGCTTCCCAGGATGGTTTTTCACCTTGTTGTGCTGAGTTGAAGCCAACCTATGTTGGAGCTCCTGCTCTAAGCAGCCTGTGCCATTCCAAGCTCTGCCAACCCCCCGTTTCTACATAATTCACGTGAAAGACGTTTTTTTTTTTTTTTGATCAGATACATTTTTATTAATACTCAAAGTAGTCATATACAAATCTCACACATCAAAATTTTGCATTTTCCTATACAGAGTGAAAGAAGTTTATTCCCTGTATGGAGGGTGGGGGGGAAGGGTGGGGGGGAGGTGGTAAGAAAAGGGAATAGGGAGTTTTTGTATGTACTGGACCTAACTGGTTACATTGTATATATCAGTTGATTGTACTGCTACATTTTTGTATGACTCTTGACTTCTCACATAAAAACCATTTGATTTAAGTGAAAGAATTCACGTGAAATGAAAGACTTAATGGAAAAGGGAATCATTAACTGGGTAGAAGGACAAAATGAGCAATTGTAAGTACACAGTGCTATATAATATGATGACTGCAATATATTATGATAAACACTTTGATAGGAATGCTTCCTTAAATCACACCATCCTTGTAGGCAGTGTTCACACATTGTGGCCATATTGCAGAGTTGTTGTATTTTTGCTGCATTTTTCTGCGAAATTTGAACTTATGGTGAAAATAAATCTGCAAAAAACGCAGAACGGATCCTTAGAATGGATTTTACTTAGAGGGTTTGTCCGGCTATTACTAATATCTGTGTGTTTATTTAGGCTGTAAAATGCCAACAGTTTGTAATTTACACCCTGTTAGCATTTTGCATGGTTACCTAGATATTACGATTTAGTGTGCATGTGGAGATGTAGCTCATTCCCCATCTAGAGGCGTGTTGTTTTGGAGCCTGGCTGTAATGGCACAACTGTTCGTTTACTCCCAGACTCCAAAAAGCCCTACCCCAGACTCCAGCAGGCCAGCCCCAATCTGCAATAGTACCATCTCCATTCACCTATGTAGATGCTGATCGAACTGCATTGCACTGAGTGAGCGGTCATCTCCTTCTCTGTGCATCACTGTGCCAAAGCTGCCCCTCCGTGCAGGAGATGACCGCTCTGTGGAGTGCTGTGGTGTGCGCGCCGTTCATTCTTCTTCCCCGCGCTGGTCTGTAACTGAAGCAATCTTCCTCTCTGTATCACTGCCACAATCTCTGTCAAGGAGATGAATCAGTGCTGCGTGTGTGCATGCTCATCTCCTTCAAAGTGGCGACAGCTGTGGCAGTGATACAGGGAGGAGGATTGCTTCAGTGACAGCGCAGGTTTGGGGAAGTATGAACAGTGCACACACCGCAGCACTGCACAGAGCAGTCATCTCCTGCACAGAGGGGCGGCTTCAACACAGTGATGTAGAGAAAAGGAGATGACCACTTAGTGCAATGTGGTTCAATCTGCGTCTACATAGGTGAATGGGGGTGGTCTTATTGGAGACTGGGGCAGGCCTGTTGGAGTTTGGGGAGGACATGTTAGAGTCTGGGTGTAAATGACCAGTTATGACGTTACAGCCAGGCTCCAAAACAAACAAGACTCTGGTTGGTGGCGTCCAAACATGCACAAAGGTAATATCTAGGTAACCCTGCAAAATGCTGACAGGGTGTAAATTACAAACTGTTAGCATTTTGCAGCCTAGATTCACACACAGATTTTAGGAAAAGCCCGGATAACCCCTTTAACTATTGTGTGTGGTTATTCAAATTATGATTCAGCCCTCTTCTTCACCTCTTTATCATTTGATGCTGCTATAAGAAATGGTTAAGAAGAATTTCAATAACTGTTATGTTAAATATTAACAGGAAATGAGTGCAAATGGATGCCATCTGTGTGCTGTACATGTTTTCCACAGACTCATAGACTTGTATAGGCCCTTTTCATCCATGCTGCCAGAAAAAAATGGCCATGTGAATACCATGGCATCATAGATAATAAAGTGTACATGTTGTATCCGTAAGAAAACAGATGCAACACTAACGTGCAACAGAGTAAGGCCTAAGAATTTATATGACATAGATTTCACCGAAACACTGATAAAATAACTATTATTGCTGATGGTCTCATTGCTGTATATAAACTGTATGGCCAATACCAAAAAGTCATTTCAAAGGCACTGTGATTGTCAGGAAGTGGTTGCACTCTAGGTCAAATTAATACTTCAGGGTTTTTTATATTAATAAAAAATTTTTAAAAAAAATTAATTAGTGGAAAAAATGGATACAAATTGTTTTTGAGTGACATTTTTTTACAAGCCATGCATGCAAGTATGCACCAAAAAACTAACGGAAGCTTCTTAGGCTTCTTTTAAAAATCGTTGAAATTGGACAGTACATGAATGCGATGATGGTATCCATGTGCAATCTGTTTTTTTTTTGTTTTTTTTTTTACCACTAACCCATCTCCTTAAATAGGCTAGTTTGATCATCAAATTGGTAAAATATAGGACATGTCTTCATTCTCTTTAAGGCCGCTTCACACGCTACGATATCTGTGAATGATATCGTTAGCTATGTCACGTGACCGCGATCCTTCTGAAATCGTTAGTGCGTTGTCACATGCATCGTTATCGATCTTAAATTTGGCAACGCGCCAGACACTTGGAGAAGATCGTTGGAACGATTTTACAAAGCGACAGGAATAGGAGAAATATGAACGTCATCGTTCAACAAGGTGTCACACTGAACGATGTTGCTGCTTCACAGATCCTTAATTGAACGACGAATGATAGATTTGAGGTCCTGCTATCAAATTTGAGTTGTCCGATCCAACGATTTCTCATTCAGACATCCTGCATTTACACGCAACGATGCACAAACGAGATCGTAAGAACGATCCCAAAAGCGTGACGTTTCAACAATATCGTTTCAGTATTAAGGCTCTCAGCTAAAATGTTTTTCAGAAACGTTTGCAGTTGAAAAAGAGTATCCAAATGTTATCATGACCTAAACTCAACTAAACTCAGAAAACATATTGGCCCCGATGAATAAAAACAGACAATTTTCAGGATGGGCTTGATGATGGATGTGTTGAAGTCAGATGCTACTGATTCATCAAGTGGTGCACACCTCTTAATGAATCAGGAGAATCTGACGAGTGGCATACACATCCAAGCGCTATGCCTGAGCCTTTACTCCAGTAAGATTTCTGGTATAAAATACGCCTCAGTTCATCATGTATTAGAAGAACTGTGGCGTCACACCCCCCGTCCCTTTTCAGTTACACCCATTTTGGCGGAGCTGGAAGAAACTAATGTGAACACGACAAAAGTTGCAGCATTTTTATGCAACTCCGAGTTGCACACAAATTTTGCAACATTTTAAAGCAATTTACACCAGAATTCTGGCGAAATTGCTTTGATGAACTGATGTCAAAGTCTAGGAGGTACTCAAAAATTTGTCAAAGTAAGAACAGAAACTGAGTTTAACTTTTGAATACAATCATAGTAGTTGTTATCTTCTGGCTGAATCACTGTTGATTGGAGGGGGTTTGACTGCTGGGCTGCAAAGCGCTGAGTATTATCCAACAGCCAATAGGGAATATGGTGCTAATTGGTGAGGGTTACAGCGGTGGGACACTGACCAATCAGCAAGTTATCGCCTATCCAGTGGGTTAATGATAACTTGTTTTAACCAGACAACACCTATACTGTAAACTTTTAAATTTTATTGCTGGCCTCAAACTTTTCAAAAAATATTATACAGCTATTCCGATGTGGGTTTTTAAAGTCAATATACTAGCCTCATCATTTCTAAGAAACCTGTACACAGTTTGTAATGTAAATCTGATATAACAGTTTATCATGATGATGGGAACTATCACTAAGGCTGGTTTCACACTGCCATGTTTTGGCATCCGTGTGAATCTGGCTGAAACGGGATGCACCTACACCCGTTTTTGGCCCCACTAACCTTCAATGGGGCCGCAGGAACTTGCGGGTGCATCCAGTTCTTCCCGTTTCCCCCTGATCCGGGTGTCCAAGTTTTTTTGCACCGAGACCAAAAACGCATTTTGTTGCGAATTTGGTCTCTATGACAAAAACCGTAAACACCCTTTTTCTTGGCACTATGGGTTTAATTAAAATGTAGTTATATGGAACCCGGATCTCGCTGGATCTGGACGCCAGATCTGGGTTTTTGAATTGCGCAGGTCCGGAACGTATTTCTAAATGACATGCCCAGGTATGTCATGTAGAACCGGATCCTGCGGAAATAGGTATGCAACCGGATTCAACGGGATACTTTCACACTATTATCACTTATCCATGAGACAGTGAAAATACCGGTGCTGCGAGGGCATCCAGTTGAGTCATTCCGGGGGGGGGAGGAATAGTAAGTTATTCTCAAATGAGAGATTCACCTCTCATGTGAACCCGGCATGAACCTAAATAGCATTATTATTCTATTTCTAGTTTGAATAAATCTTTTGTGAGGAAATGTCTACTATTACAGACAGTATAGAGTGTTATGTGGTTTATCAGACTATCACACCAGAAAAAGGAGTTAGAAAGTTACCTCCCCACCGCCAGGACTGCGAGTATTACAACCGCGCTGGAAAACTGCTTCAGACTTCTTTGGACGACAATACCATCTATGACCAGGCCTGTGTAATACGGACTAAATATTTCTCCTGTGATAAAGGAAAACTGCATTTGTAAACTGACAACTAGCCCCCAACAAGAGGTTTCAGGGCATGCTCCAGGCTGTGAAAATAATTGTTTAAAGGGCAGATCCATCATGAATTGATATAATGCACACAAATAAATCTTTTATGGTCTCATACCTAGATTGATGCATAATCATGATCCAATTACCGTATACAAAGTTCTGAATGAAACTTTTCCCCCTAAGGCCGTGTGCCCACTATGAGCATTTGGGGAGTTTTCGATGTTGCAGCATTTCTGCGCCTATTATGTAAATTTGGCTACTTGTGTTTTTTACATGCATTTGTGTGCGTTTTTATCACTTTTTTTAAGCTGTCTTTTGTCTCTTCTTGATATGTCATGACTGAAAAAACTGCTTTGTTTTTGATACTTCCAGCTATATGGCTTTGACAAAACTGTAACAATACAGTAATCTGTGGATTACATGTGTTTTTACTGCGTTTCCAAAGCAGAAAAGCCCTAAAAACACATAGTTTTATTACCTGCAGATTTTCCGCATCTAAGGCCGTCTTCACACTATGATTTTTACCTGTCAGGTTCTGTCCAGTGTTTTGCAGGATGCACCAGACAGAACCTGATCATGTTTTGGCCCCACGTGTCCCTATGGTGCCAGATAGCAGCTATTTGCCATCTGGTTTTGTTTCTGTCCGGGAGGATCCAGTTGTTTTTGTTTTTTGCCCCGAACACAAAATTGGAGTTTGCAGCATTTTTTGTATTCGGGGCAGAAAATAAACAAAACCGGATCCTCGACGATTCAGCGCCCATAACATGGGAGTCTATGGGCGCCGGATCCGGCAAAAAAACGATCCGGCTCCCAGACGTCGGGTGCTAAAAGAGCAGCAGCTCTGAAATTCAAGCCGCGCTCATTCAGCACCTGGACAGCGCAGCTGAAATAGCCGCTGCTGTAGTTCAGCACCTGGAGAGTTATACGGCTGAAATTCCAGCACCGCAGGTGCAGGGGAGCTAGCCACGGTGCTGAAATTTCAGCTGTATACAACGGCACAGGAATGAATCCTGCACAAAACAGGATCGGAGGGCATATTTGCCCTCCGCTTCTGTTCATCTGGGGCTGTCAGGTTGTGTCCGGTGCCTCCTGCAAAACACCAGACACAACCTGACAGGTAAAAATCATGGTGCGAAGCCGGCCTGATACAATTCTAAGGAGGAAATCTATACAGAAAATTCAGGTCAGGTGTGAGATCATCATTGCAGCATGAGGTAGAGCTGGACCCATTAATCAGAAAAGGCACTGGGCTCCCATCTGGTGGCCACTAACATGCCCAATAGACCAAGGTTTTCTAAATTGAGTTACTCATCTCAAATTCTGAATATGTACTTATTCTTACATCATGGGGGATACACAATCGTGTGAAAAACTGTTTGCCCTTACTTAAATGTTTCAGATCACAAAACAAATGTAAATTGCATTTGTGTGTTTACTTGTTTTATCTTTGTCTAATATTAACATTTGTTTTGTGATCTGAAACATTTAAGTGTGATAAACATGCAAAGTAATAAGAAATCAGGAAGGGGGCAATCTCTTTCACACCACTGTAGTTGGCATAATGATTTCGTGAGGACTGCCCACTGAAGTCGTGACATTGTTGTGGGAGCAGTAATACATAGGGGACTAACAATGTAATTGCCAGTAGGCTTCATATACGCTCCCAAGTCCACTAGTGGTCAAAAATGGATTTGCACCAGCAAGAACAAATGACAGTCTATGAACACTGAATGATCTATTACAGATAACTCAGTGCCTTTCATTTAGCATGGTCTGCTTGTGTACATGAACTTTTAGATGACCACTGATCAGTAAACATTGCTTAGTACCCCAATGGGGTCTGTGTAAACAGACCCTAAGTACAATTTTATTAGCTATAGGTTACTACTCACAAATATAAAATCATATTTTCCATGTCCATAGCCTTTATATACTAAACTTGCTGAATCAATAAAGGGTTAAGTTCCTTGCTGACTTCCAATGATTTGCATCCTGTGAAGTGGAATGTTTAGACCAGGCACAAAAAATAAAGGTGGCCATAAACCGGCTGAGCTAAGCCTCCATGTATTGAGTGGGTTCAGGAAAAATAGTGGTCAGCTAAACCAGTGTTCATAGGACCAATAATTTACCAGTTCCATTGACTTATAGCTAAGCTTATCAGCTAAACTGTGAATAATGGGTCTGACCAAAGCTGCTCTAAGCAATGACATGCAGCATTGTAAGGCGGCCCAGGACGATAAAATAGGTTCTAGATTACTTTTATTTATACACCATGTTCCAAATTATTATACAAATGTTCTTTTTCTCTGATTTTCCTAAATGGTCAGTGCAAATGACAGTCAGTGTAATTAAAGTCATCACCCGTTAAGTATACATCAAATTTTATTGAAGAGACCTCCCAATGATAACAGTATAATCTTCAGAATTAAAAAAAAACCCTCTAAATGCACTGTTCCAAATTATTAGGCACAGTAGAGTTTCTAAACATTTGATATGTATGAAAGAACTGAAAATGCTCATTTGTTGAATTTGCAGCATTAGGATGTCACATTCACTGAAATAAAAAGCTATTTAACTCCAAAACATCCTAACAGGCCAAGTTACATGTTAACATAGGAACCCTTCTTTGATATCACCTTCACAATTCTTGCATCCATTGAACTTGTGAGTTTCTGGAGAGTTTCTGCTTGTATTTCTTTGCATGATGTCAGAATAGCCTCCCAGAGCTGCTGTTTTGATGTGAACTGCCTCCCACCCTCATATATCTCTTTTTTTAAATATATCTTTATTGAAATTTTTCAATTTACAGGAAATACAGCAATCTACAATAAAACACAAAATAATAGGTTTCCAGGAGAAAATGATATAAGTAAAATGGGGGTAGGCCACGAGACCTGACACACATATCCAGGCCATTGTGGCTTTAGATAAATTTCTCCTTCGCACTTAGGAAGGGATTTACCCCTCGTGTCTGGGAAGCAAAAGAGGGAGCCCTTCTCTAAACAGAAAATCAGAATATAAAGGGAACTTATTTACCCTCATAGATCTTTTGCTTGATTATACTCCAAAGGTTCTCTTTAGGGTTGAGGTCAGGGGAAGATGGTGGCTACACCATGAGTTTATCTCCTTTTATGCCCATAGCAGCCAATGACAGAGGTATTCTTTGCAGCATGAGATGGTGCATTGTCATGCATGAAGATGATTTTGCTCCTGAAGGCACGTTTTTTGCTTTTTGTACCATGGAAGAAAGTTCTCAGTCAGAAACTCTATATACTTTGCAGAGGTAATTTTCACACCTTCATGAAATTTAAAGGGGCCTACCAGCTGTTTCCCAATGATTCCGGCCCAAAACATGACACATGACTCCTCCACCTCCTTGCTAACGTCGCAGCCTTGTTGGGACATGGTGGCCATCCACCAACCATCCACTACTCCATCCATCTGGACCATCCAGGGTTGCTCGGCACTCATCAGTAAACAAGACTGTTTGAAAATTAGTCTTCATGTATGTCTGGGCCCACTGCAACCGTTTCTGCTTGTGAGCACTGTTTAGAGGTGGCCGAATAGTAGGTTTATGCACCACAGCAAGCTTTTGAAGGATCCTACACCTTGAGGTTCGAGGGACTCCAGAGGCACCAGCAGCTTCAAATATTTGTTTGTTGGTTTGTAAGGCCTTTTTAGCAGCTGCTCTATTAATCCGATGAACTTGCCTGGCAGAAACCTTCCTCATTTTGCCTTTATCTGCACAAACACATCTGTGCTCAGAATCAGACACAAATCTCTTCACAGTACGGTGATCACGCTTAAATTTTCGTGCAATATCTAATGTTTTAATCCCTTGTCCAAGGCATTGCACTATTTGTTGCTTTTCGGCAGCAGAGAGATCCTTTTTTCCCATGTTGCTTAAAAACTGTGGCCTGCTCAATATTGTGGAACACCCAGTTTTCCTTTTGTTGGGCTCACCTGCCAAACTAATTATCACAGGTATCTGAGATTGATTTCAGTGATCCAAGGAACCCTGACACAATACCATCAATGGGTTTCATTGACAAAAAAAAACCCCTATGACACTTAAAACCAATTTGCATAATAATTTGGAACAAGGTGTAATATTTTAACTATTGTTATTAATAAATGTGTTAGGTCTAAGGAAGGGCAATAAAGGATAATCTATATCAAATGCCCACTGTAATGGCAAATTTAAACACATAGTTGAAATAACTAAATAATGAGATGGTGAATAAATGAAAAATAATTTGACTGTTTCTCGCAAAGTTCGGTTTCACAAAGAAGATGCGATTTTCACCATTATCGCAAGAAAAAAAATCAATGATTTGTGAATTATTTCAAGAAATTGTAACTAGTACAGTCAGTACAGCGATCACCGCACAATATTTGTTAGGCCTTAAGAATGCTGACGTGTTATCTCCAGTACTTGTGATGTAGGCTCTGCATTCGTAGAACTCATTGTTCAGTATTTTAGGTGGAATTTTCCAAACAACTTGCAGCCTAAGGCAAAGTTGACACGTTGCAGATTCCTCATTGAATATTCTTAGCAATTTACAGTGCAAAACAAGTAAATGGGTTTTTTTAAAAACCCAATAACAGACTGCGGAAAAAATCTGCATGAAAATGAAAGAATTGTGCGGATCTGAAATCTGCAGGATACTCATACTTGGGCAGATTTTATTGTGGATTTCACCAAATTAAAGAGAACCAATAAATCAGTGCAGCAGGTGATTGACGTGTGCAGCATGACATCACTATTTGTTTTTTTATTCCTCCCCTGTGGGCTTGTCTTTCTGCTGTAAGACGAACCTCTTTCCCCTGGATGAGTCTGGATGAGAGGGACGAGGGGTTTTGCTTACAGCAGAAAGACAAGCCCACAGGTAAATGGAGTAAGGTGAAATCCACAGTCAAGGGAGGCAATAAACTCCACAAGAGCAACATGTGGATTTGTTGCGCATTTGTCATTAAATCCGCAGCTGAAATTTTCTACGACATGTGAACATAGCCCAAGAGCTGAAGATAACACCCATTCATCATTTGCTGTTTTTTTTCAAGTCAATTTGCTTTTTTGTCTTGTGTCTTTTGATGCAGTCATTTTGTGCCAAATTCTTCAAAAAAGAACAGGGAGTTTCATGACACTTGTGCGAAATCAAAAATGCTCTTTTTCTCCTTTTACCCATTTTGAGACTTTTTAGCGAAGAAAAAATGCACAAAATGGATGGCAGAAAAATTACACCAAAATATGTGGTGTACAAAAAGTGACTCCAGGTGTGTGTGTGTGGGGGGGGGGCACTGAGTATATTAGCAACAAATTTGGAGACTTTTAGAACAAGTCAGATTCCATTAATCAGTCTGAAACATCTGGAAACACCACACTGACATAAAAATCAGAAAACTAAGCATCAATAGAAAGGATTAGAAAAGCACAGATAGTTTGAATTTGTCAAAAATCAAAAAGTGACTAATTGAGAGGTACTGACACAAACAAAACCAGGAGGAAACGCAATAATGAATCAGGCCCTATATGTACAAAGGATATCCATTAGTGACCTTTCATAGTCAGCCCCAGTAAGGGAACCTAGCCTGGCCCATTGATGCTACAGGCTAGCTGATGGAGATCAGTGATATACAGGGGGCGCTATTTTAATGCTGTAAGTGCTATTTAAGGGTAGATCAGACTTGCATCTGCCCTGAGCCTGGGGAATCTGTTAAAAACTTAGTGGCAGGCAGAGTGCATAGTGTTAACGGAATGTAAAGCTATGCATCGCCTACTCTATGCACCACTATGGTAGCGTGATGCTTACCGCAGCCACCGGCTCCACAGACAATCCCCTGATATGCGCTTTTGCAGAGCACACAGGAAACGCAGTCTGCAGCATTTTCCTGTGCGCCCTGCAATAGCGCATATCAGGGGATTGTCTGTGGAGCCAGCGGCTGCGGTAAGCATCACGCTACCATAGTGATGCATAGGCAGGCGGCACATAGCGTTACACTCCGTTAATGCTATGCGCTCTGCCTGCCTGCCACTAAGTTTTTAACGGACTCCCCAGGCTCAGGGCAGACACAAGTCTGACCCTAGCCTTATTCACAGTAATGGTTCCTAGGCTGCTTTCAGTGACAGAAAGAGATCCTCTAAATACTAATTATGCATGTGCCACAATAGCAATTTCTCAATTTACAAATTAGGCTGAATTGTAAGATTTAATCATGACTTACCCAACGTGCATAGAAGCAAGAAAAGAAATGCAATCAATAAGTATCCAGCATCCTGTTTGGAATAAGATAATAATCTTCCTACTGTTGCTCCCGATATCTCACTTTTTGCATCGTGCTTTTGATTCTGATCATCACGCACTTCAGAATAAGATCCCTCTTGTCTGCAAGGGGTCATCTCACCCATCTGTTTCCATGAAAGGAGAGTGACAGCTGAGGACAGCCACGTCCACATCAGAAGGCTCCAGAACCAAGGATCTTTAACAGGCTTATTGTCCTCAGAATACAGCAAGAGCTTAATCATGGCATAGGAAGCAATGAGGTAGCATACTAAAGTCATAGGGGTTAGGGACGACTGCAGTCTTCGAGGACCATTCATCTGATTCCAGGCTACTCCTAATACAGCTCCAAGAGATATGGAGGCTCTCAGCAAACAGGTTCCCCAGACGTCCAACATGGAATGAAATATATTAAATTGTATTATGTCTTGAATGATACTTGCCTCTTTACAGCTGCACATGTACAATAGGGTGGACACAGTAAGGTCACAGGCAATGAATAACAGGGTGCAAATCATAACATGAGGAGGTTTCATTGCTGCTGCTTCTTCTTGTTGTACCACATAAGGCGCACCTTCTGTTATAATCCTGTAAATGAACATAACATATACGGTATATCATTAAAATGAAGAGGTTTTGTCTCATTACAGATACTGGTGATACATTACTAAGGGTGGTTTCCCACTTGCATTTTTTTGTCTTGCGTCGATATGCGTCCAAATCCTGAAGCCTCCTGATCAGGCATGTGACCCTATACTTAAAACGGGGCCGCAGGGACATGCGTTGGTAACAGTATTTTGGCGGATCCGCACCACTGCATCATTTTGACCTCATCCCTGAACGCACAAAGTTGTTTTTTTGCGGCATGACAAAAATCCTGAAGCATGCAGATCCAGCTGTGTGCATCTGCAAATATACGGTAATGTGTCCCAATGGTTTCCGGATCTGTCCGGGGCGGATCTGTCCATCCTGATACATTTTTTCCACTGCGCATGCCCAGAATTAATTCTGCCCAAAGTGAAAATATTTTCTCTGTCTCTCCCTGGACAATAAAGGATGTAATACTGTTACAACTGCAGCATTTTTCTGCATGATCCTGTGCCTGATCAGGCAAATAAACGCTGCATTTGCATGAGGTTTCACATGCGGCAACGGATGCAGGTGCACCCGTTTTCATCCTGATCAGGACACAACGCAAAAGTGAAAGGAGCCTTAGAAATGCCAGAAAATCTAGCAAATTTTTTCTGTCTATGCCAAATTAGGCCGGTATCAAAGTAAAAAAATAGGGGGGGGAACAAGAGGCGCAATAGTGCCCTATCACTAGTGACACTAATGTATGCGGTGGGTATGAATTCACTCACCTAGCACAGTTGTGAGACCCACAACTGGTGTAAAAGCATTTGGCATTAAATGCAGCTGCTGCAGGACTTCCACCTTCCACATGCACGTGGGAATCATCCAGAAGTTACCTCAGGGGAAATGGTGTATCAGTGTCCGCGCTGCTGAAATCCCAAGAAAACGATCCGGAAACCATATGTAGGTTGCATCAATCATCCATTTATTCCTTTCCTACGCGTTTCAACACTGTCCTAGTGTCTTCCTCAGGGACTCTCTGAGGAAGACACTAGGACAGTGTTGAAACGCGTAGGAAAGGAATAAATGGATGATTGATGCAACCTACATATGGTTTCCGGATCGTTTTCTTGGGATTTCAGCAGCGCGGACACTGATACACCATTTCCCCTGAGGTAAATTAGGCCGGTTGCACACTGGCGTTTGCAAACGCAGCGCACCGAATGCAGCCAAACGCTTGTGCACATGCGTTCCTATGTTTAACACCAGCGGGAGATCAGCTGTGGCTGGGAGGAGGAGATCTCCACTGCTGATTGGCTGGCGGGCTGCAGGCTGCATACTAATGTGAACGCATGCAGAGATTCTCCGCTGCATTCACATCAATATGGGCTGTGTTTGCACTACGTTTGCGTCTGCATGCCATACGCATGCAGACACAAACGCCAGTGTGAAACCACCCTTAGGCCATGAAACCCCTCTCTCTACAATGGTTCATATCTACAGGGGTTGTGTTCACACAGTGTTATTTTGCAGCCTTTATTCTAACATACAAAATGAAGTATTAGCAGGAAAAAATGCTGCATACATAACACGGGTTTTTGATGGTTTTCATGCATTTAATTGAATTAGCAAAAAACGCAGCAAAACTGCATAAAGAGTTGACTTGCTGAAGTTTAAACCCTCATTCTCAAATCAGTATTTTTGATCAAATCAGTATTTTTGATCAATACTTCATCAGTATTTGTCTGTCAAACCAGGAGTGTTTCCAAAACAAAGAACAGGCGTCAGGCATTCAATTAGGCTGGGGTCAGATTAGTGCATGGCATCGGATGCGGGATGCAAATGACGCTCGGCTCAGAATGCCGCCAGTGTGACAGAGTGTCAGTCACTGTGATCACATACGCAGAGAGGAGGGAGAGATTAATCTACCCATCTCCACCATTGCCTGTCTCTACATATATCACACTGCACTAGATGTCTTCCAAGTCCAATGCAATGTTTCACTCGCACCCATAGACTTGTATGGGCAAAGATTTGCTGATAATCGCAACATGCTGCAGTTTTTTTCCTCAACCTGATTAGGGCTCAGGACAAACTTGCAGATCTGAGCTCTTCGATTGAGTAACAGAAAGCATCACTGTGCCTGTTCCCTCTTCCCTCCGCCTCTTTCAGTGATGCTTCGGTGCAGGCGCCAGATTCCCACCCCGCACTGTGCATAAAGCATAACACACTACATGGCCATGATCTGGTGCCTGTGCTATACGCAGGTGCAATCTGGGTATGTCATGTGACCTAAGTTCTCGGGCATACTGAATGGAGCATGCCCGAGAACTAACTAATCTAGGCAGGCGCAAATGACATCAGAAGGAGAGGAGGCGGTCCCCGGAGAACAGAGGAGTATGACTGACAGCAGCAAGGTGTTTAGGTCCAGGGAAGGGAGCGTACCTCCCGGATCTTTTAAAGGTATTACCATATAGGGCGGCCGCGGGAAATATTATAAAGTTATTATTTAGGTGTCCCTGGGGGGCAGAGATATAAGAGCCACCTTCACAAAATGCAGCATAGACGCTGCTGAAGTGCTGAATGTGGCACTTTTAATTTAAGAGGCTCTGGGGGGGGGGTGACAGGTTCCCTTTAATCATTTCAAGGCTGTGGCTATCCCAGTTGCTTGTGCATCTTTTTCTATCACACTTCTTCCTTCCACTCAACTTGCTATTATTATGCTTGGATACATCACTCTGAACAGCCAGCTTCTTTAGCAATGACCTTTTGTGGCTTACCCTCCTTGTGGAGTGTGTCAATGGCTGCCTTCTGGACATCTGTCAAGTCAGCAGTCTT
Organism: Allobates femoralis; assembly: GCA_033576535.1. Classification (NCBI taxonomy): domain Eukaryota; kingdom Metazoa; phylum Chordata; class Amphibia; order Anura; family Aromobatidae; genus Allobates; species Allobates femoralis. The sequence goes on along the minus strand of JARQOC010000003.1, from coordinate 680,992,759 downwards.
CCCCATGATTGTGTAGCCTACTGAAGTAGACGAAGGGATCATTTTCATTGCGTAGTAAGCCTTTGCAGGTGTTTTGTGTTAATTATTCTAATTTTCTGAGATAATGACTTTTGGGTTTTCATTAGCTGTAAGCCATAATCATCAACATTAACACAATTAAAATAGATCACTCGATTTGTAATGACTCTATATAATATATGCATTTCAGTTTATGTATTGAATCACTAAAATAAATGATCTTTTTGGCGATATTCTAATTTATTGAGATGCACTTGTACATATACACTGCTAATCACGGCATGCAGCAATTTGTTTCTCATCCAACTCTACGTGAGAAAAAAGTGCTGTTATTCACTGCCCCATATTATATTGGACTAAGGGCTGATAAAACATGGAATAGCCCTCTTCCGTGTTATATGCTAGTGTGAGCGAACCCTAAAGCCCTGTCCCCACAGTGCGCTTTTTTATGCGTTTTTGCTGAATTTGTTTGTCACAAAAATGTATGTTTATCCTTCAGTAAAGTCTATGAGAATTCTTAATTGCTGTGCCAATGATGCTTTTTTTTCATTGCCTATTTGCAGCATTTTTTGGTCCAGAGTATAAAATGAGTATGTCAATTCTTGCTGCGTATTAGCACCGGTTTTCTGCCCTTCCTGCCACTCACAATAAGAAACTCAAAACCAAAATCTGTACTAAATACACCCCAAAACGCATTGCTTTCCTCTCCCTAGCCTTTCCTCTCCGTGTCCCGTGTCCATTGCTTGTTACATCCTCTTCCTCTCCCTTCCTTACTTAGTTTGACTGTCAATGAATGTCAATAATGCACTTATTATCTTATAGGTAAACCTTTGGATGTTTAAACCTCACTATATTGTCACCTCATCACTTCTCTACATTACACTAGTAGTAATTAACCTATGTATTAAATGCATTCATTTTGATATTACTCAGGCTAGGAATACTTAATTAACGTGACTCGACTGAACAATAATATAATATGAATTCATTTATATAGCACTATTACGTCCATGGTACTTAACATAAATTTGCAACACTGTAGATACAGCACCTTCTGACAAAGGCTTAAGTTGTAAAGCCGAAATGTCAAGCATTACTTTTTTTGACTGTTCTTTTTGTACATCCCCAATAAATACAACCGCAATCACGCAACGCAATTCTCCAGGACTCTTGACTCTTGTGTGTGCCGAAGTTCACTTAGTGCTGAGTTCCTAATGGATAACATGGCCCAGGTATTATCTGATTTTAAAATAGAAAGCATATATTGTGTATATATATATATACATACACACACACACACAGGGTGGGCCATTTATATGGCTTAACCTAAATAAAATGGGATTTGTTGGTAACATCAACTTCCTGTTTGTGGCACATTATATGGGAGGGGGAAAACTCTTCCAGATGGGTGGTGACCATGGCGGCCATTTTGAAGTTGGCCATTTTGGATCCGACTTTATTTTTTTCAATGTGAAGAGGATTATGTGATATATCAAACTTATGAGAATTTCATAAGAGAAACAATGGTGTGCTTGGTTTTAATGTAACTTTATTTCTTTCTGAAACAACGGATACTGGAAGCCTGTGCTGCATTTCTTCTGCAGTGTTGCTATCAGTGTGTCAAGAGCGGGAGAAGAGGGTTGCATTGACAATCCAACACAATGGACAGCACTTTAAACACATTTTATAAGTGGTCATAAACTTGTAAATAATTCATGAAAGAATAAAGTTATTTTAAAACTAAGCACACTATTGTTTTTCTTATGAAATTCTCAATAGGTTTGATGTGTCACATGACCCTCTTCACATTGACAAAAATAAAGTTGGATCCAAAATGACTGACTTCAAAATGGCCGCCATGGTCACCACCCATCTGGAAAAGTTTTTCCCCTCCCATATACTAATGAGCCACAAACTGGAAGTTGATATCACCAACCATTCCCATTTTATTTAAGTTCATCCATATAAATGGCTCACCCTGTGTGTGTGTGTGTGTATATTGTGTGTATACATACATATATATATATATATATATATATATAACGCACAGTGCAGACCAAAAGTTTGGACACACCTTCTCATTCAAAGAGTTTTCTTTATTTTGATGACTATGAAAATTGTAGATTCACACTGAAAGCATCAAAACTATGAATTAACATATGTGGAATTATATACTTAACAAAAAAATGTGAAACAACTGAAAATAGGTCTTATATTCTAGGTTCTTCAAAGTAGCCACCTCTTGCTTTGATTAATGCTTTGTACACTCTTGGCATTCTCTTGACGAGATTCAAGAGGTAGTCACCGGAAATGGCTGTCCACCAACATTCACCATCCAAACTGATGGAACTGGAGACGATCTGCAAAGAAGAATGTCAGAGGATCCCCCAATCCAGCTGTGAAAAACTTGTTGCACCATTCCCAAGAAGACTTATGTACTAGCTCAAAAGGGTGCTTCTAACCAATAGTGAGCAAAGGGTCTGAATACTTATGACCATGTGATATTTCAGTTTTCCTTTTTTAATAGATTTGCAAAAATTTCCACATTTCTGGTTTGTATAAGTCAAGATGGGGTACGGTGTGCACATTAATGAGAAAAACAATGAACTTTTTTACATTTTCCAAATGGCTGCAATGAAGCAAATTTAAAGGGGTCTGAATAGTTTCCGTACCCACTGTACATATATATATATACACACACACACACACACACACACATATATATATATATTAGCGTTTAGCAGAGGAGAAAAGTAGCCGCACTCACCGGAGCAGGGTTTTTCATTCTTTATTTGCTGAAACAATCCTTGCGGTACAGCAACATAGCGGGGAGGGGGTGCAGGAAGGCGGACGACGGTTCACCGTTTCGCGGATGATACCGCTTCTACGGGTCCTCTACGGCGTCTGTCGTCACATCCGGGATTAAATTAGTGGTGAGTTCGGTACTGTAGTGATCAGTCAGTGAAAGACAGTCACTTAGTACATAGAGCTCCCAATCCGGTAAACACTATAGGTTCATAGACGTAGTATAAGCTAGTTCCTATATATAATATGAATAATTGCTAGATCAGGTGTATAATGACTAATAACCCTGCAAGCTTTATTGTAATTAATTTAACTGTGTTGCATTTCACTTTAGAATATGTGCTGTTTATGTTTCATGCACGATTTTGACTACGAGTGGTAGTGACGCCACACCCGGGGGTAATTTAATCCCGGATGTGACGACAGACGCCGTAGAGGACCCGTAGAAGCGGTATCATCCGCGAAACGGTGAACCGTCGTCCGCCTTCCTGCACCCCCTCCCCGCTATGTTGCTGTACCGCAAGGATTGTTTCAGCAAATAAAGAATGAAAAACCCTGCTCCGGTGAGTGCGGCTACTTTTCTCCTCTGCTAAACGCTACTATATGTGAATCTCATTAATGCCAGCACCACCAGGCTACCTGCAGCTGACAGCCACGAGAGTGGCACAGGCCAGTGCATAATTAGTTAGTGCCCGGTAACCTTCTACTAATGTGATAAGACTGTGACTTTTTCAACCGTGAGCACAACTATAATTGCACTTAAAGGCTATATAATCCACTAACATGGATACGGAGCCGAATGTGTCGGCAACGAATACTGCAGGAGGTTTGTCAAGATCAATCTCAGCGGGGAGGGAGGATGCAGAAAGGTTTTTCGTGGAGTGTCAGGGGGCCGTCACACGGAACGATATTTTGCCCGATATCGTTTAAGCGATCTCCTTTTTGATCGCTTAAGCGATATCGGGCAAGATATCGTTGCATGTAATCAAGCGATTTACGATGGTAAATTGCTTGATCGTGACATCGCTGATCTGAGGTTCGGTTCTCAGATCTAGCGATGAACGATGCAACGATCTGCATCATCGTGGTGTATGACACCACGATGATCCATCTCCCAGCGACCGCGCCTATGCTGGGAGATGGTAACTATGGTACACGTCGGGTTACTAAGCGACGCGCGGCGCCTAGTTACCCGATGTGTACCATAGTTACGAGCGAGATCGCTGCTCCACATCGCTGGTGAGTCTGTCTGTGTGACATCTCACCAGCGATGTGAGCGATATTGTAAGCGATTGCGCGTGCACGTGATCGCTTACAATATCGCTAAAGATATCTGTGCGTGTGACGGCCGCCTAACACAGATGAAGTTTCCTCCTTCCTAAGCACTAAAAGCTTGGAACAGCGGATACAGAATCTTGCGGAACGCGAGATAAAAACTTTCTGGACTATACAATCGTTAAAAGGATATGTCAGTTGTAAAAGGAGCCCTAGAGGTTTAAGATTAATTAAGGCTATGGCATTTGGAAAAGAGGATGCAAGCTTTGTAAAGGAGTGGCAGGATTTGCTGGAGGCCAGCTCTGTCAATTTATTGAAGCTGGTGTTGAAGCAAAATATAAAAGAGCATGAGAAAATTAATTCCCAATTAAGAGCATTGAGAACAGAGCTGGAGACAAGATATAAGACAAAACAAGAATGGAATAATTTCCTAAAAAAACTTGATAAAAAGCTTATCCCTCTACAGTCTGAAATAAAAGAGAAAAAAAGAGAGAAGTTTTTAAGGGACAAGCAAGATTACGAGTCCGGCAATGTTTTCACATGGGGGAAACCACCTAATGCTACTCCTTTTAGGAATAAAAACAAGAGAAAGCCCAATGTTGGTCCTGCTGGGACTTCGAAATATCCACCGAAATCTCCCCACACCCCTAAAGGAGATAATAGAGGAGGCAAAAAGAAGAAAAAGAAAAATAAGAATAAGAACGTCAGTTCAAGTGATAGTGAGACAGATGATGAAACAAGTGATAGTGACCAAAGACCTCAGACAAAAAAGTTTAACTATGCAGAGAAAGACCCTTTAGAAGAAGAACGAGAAGGGGAAGAGGAAGAGGAAGGAGGTCCCCCATATGGGAAGAGAAAGACTGTGTCGTGGAGGGACTAAACGCTTCGAATAATAATGAGATTAAAATCTTCAATTTGACAGAAAAAATCATCACACAGGATATGGACACTCTGTTAAGAAAAGGACTAAATTATTGTGTGGAGGAGTCCTTTGATTATACAGAATTTAGGGTAGACCTTTACAAGGCTACGAGAAAAATACACTTGTTTAAGCATTTTTCATGTAATAAAAAACAAAAAGAGGGTGAGAGAGAAACACAGAGAAATAGCAACACTGTAAAACCAATAAAAATAGGAGCACTTGGTTTTTTCGCCAGTGAAAATTCCTTGAAAGAAGTAAGAGAAGAAGTTGCGCTGCTGCTTGATACAGACCTAGGTTTAATGAGTGGCACCGATAGTGAGAGGATCGATTCAGATAAAAGTTTTTTTACAGGAGGGGTAAAATCAGATTTCTACCCGCCGGTGTCACCGGGAAATAGTATCGACCTATTTGAGGAGATGGTCTGCAAAGAAATAGAGGCTTTAATATACCCGTGCCCTAAATCAAATTTATCAAAAAAAAAAAAAATGGCGTTAGATAGTATCCTCAAATGGGATGACATCCTAGTCAAAAAAGCTGATAAAGGGGGTGGAGTGGTTTTACTAAAAAAGGTAGATTATATGAATGAAGCCATGAGACAATTGAATTCCCCAAACTCCTATATAAAACTTTTAAGCGATCCTACTCACAAATTCAATATGGAACTAAGAAATCTTTTAAGGAAATATGTAGATGGTAACACTATTTCAAAAAAACAAGCGGAAAAATTAATTTATGAATATCCAAGGAAGCCCTTTTGGTATTGTTTACCCAAAATGCATAAATCAGTTGATAATCCACCTGGACGCCCTATTGTGTCCGGGATCGGTTCTGTGACCGAACCCTTATCGCAATATATGGACTGGTTACTCCGACCCCTTTTAAAAAAGATACCATCTTATATTAAAGATTCTGGAGAGTTCGTAAGGATGATTGATGAATTTGAATGGCAATCCGGGTATAGTATGGCATCCATTGACGTGGAAAGCCTCTATACCCGGATTCCACAAAATTTGGCTATAACTGTATTGAGAGAAATACTACAGATAGAAGGCCAACATGCATCACTAATTGAGTTCATTTGTGAATCTGTCCAATTCATCTTGACTCATAATGCGTTTATGTTTAATGATAGCTGGTACAGACAAATCTCTGGGACAGCCATGGGGACCCCTGTCTCATGTACATTGGCCAACCTCTTCCTGGCCCATTTCGAGGACCATGTCATCTACAATAATTGTAACCCCTATTTGAAATACATAAAACTATTCATCCGGTACGTGGATGACATCTTCATCGTCTGGGAAGGTGAGGAAAAGGTTTTTTCTGCCTTCGTCACATTTATCAATGAGAATAATGACTATAATATGGCTTTTACTTCCTTTTATGGAAATAAAAGTCTAGAGTTTTTAGATGTCAAACTAGAACTCAAAGATGATAGGCTGATAAGATCGCTGTTTAGGAAACCTACCTGGTCAAACACCTTGTTGCATTATGAAAGTGCCCACCCTCAGCACACTAAAAAGGCTCTCCCATATGGCCAATTTCTGAGAGTTAAACGCATGAACAACACCACGGAGATTTGTGAAGAACAAATGACAAGATTAGAACAGAACTTTAAAGATAGAGGGTACCCAGATATGCTATTAAAAGAGACCAGGGACAGGATGTTTATTGATAAAAAGCGAGAAAAGAGAAATGTGGAGAATATGAAAAATAAACGATTTGTTTTTTCATTTAAATATGGTCCTATGTACCAAAAGATCTCAGATTCTATTAAAAAATTTTGGCATGTGCTAGAAAGGGATAGAGAGTTACATTCTGTAGGCATAGGTGCCCCATTGATAGCATACAGAAGATGCAATAACTTGAAGGACCTATTAGTGAGAAACAGGATCAGCCCTGATAAAAAAACAACCTGGTTGGAAAAAAGGAGACCTATAGGCAATTATAGATGCAAGAACTGTAGATATTGCCAATATCATGAAACTGATAATCCCCTGGCGATAGGTGATAAAATGCATAAGGTCACCTCTTTCATAAGTTGCAAGACCTCATGGGTGGTCTATGCAGTGTTTTGCCCGTGTCGGCGATTCTATATCGGTAAAACGATAAGGGAATTGTATAAACGTTTCAGCGAACACTATAAATCAATCAGAACAGGCATTGGGAGTCCCAAATTAATACAGCATATAAATGAAGCACACGAGGGGAATGCAGATGTTCTGACCTTTGCTGGTATTGAACAAATTCGCCCTTCTGTTTTAGGGAGCGATACGCATAAAGCACTTTTAAGGAAAGAAAGTAGATGGATAATCGAGACCAGAGCCTGTGGACCTCTAGGGCTCAATGAGAAAAATGACCTGGCCGTGTTCCTGTGAACGTGCAAATTATGCGCACTTCTCACAGGAATGCAAATGATGATTACCTTATGATCCATAATATCTCTGTTAAAAATTCAGACTATACAATATGACTGATCCTATATAAGTTAAAAAGTTTTGTTGTATAGTATATAAGATTGCCGGTTCTCTGAATTCCGCCTTGTTAGTGATAAACTGGCGTCTAGTGATACCTGTCTTTCAGATAAAAGAAAGCTCTGACCCGTAGTAAAAATATGTCTGGTGAGTTCGGTACTGTAGTGATCAGTCAGTGAAATACAGTCACTTAGTACATAGAGCTCCCAATCCGGTAAACACTATAGGTTCATAGACGTAGTATAAGCTAGTTCCTATATATAATATGAATAATTGCTAGATCAGGTGTATAATGACTAATAACCCTGCAAGCTTTATTGTAATTAATTTAACTGTGTTGCATTTCACTTTAGAATATGTGCTGTTTATGTTTCATGCACGATTTTGACTACGAGTGGTAGTGACGCCACACCCGGGGGTAATTTAATCCCGGATGTGACGACAGACGCCGTAGAGGACCCGTAGAAGCGGTATCATCCGCGAAACGGTGAACCGTCGTCCGCCTTCCTGCACCCCCTCCCCGCTATGTTGCTGTACCGCAAGGATTGTTTCAGCAAATAAAGAATGAAAAACCCTGCTCCGGTGAGTGCGGCTACTTTTCTCCTCTGCTAAACGCTACTATATGTGAATCTCATAAATGCCAGCACCACCAGGCTACCTGCAGCTGACAGCCACGAGAGTGGCACAGGCCAGTGCATAATTAGTTAGTGCCCGGTAACCTTCTACTAATGTGATATATATATATATATATATATAAAGCAGTTGTCTGAACGAGACCTTTAAATGTTGATGGATGTATGAATATAATATAATATAAGGGTGCTTTCACACCAGCGTTTTTTTGAAATCGCGGCAGATGCGGTGAAAAAAAACGCATCTGCCGCGATTACCGCATACCGGCTGCACTTGCGGCACGGTTGCGGCACAGTTGCCGCAACTGTGCCGCAACCGTGCTGCAAGTGCAGCCGGTATGCGGTAATCGCGGCAGATGCGTTTTTTTCACTGCCTCTGCCGCAATTTAAAAAAAACCGCTAGTGTGAATGTACCCTAACATCGATTTTTTTTCTGAATTACACTATGACTTTTTTTATATGCATTTCTAAACCGCACCTAAGTTTTACAGCAGGAGAAAAGGCGGAAAGAAGGTGCTACTTTACCAATGGATCCTAATATGCTGAATATTCTGTCCTGGAAGTTTGCCTTCCGACCGTCTGTATAATCAAATTTGGGAGATCACCACCATTTATTTGTAATAGCTACTTACTTGATGTGCGTGTTTAAAGTCTGACATGTAATGGCTGATTTACTAATACATAAAGATATGGCCCTTTTTATAAGATCAGGCTGATACCAATTTTAACAAGGAATTAAATCCAAGATAGCAGAAATGTGGTATAAACACGGCGCTGCCGTTACCAATAACATCAATTAAGGGTGAAACTGATTGTGATCTTCATTTCTACACGTTTCGGGGTCTATATGCCCCTTCTTCAAGAAAGAATCTTAGGATGTTCTGTACATCCTGTGCAGCTTATTGGGATGAGATTATGCAGTATTATGTCTGAAATTTGGATAGTTTTTTTTAATAATTCTTTATTTAAACATTTTGACAAATAACGCTCCAAACTGTATAGTAGTATACAAAGGCATATAAAACTAAAGAAATAGTCTCCCCTCGAGATCGGAGTGGAACACTGAGCACAGACAGATCAGAATGATTCAAGAGAAGCTTGGCAATAGTTCCAAATCCGAATCACCAGTCCAATGTTCGCATATAACAATTTTATACCGCCATGTAGTAATGTCAAAAACCTCGATAATTCTCCATATCTTTATGAAGAAAGGTTAAGCCAGAAGGAAGAAGAGAAAGAGATTAAGAACACAGTATTCATCAGATTCATGTTGCACAAAACACAGACAGCATGAATCAGACTCTGTATTCCATATGCTGTGGCTTATAACCTAGGACCTGTTACCCCATATAGTCACAAGCAATACAAGGTATTTCACCGTTGCTTTTAAACATGCTATTATGCAACTGGGAAATTGCCCTCTTCTCCAGAGCGGTGTTACTTACAAGGACATACATTTTTAAACACAAGGAGCATTCTGTATTTCTCAGGCACTAAAGAAACGAATTCAGGCTTGGCAAAACATATGGCAGTATAGAAACTTAACACTCAAGGTAAGGTGCAGTGCTAGCGATCTCATCTTAGCCTGGGATATCACTCTCAAAAAGACCAACATGATGCTGTTCATATTGCTTTTAAGTCTTTCTTTCACTCTAAGGCAGGGGTCTCAAACTCGGCTGGGTTGGTGGGCCGCACACAGAAAAGAATTGATATCGGGGGGCCACATTGCTTATAGGACTAAGTGACATTTTTAGTAATACCAGAATATTTTGCTCAATGTAGTTATGTCCAAATCCTGATCTTCTTTTAGTAATGTCTCACCGTGGTTCCCTTCTTGTAGTTATGTCCCCAGCTTGGTCCCTTTCTGGTGGTAATGTCCCCATACTGGTCCCCATCCTATAGTAATATCCCACATCCTGGTCCCAATATTGTACTAATGTCCCCATCCTGGTCCCCATATTGTAGTAATGTCCGCATTCTGGTCCCCATATTGTAGTAATGTCCCCATCCTGGTCCCCATATTGTAGTAATGTCCGCATTCTGGTCCCCATATTGTAGTAATGTCCCCATACTGGTCCCCATCCTATAGTAATATCCCACATCCTGGTCCCAATATTGTACTAATGTCCCCATCCTGGTCCCCATATTGTAGTAATGTCCGCATTCTGGTCCCCATATTGTAGTAATGTCCCCATCCTGGTCCCCATATTGTAGTAATGTCCCCATCCTGGACCTCATCATGTAGTAATGTCCTCATCCTAATCCCGTTCTTGTAGTAATATTCTCTCCCTGGGCTTCATCTTGTAGTAATGTCCCAATCCTGGTCCTCAGATAGTAATGTCCCCATCCTGGTTCCCTTGTTGTAATAATGCCATCATCCTGGTTCTCATATTGTAGTAATGCCTCATCCTTATCCCCTTTTGTGGAAATGTCCCCTTTCCTGGCCCTCTTCTTATAGTAATGTTCCTAATCCTAGTCCCCTTCTTGTAGTAATGTCCCCATCCTGATCACCATCTAGTAATAATGCCCCCATCCTGGTCATTATATTTTAGTAATGTCCCCTATACTGATCGCCTTTTTGTAGTAATGTCCCCCATCCTGGTCCGCTTTTGTAGTGATGTCCCCACCCTGATTCCCCTTTTGTAGTAATGTCCCCATCCTGATCCCCTTTTATAGTGACAACCCCCATCCTGATCCCCTTTTTGTAGTAATGTCCCCATCCTGGACCTCTTTTATAGTAATGTCCACATTCTGGCCCCCATAGTGTATTAATGTGCCCCATGCTGGTCCCCTTTTGTACTCATGGGTGGTTTTGGTGGGTGGTTTAAACTCTCAGCTGATGATGTTACTTGACACATCAACTGAGCAGTTTGCCTGAAGTTCATCGGAGTTCACGCTTGACGCAGCTCTGGTGTGAACTCTGATGAAATTTCCCAGGGCAGGGTGCACAGCCTGTGCCTGCTACAGCTCTACCAGCAGACGTGTGTATCAGCTGGTAGAGATATAGCAGAGCTAAAAAAAGATCTCCTCTAGGCTACGTCAGAGTTTTTTTCTTCAATAAAGATGGAGTCACTAATTGTGTTTTGTTTTATTTGTAATAAAACTCTTTTTCTCTGTGTTGTGTTTTTTTTTCTATATGATTACTAGAAATTCATGGCGTTCATGTCTTGGCGTGATGCCATGAATTTCGGGCTTAGGGCCAGCTGATAATACAAAGCTGGCCATAACCCCATTATTACCCAGTGAGCCACCGCACAAGGGCCCTGGATGAGCCTGATACAGCGCCAGAAGATGGCGCTTCTATGAATGCGCCATCTTCTGTGGCGGCTGCGGACTGCAATTTGCAGCGGTGGGGGGGGGCAGAAAGCTTGGGCCACCCTGCGCTGCGGATTCCATCCCCAGCTGCCTAGCTGTACCTGGCTGGACACAAAAATAGCACACATTTTATGTGTTTGGGGTCTTATTTATAGATTTTATTTATTTATTTTTTAAAATTGATGTGGGCTTTGCACTATTTTTGTGTGCAGACAGGAACAGCCGTAGGTACGGGCTGCCCCCAACTCCCAGCTGCCTATTTGTACCTGGCTGAGAACCAAAAATATAGGGAAGCCCTTTTTTTCTAATTATTTCATGAAATAGTTAAAAAAACGATGTGAGCTTCGCCCTATTTTTGTGTCCAGCCAGGTACAACTAGGCAGCTGGGGGCTGGAATCCGCAGCGCAGGACGACTCAAGCTTTCTGGCCCCCCCCCCAACCGCTGCAAATTGCAGTTCGCAGCCGCCCCAGAAGATGGCGCGTTCATAGAAGCACCATCTTCTGCGCTGTATCCGGCTCATCCAGGGCCCTTGTGCGGTGGCTCACTGGGTAAAAAGGGGTTAGGGCCAGCTTTGTATTATCAGCTGGCCTTAAGCCCGAAATTCATGGGGTCACACCAAGACATGTCCGCCATGAATTTCTAGTAATCATATTGAAAAAAAACAGAACATAGAGAAAAAGATTTTTATTAGAAATACAATAGAACACAATGAGGGACTCCATCTTTATTAAAGAAAAGAAACCCCCCGCCTCCCCTGCCGCACATATGCTGCTAAGAGAAAGTAACATGTCACACGTCACATGGGGGAAGGAACACAGGATTCTTCCTCCTCCATGTAACATCACATCCTGCTTCTCCTCCTGTGCCCGACATTATAGGCACTGGAATTGTGCATTGTCTGAACGGCGATGCCTAATTCCAGCGGTTATAATGGGAGCCTATGGGAGAAAGCGTGCATAAAAAAGCGGCAACAATTGACATGTTGATTCTTTTTTACACTGCGCTTTCTCCCATAAAAGTGCGGCGTATATTTACGCAGCATCTGCACGGCAGAAGTGAATGTCCATTCACTTTGCCAGCAGACGCAGGTGCGCTTTAGTAGAAAAACGCAGTGTAAAAAAAGCGCAAAAAAAAAACGCACAGTGTGAACGTAGCCTCATACACACACATTCTCTCTCACATACAGACATTCTCACATACATTCTTCTTGTTTCTCAGAAATGCTTTTTCAGGTTTGTGTCTGCCTGGAGAACAGTCAACTCTTTGTGATAATTTTTTGTAAATCACATGAGACTGAGATTGCTGTATACAGTCATATGGAAAAGTTTGGGCACCCCTCTTAATCTTACTCATTTGTTTTGGTTTAAAATTGGGTTTTTGCACCAGCTATTTCAGTATGATATATGTAATAACTGATGGACACAGTAATATTTCTGGATTGAAATGAGGTTTCTTGCACTAACCAAAAATTTGAAATATACATTATTTCCAAATTTTACAGGTGCAAAAGTATGGGCACCCTTCTGATTTTCATGATTTGAATACTCCTAACTACTTTTTACTGACTTACTGAAGCACTAAATTGGTTTGGTAACCTCATTGAGCTTTGTACTTAATAGCCCGGTGTATCCAATCATGAGAAAATCTATTTCAGGTGTCCACTTGCAAGTTGTTCTCCTATTTGCATCTTCTCTGAGGAGTGGCATCATGGGCTCCTCAAAACAGCTCTCAAATGATATGAAAAAAAAAGATTGTTCAACATAGTTGTTCAGGGGAAGGATACAAAAAGTTGTCTCTGAGATTTAACCTGTCAGTTTCCACTGTGAGGAACATAGTAAGGAAATGGAAGACCACAGGGACAGTTCTTGTAAAGGCCAGAAGTGGCAGGCCAACAAAAATATCAGAAAGGCAGAGAATAAGAATGGTGAGAACAGTCAAGAACAATCCACAGACCACCTCCAAAGACCTGCAACATCATCTTACTGCAGATAGGGTCACTGTGCATCGGTCAACAATACAGCGCACACTGCACAAGGAGAAGCTGTATGGGAGAGTGAAGCGAAAGAAGCCGTTTCTGCATGCACGCCACAAACAGAGTCGCCTGAGATATGAAAAAGCACATTTGGACAAGCCAGTTTAATTTTGGAAGAAGGTCCTGTGGACTGATCAAACAAAGATTGAGTTGTTTGGTCATACAACAAGGCATTATGCATGGCACCACAAAAACACAGCATTCCAAGAAAAACACTTGCTACCCACTGTCAAATTTGTCCATCATGCTTCGGGGCTGTGTGGACAATGACGGCACCAGGAATCTTGTTAAAGTTGAGGGTCGCATGGATTCCACTCAGTATCAGCAGATTCTTGAGAATAATGTTCAAGAATCAGTGTCAAAGTTGAAGTTACGTCGGGGATGGATCTTTCAGCAAGACAATGATCCAAAACACCGCTCCAAATCTACTCAGGCATTCATGCAGAGGAACAATTACAATGTTCTGGAATGGCCATCACAGTCCCCAGACATGAATATCATTGAACATCTGTGGGATGTTTTGAAGCGGGCTGTCCATACTCGGCGACCATCAAACTTAACTGAACTGCAATTGTTTTGTAAAGAGGAATGGTCAAAAATACCTTCATCCAGGATCCAGGAACTCATTAACAGCTACAGGAAGCGACTAGAGGCAAAAGGTGGACCTACTAAATATTAATGTCACTTTTCTGTTGAGGTGCCCATACTTTTGCACCTGTCAAATTTTGAAATAATGCATATTTACAACAAACCTCATTTCAATCCTGAAATATTACTGTGTCCATCCGTTATTACATATATCACACTGAAATAACTGTTGCAAAAACCCAATTTTAAACAAAAAAAAAATGAGTAAGGGTACTTTCACATCAACGTTTTTTTTAAATCGCGGCAGATGCAGTGAAAAAAACGCATCTGCCGCGATTACCGCATAACCGCTGCACTTGCGGCACACTTGCGGCAAGCCCATGCAATGTCTATGGGGCTTGCGGTAAGTGTGCGGCAGGTGCGGTAAGTATGGTTTCGGCACTTGCGGCAGGTGCGGCCACGAAAAAAAAATGCGGTCAGCCGCGGTTTTTTTGCGGCCACACCTGCCGCAAGTGCCGATACTGCACTTGCTGCAAGCCCGCATAGACATTCTATGGGGCTTGTCGCAAGTGTGCCACAAGTGCAGCGGTTATGCGGTAATCGCGGCAGATGCGGTTTTTTCACCGCATCTGCCGCGATTTCAAAAAACCGCTGATGTGAAAGCAGCCTTAGATTAAGAAGGGTGCCCAAACTTTTTCATGTGACTGTATCTATCACATAGGAAACACTCAAACTGCCTGCTGTATATACATAACCTAGGAGATGCTGAAGCTGCTGTATATACATCACAAAGGAGACACTGAGACTGTTGTATATACATCAGAGAAGACATGTAGACATGGGGCTACAGTATATGCATCACAGGAGATGCTGAGGCATATACATTACAGGATGGGCTGGGGCATATACATCACAGTAGACGCTGAGGCATCACAGGAGAGGCAGGATCATATACATCACTGGGGAGGCCTGGTGAACACATACATGACTGGGGGGGGGGGAGATAACACTGGGAAGCATAGACATCACTGGGGGATATAAGCATCACTTGGAGGTACAGACATCAACGAGGGACAGACATCACTGGGGCATAGACAGCACTGGGGGGCACAGACAGCACTGGGCAGAGCATACAATCACTTGGGGGTATATACATCACTGGTGGTCATATACATCATTTGGAGGCATAGACATCAATGAGGGGTGCAGACATAATTGGTGAGTATATACATCACTGGGGGGCACGGACAGTATTGAGTGGCATAAACATCGCTGAGGGTATATATTTCACTGTGGGGCACATACATATCACTATAAGGAGAGGAGCCTGCCTGACATCACTATAAGGAGAGGACCCTGCCTGACATCACTATAAGGAGAGGACCCTGCCTGGCATCACTATAAGGAGAGGACCCTGCCTGGCATCACTATAAGGAGTGGACCCTGCCTGACATCACTACAAGGAGAGGACCCTGCCTGACAGCACTATAAGGAGAGGACCTGCCTGGCATCACTATAAGGAGAGGAGCCTGCCTGACATCACTATAAGGAGAGGACCCTGCCTGACATCACTATAAGGAGAGGACCCTGCCTGACATCACTATAAGGAGAGGACCCTGCCTGACATCACTATAAGGAGAGGACCTGCCTGACATCACTATAAGGAGAGGACCCTGCCTGACATCACTATAAGGAGAGGACCCTGCCTGACAGCACTATAAGGAGAGGACCCTGCCTGACATCACTATAAGGAGAGGACCCTGCCTGACAGCACTATAAGGAGAGGACCCTGCCTGACATCACTATAAGGAGAGGACCTGCCTGGCATCACTATAAGGAGAGGACCCTGCCTGGCATCACTATAAGGAGAGGACCCTGCCTGACATCACTATAAGGAGAGGACCCTGCCTGACATCACTATAAGGAGAGGACCCTGCCTGACAGCACTATAAGGAGAGGACCCTGTCTGACATCACTATAAGGAGAGGACCCTGCCTGACATCACTATAAGGAGAGGACCCTGCCTGACAGCACTATAAGGAGAGGACCTGCCTGACATCACTATAAGGAGAGGACCCTGCCTGACATCACTATAAGGAGAGGACCCTGCCTGACATCACTATAAGGAGAGGACCCTGACATCACTATAAGGAGAGGACCCTGCCTGACATCACTATAAGGAGAGGACCCTGCCTGACATCACGATAAGGAGAGGACCCTGCCTGACATCACTATAAGGAGAGGACCCTGCCTGACATCACTATAAGGAGAGGACCCTGCCTGACAGCACTATAAGGAGAGGAGCCTGTCTGACATCACTATAAGGAGAGGACCTGCTGACATCACTATAAGGAGAGGACCCTGCCTGACATCACTATAAGGGAGGACCCTGCCTGACATCACTATAAGGAGAGGACCCTGCCTGACATCACTATAAGGAGAGGACCCTGCCTGACATCACTATAAGGAGAGGACCCTGCCTGATATCACTATAAGGAGAGGACCTGCCTGACATCACTATAAGGAGAGGACCCTGACATCACTATAAGGAGAGGACCCTGCCTGACATCACTAAAGGAGAGGACCCTGCCTGACATCACTATAAGGAGAGGACCCTGCCTGACATCACTATAAGGAGAGGACCCTGCCTGACATCACTATAAGGAGAGGACCCTGCCTGACATCACTACAAGGAGAGGACCCTGCTGACATCACTACAAGGAGAGGACCTGCCTGACATCACTATAAGGAGAGGACCCTGCCTGACATCACTATAAGGAGAGGACCCTGTCTGACATCACTAAAGGAAAACATCCTGTCTGACATCACTATAAGGAGAGGACCCTGCTGACATCACTATAAGGAGAGGACCTGCCTGACATCACTATAAGGAGAGGACCCTGCCTGACTACACTACAAGGAGAGGACCCTGCCTGACATCACTACAAGGAGAGGACCCTGCCTGACATCACTAAGGAGAGGACCCTGCCTGACATCACTATAAGGAGAGGACCTGACATCACTAAAGAGAGGACCCTGCCTGACATCACTATAAGGAGAGGACCCTGCCTGACATCACTACAAGGAGAGACCTGCCTGAACTCACTATAAGGAGAGGACCCTGCCTGATATCACTATAAGGAGAGGACCTGCCTGACAGCACTATAAGGAGAGGACCCTCTGACATCACTATAAGGAGAGGACCCTGCCTGATATCACTAACAAGGAGAGGACCCTGCCTGACATCACTAAGGAGAGACCCTGCCTGACATCACTATAAGGAGAGGACCCTGCCTGACATCACTATAAGGAGAGGACCCTGCCTGACAACACTATAAGGAGAGGACCCTGCCTGACATCACTATAAGGAGAGGACCCTGCCTGACATCACTATAAGGAGAGGACCCTGCCTGACATCACTATAAGGAGAGGACCCTGACATCACTATAAGGAGAGGACCCTGCCTGACATCACTATAAGGAGAGGACCCTGCCTGACATCACTATAAGGAGAGGACCTCGCCTGACATCACTATAAGGAGAGGACCCTGCCTGACATCACTATAAGGAGAGGACCCTGCCTGACAGCACTACAAGGAGAGGACCCTGTCTGACATCACTATAAGGAGAGGAGCCTGCCTGACATCACTATAAGGAGAGGACCCTGCTGACATCACTATAAGGAGAGGACCCTGCCTGACATCACTACAAGGAGACGACCCGTGCTGACATCACTATAAGGAGAGGACCCTGCTGATATCACTATAAGGAGAGGATCCCTGCCTGACAGCACTATAAGGAGAGGACCTCCTGACATCACTATAAGGAGAGGACCCTGCCTGATATCACTACAAGGAGAGGACCCTGCCTGACATCACTACAAGGAGAGGACCCTGCCTGACATCACTATAAGGAGAGGACCCTGCCTGACATCACTATAAGGAGAGGACCCTGACATCACTATAAGGAGAGGAGCCTGCCTGACATCACTATAAGGAGAGGAGCCTGCCTGACATCACTACAAGGAGAGGAGCCTGCCTGACATCACTATAAGGAGAGGAGCCTGTCTGACATCACTACAAGGAGACAATCCTGTCTGACATCACTATAAGGAGAGGACCCTGTCTGACATCACTACAAGGAGAGGAGCCTGTCTGACATCACTACAAGGAGACAATCCTGCCTGGCATCACTATAAGGAGAGGATCCTGCCTGACAGCACTATAAGGAGAGGACCCTGACATCACTATAAGGAGAGGACCCTGCCTGATATCACTACAAGGAGAGGACCCTGCCTGACATCACTACAAGGAGACGACCCTGCCTGACATCACTATAAGGAGAGGACCCTGCCTGACATCACTATAAGGAGAGGATCCTGCCTGACAGCACTATAAGGAGAGGACCCTGCCTGACATCACTATAAGGAGAGGACCCTGCCTGACATCACTATAAGGAGAGGACCCTGCCTGACATCACTATAAGGAGAGGACCCTGACATCACTATAAGGAGAGGACCCTGCCTGACATCACTATAAGGAGAGGACCCTGCCTGACATCACTATAAGGAGAGGACCCTGCCTGACATCACTATAAGGAGAGGACCCTGCCTGACATCACTATAAGGAGAGGACCCTGCCTGACAGCACTATAAGGAGAGGAGCCTGTCTGACATCACTATAAGGAGAGGAGCCTGTCTGACATCACTATAAGGAGAGGACCCTGCCTGACATCACTACAAGGAGACGACCCTGCCTGACATCACTATAAGGAGAGGACCCTGCCTGATATCACTATAAGGAGAGGATCCTGCCTGACAGCACTATAAGGAGAGGACCCTGACATCACTATAAGGAGAGGACCCTGCCTGATATCACTACAAGGAGAGGACCCTGCCTGACATCACTACAAGGAGAGGACCCTGCCTGATATCACTATAAGGAGAGGACCCTGCCTGACATCACTACAAGGAGAGGACCCTGCCTGACATCACTATAAGGAGAGGACCCTGCCTGACATCACTACAAGGAGAGGACCCTGCCTGACATCACTACAAGGAGAGGACCCTGCCTGACATCACTATAAGGAGAGGAGCCTGTCTGACATCACTATAAGGAGAGGAGCCTGTCTGACATCACTACAAGGAGAGGACCCTGCCTGACATCACTATAAGGAGAGGACCCTGCCTGACATCACTATAAGGAGAGGACCCTGCCTGACATCACTATAAGGAGAGGACCCTGCCTGACATCACTATAAGGAGAGGACCCTGTCTGACATCACTACAAGGAGACAATCCTGTCTGACATCACTATAAGGAGAGGACCCTGCCTGACATCACTATAAGGAGAGGACCCTGCCTGACATCACTATAAGGAGAGGACCCTGCCTGACATCACTATAAGGAGAGGACCCTGACATCACTATAAGGAGAGGAGCCTGCCTGACATCACTATAAGGAGAGGAGCCTGCCTGACATCACTACAAGGAGAGGAGCCTGCCTGACATCACTATAAGGAGAGGAGCCTGTCTGACATCACTACAAGGAGACAATCCTGTCTGACATCACTATAAGGAGAGGACCCTGTCTGACATAACTACAAGGAGAGGAGCCTGTCTGACATCACTACAAGGAGACAATCCTGTCTGACATCACTATAAGGAGAGGACCCTGTCTGACATCACTACAAGGAGAGGAGCCTGTCTGACATCACTACAAGGAGACAATCCTGCCTGGCATCACTATAAGGAGAGGACCCATGATGGGAGGATGTCATGTCAGCAGCATCTGGCAACTGGTCTGGAGCACAGGAAAGCATGGCACAGACACACAGACCCCCAGGACAGACCCCCAGGACAGACCCCCAGGACAGACCCCCAGGACAGACCCCCAGGACAGACCCCCGGCGTCCTGCACCTGTGGATAAGGTAAAAGCTGATTTCTAAATAGAAGCCATCCCCAATCAATCAGGGCCTGCAGCCTGCAGTGCACACAGCCGAGATACCTGCTCACCTCCTCACACACACAATGAGGCTCTGACCACAGCGGGTACATTTCTGTTGAACATTAAAGTTCACTACTGTAAAAGTAGCAGTTATAGAATGAGGCAAAAATAATCAGAAAAAAACCCAGAAATTAACAACCGCTTGTGGAAAGCGCACACCCGGGAGACGCCTGGTCAGTACGAGGCTGAGTCACGTGATGGCGCAGTCAGGACGCGGTCCTCACCTGTACACTGCGGCCGCCGCTCTCCCGGCACAACCTGCTCCGGCTGCAGCAGAGATCCTCAGTGACGTCACCAGGCCCCGCCCCTGTGGCTGCTCTCCTCACTATCTGCTGTCAGGCTGTATAGAGGGCGGCGCGCTGTGTCTTCACCAGCGCTAGTAGTGTAGGGGTATCATGCAAGATTCCCATTCTTGCGACCCGGGTTCGAGTCCCGGCTAGCGCACAGATTTATTTTGTTTTATTACAAATTTCTAATTATGTGCAATATAGGACAAAAGCATGAATATCGGAGCTGTGTGCCGCCTATATACCAGGTACACGGAGCTGATCCACTGTGTGCCTGGGCAGTGAAGAGACTGTATTAAACATTTCTATATCACTGCTCCGGACTCATTAACACAATCCTGCTAATTGTCCTGTCTGTGAGCAAAATGGCCAGAACACCGACCCAGGCCATCAACATACATGACCAGAACACCGACCCAGGCCATCAACATACATGACCAGAACACCGGCCCAGGCCATCAACATACATGACCAGACCACCGACCCAGGCCATCAACATACATGACCAGAACACCGACCCAGGCCATCAACATACATGACCAGAACACCAACCCAGGCCATCAACATACATGACCAGAACACCAACCCAGGCCATCAACATACATGACCAGAACACCGGCCCAGGCCATCAACATACATGACCAGAACACCGACCCAGGCCATCAACATACATGACCAGAACACCGACCCAGGCCATCAACATACATGACCAGAACACCGACCCAGGCCATCAACATACATGACCAGAACACCGGCCCAGGCCATCAACATACATGACCAGAACACCGGCCCAGGCCATCAACATACATGACCAGAACACCGGCCCAGGCCATCAACATACATGACCAGAACACCGGCCCAGGCCATCAACATACATGACCAGAACACCGGCCCAGGCCATCAACATACATGACCAGAACACCGGCCCAGGCCATCAACATACATGACCAGAACACCGACCCAGGCCATCAACATACATGACCAGAACACCGGCCCAGGCCATCAACATACATGACCAGAACACCGACCCATGCCATCAACATACATGACCAGAACACCGACCCATGCCATCAACATACATGACCAGAACACCGACCCAGGCCATCAACATACATGACCAGAACACCGACCCATGCCATCAACATACATGACCAGAACACCGACCCAGGCCATCAACATACATGACCAGAACACCGACCCAGGCCATCAACATACATGACCAGAACACCGACCCAGGCCATCAACATACATGACCAGAACACCGACCCAGGCCATCAACATACATGAAGGCCCTTATATATGGAGTGATGGGCAGTATCTGCACAACATGGGTCTGTGCTCTGCATCACACCCCCCATTAGAAGTGAATGGAGGCCACAACAGATCATGTCATATACCATTACCATTCGTATCTCATGGGTTTGTCACAGATCCTTTACAGTTATGTAGATAGGACTTTAATTACTTATTAAATTGTACATGTGTGGCGCCCCTGCGTCCAGGAGGCCACAAAGGTAACTGCAGCCAGGCAGGTAGGACACTTTTTGAACAACAACACCCTCACAGCCCACACAACCCACGTGTTAGGAAGGTTACATCCAGCCCTGAGATTAGAAACTATATGAGATTGAGGGGTGGTGGATTCAGAGGAGAGGGTTGGGCACACCAGAAGTCAGGTGACTGACAGTATATAGTGAGGGGGAGGAGTGGAAGAAGTTAGTAGGCCGAGGTAGGCTGAGCTGTAAAGACAGAAAGACTGAAAGACAATCACACGTCCTGTGAGTGCAAGGCTAGGAGCGCAGAATCCGCACTGAGCCAGTGCGAGCCAGAGGGGAGAGAAAGCCCGTCCGATGCTGATGCCACCAGGAGTGTGAGAGAATGGAGAGGGACGGTGTAACCCGTGCCCTAGACAGCAGCTGAAGCCACTGACTGCAGGCAGAGAAGTCCCTCCTATGATACTGAAAGGAACAGAGAGAAGGAGCCTGGTAGAGCCTCGTGCTGAGGACTGCTGGAGGCTGGGCTAAGTAGAGTGTCGGCTCTAAACGGGACCGTAGTTCACCCGGCATCCCCAGACACCGACGGGGGATCACAGCTTCACACTAGGATCCCCAACCCAAAGGACAGGCAGCTCAGTGACAACCAGGAGGGCCCACCAGGGGTCCGAGTCACCGCCATACTGTCCAGTGTCGCACAACACAGAGTAAAGAGAAAGTAAACAGCCCGGAAAGGACACTACAGACTGTGTGAGGGGTCGCAGAGAGAGAGAGAGGCCTGGCTGCAGGGAGCAAAGGGAAACCGGAGAGGGAGAAGGAGCCCGTGTACTGTAACTTGTAAGAACTGCAAATGACCTGTAAAGTAACTGAAAGAACTTGAAGTAAAGCTTTGGAAAACCCTGAATTGCCTCTCTTGTCTGCCTCTATCTGCACACCATTCTCCCTCATACAGATCCAGCCTATCAGCACCAGCCAGGAGGAGAGATCCCTGCAGTGCCTGCAAGTAAGTGTGTTAATTCCTCACCATAGACTTAACCCTTACTGCCCCGGGGGACACAGTTCTTCCCACTGGAACTACACCATCTCCGCTGCCATTCCATCACCCCCGGAGGTTCTGCAGCAGCGGCGGCCCCATCACTGGCCGCACCAAGTGGGTGGCGTCACACGTGACATTTCCCCTGTAAATATACCCCTAATCCATTGTGTGAGCCAGGGACACGGTCCGGACCAAGCCACCCGTGACTTCCCCGGCACCGTCCGGTCCGGTACCGAGTACCCCCGTCCCAGTGGGCTCCACACATGTAGTAAAACGAATGCCATACAGATGGACAGAAAGGACACACGGACGTAAAAGACATAGAATATGGGTGACAAATCATCAGTTTTTCTGTAAATGGCTAGGGTCCCATTTCCGTTTTGACCCTAGCCTGCCGGATTCCGGTTTTAACTTAGAACCTTTTCCAGCACCACATACGGCTGCCGCAGGCATTCACACGTGCCTTGCGGCAGCTGCATGGGCTCCCATAGGAGTCCATTATAACAATCCCCGCTGTGGTTTCCTAACCGCTGCGAAAACTGCAGCCTGCATGATTTTTACCACAGGCTGCAGATCAGCAAGCGGTAACTGGATTTCATGTAGTGCAATCCAGTTACTATAATGGGCTCCTATGGGGATCGGTTCCTGATCCGGTTTTTGAGCTTTTTAACAGCTCAAAACCGGATCAGGATCTGAAAAGTTTACCGCATATGTGACCCTAGCCGTACATTCACATCCGATGATGCACATTCAGCTCAGCTGACATGCATTGCAGCAAAGAAACCCACTGGGTCCCTGCACTGCAATACATGCTACCGGAGAATCAAAGGCCTGCAGCTGACATCAGTGTGCAAGTCACTGGCAGCGTATGGCAGTGATGTCATAAACTGCCCATCGCTTGCACAATGAAATCAGCTTCTGGCATCTGCGCTGGGCACAATAGATGGTACTGCATCTCCAGGGCCGGTTTTAAACAAAGTGGGGCTGTGGACAAAACTTTAAAGTGGAGCCCCAAATGCATATACATATTACACCTTCACTCTGAAATATTTAGGTTACATTTGCATGCACAGTTCAGATTGGTAAATGAGCGTGCTCGACAATATTGAAGTCCAACATTAAAGGACAACTAGTGTCCTTCTCCTAGTTCTCCTCCTACCTCTCTGAAGGCCCCTGTACTGTCTCTTTCGCCAGCTCCTCTTCCTGTCCACTTCCACTTACTGCTGGTGTTCCCCAAGGTTCAGCCCTAGGTCCCCTTCTCTTCTCTCTATAAACGGCCCCTTTGGACAAACCATTAGGAGATTCGATTTTCAGTACCATCTCTATGTTGACGATACCCAATTATACACCTCATATCCTGCCATTTCCCTTGCATTAGTCTAGGGCCACGCTTGTTCTTGCATTCCGTCCTGGGGGTCTGCCAAAGAGGAGGATTACCGGAGTCTTAGCGCAGCCTTAACATAAGCTAACACTATGTTAACTCTGCCATAGAGTATTATGGGGCAGCGGATGCACGGTGCATGTTAACGTGGGCACAAAAGGTGCCTGTGTTTCAAATCTTGCACTATTTCAAGCGGACTACATGACGCGGAAGCATACATCATGCGGTCCGCTTGAAATAGCGCGTGATTTCAAACTCCAGCACTTACATGCTGGAGTTTGAACTGCGCTTGGGGTTCCGTCAGCCATAGAAATGAATTAACACGTCAATGCAGTGTTACCTTCACGGTAACACTGCGCTAATGCTGCCAAGTTCTATGTTTTAAATGGAACCCCCTGAACGCACTGGTAAACACTGGTGTGACCCTAGCCTTACTCACAAAGCCCTCCACAGTTCTGCACCGCCTTACATCTCCTCACTCATTTTTGCCTTTCGCCCTAAAAGTACCTTCCATTCTGTAAACGACCTAAGGTTCCATTCACACTGTGCGTTTTTGGTCTGTTTTTGGTCTGTTTTTGGTCTGTTTTTGCTCATCAGTTTTTGTAGCCCAAATCAGGAATATAACAATCAGAGGAAAGGTATAATAGAAACATGGCTACCACTTCTGTATTTAATCATCCACTCCACTCCTGTTATGGGCTACAAAAACTGATGAGCAAAAACAGACCAAAAACGCACAGTGTGAATGGAGCCTAAGGCTGAAGGCACATTATCCGTGTGCCTCGCGCGAGTGCAATGCGAGGGAGACTCGCATTGCACTCAGGCCAGTATCATTAAATGATACTGGTCACATTACAGCGAGTTCATTGCATTACACTCACATTGCGATGGAAATGCGAGTTCAATCGCAGCATGCTGCGATTGAACATGATTTCCCCGTGCGAGTGGTCAATGTAAGTATATGGGTACGAGAAAATCTCGCATGCATACAGCACACTGTACTATAGTCGCACGCGTGTGCTTTAAAGATCACTTCAAACTCCGCAGCTGTCAAAGCCGTGGAGTTTGAATTTGCCTGTTTCCCGGTACAGTAAGCAATCATCTTTCACCGCTGTGACAGCAGCGGTGAAAGATCATTCATAAAAACACAGCAGCTGTCCACATTTTGAAATTCCCGGGGTTAACCTGCATATTAACTCCATCTGCAGCCTCTGTGGGGCATTTCAGCACTCCTGACTGCAGAAGCCGCCCGGCAATTACAGTAATTTACTGTTTAGCGATAATTGTCGGCTTTTAAGAATAACATGCATTAACCCCTGCTGACCCAGTGTGTGATGTTAGCATGTGTCCAGGGAGTGTGGACATACCTGGACACAAGCTGGCACCACACAAACATGGGGTTAACCCTGCATGAACTGGCTTATTAGCCACATCTGCAGCCTGTGTGCTGACATGATGCACAGAGACTGCAGATGGAGTTAATATGCAGGTTAACCCCGAGAATTTCAAAATGTGAACAGCGGCTGTGTTTTTATGAATGATCTTTGACCGCTGTGAGCAGCGGTGAAGGATGATTGCGTACTGTGATGGGAAACCGGCAATTAAAAAAAAAAAGACGGTAAATGCTGTCGGTGGGCCAGAAGTTTGCTCTGTGGGATTACATGCTGAGAAATCCCGCTAACCAAACTTCAGGACCGTGGACAGCATCACACTGACACGCACCACACACTCACTCACGCAGCAAACTCACATGCATGCAGCCATGCACACTCACTCACACGTACCACACTGACACAAAACACGCACTACACTCGCATCACTGTCCCTTTCTTCTTTAAATATTTTTATTTTCAAATTTTTAAACATAAACATCGATATGATACAAAGTCAAAAACACATATACTATTAACAACAATAAAGAAAGAGAAAAAAAAGGGGGGGGGAGGATCTTACACTCAAAATTGCACCACATGGTGTGATACCATAATATGTAGAGACAAAAAGCATCTATTTTACATCAAAATCAATTGAATCAAGCCAATTCAGCTTCATAACAGTAACGTAATATCCGTTACCTATACTATTTAGGCCATATAATATTTACTTTCTACCCAAGGCTTCCACAGCTTGGTTACCTTTTTTTTCCTAGAATTTGATTGAACCAACATTTGTTCGTATTTGCAATGTATATTTACTCTTTCTATTACCTCTTTTATGTTTGGGGGAGGAACTTCCTTCCATTTCGTTGCCAAGATAATACGGGTTGCAATCAATATGCGTGAAACTAACCCTCTTACTTGACTAGGTATATTTTCCAAACCGATATGGAGAATCGCCATGAGAGGATTGATTAGTACCGTAACTCCCGTTACTTCCAAGATCACCTGCGTTATAACTACCCAAAAAGCGGTAAGGGCCGGACATAAGAACCAAACATGTTTCTGGGATCCCACTTGTCCGCAGCCTCGCCAACATAACTGTGAAAAGTGCGGACTGACCTTAGCGATTCTGTTTGGGCATAGATACCATCTCAATTGCGTTTTCTTCAATTGTTCCACATGGTTTATACATGAAGACACTCTTTTGATCTCCTTTATACTATTCCCCAGGCTTCTAATTCTATTGGCACTTCCAACTCCTGTTCCCATTTCTCCATATAGGGGGCTTTAACCCTTTCAACTGGGGTTATTAAAGACTTATAAAACATTGAAATTCCCCTTATATTTGGATCCGAGGACATAAACCATTTATTTATCCGTCCCGCACCAGAATCCAGACATCCTGATTGTGAGATATTGTCAAATAGGTGTCTAATTTGTAGGTATTGATAGAAATATCTGCGCATCCCACTATATTTATTAACTAATTGATCAAATGAGAGGAGCCCTGTGTTCCCTTCCATATCTCCCAATGTTTGAATTCCCGTATTTCACCACATTTGAAGATTTAAATACGGGATATGGGGCTCAATAGCATATACCGATATTAATGCACGTGGGATCTTAAGAAATGACGGAACCATAGTCCTCCATAACCTCATTGCAGCCCGCATTGTAGGCAATAGGGGGGTGAAAGCACTAACCTGATTTACCTCTGATTCCAATGCTAATCTAGTGGAACCTCGCCTTGAATAAACTTTTTCTATCTGTAACCATTTCTGATTTCCAGTCATCTGCCACCATTCTCGTAACCCCACCAGGACCGAGGCCTTATGATACGTCAGTAAGTCTGGGAAGCCCATCCCCCCTGCCTCTAGAGGAAGGTACAATACTGTCTTTGCTATGCATGTTTTTTTATGAGCCCATATATACCGTAATTACTAGCTAGTCGTTGCAGATTATGAATGCATTTTTTTGGTATGTCAAAAGGGAGGGTTCAAAATAATACAAAATCTTTGGAAGAGCCACCTTCCAAATGTTAATCCTGGCTATCCAAGATGAAGTATTCTGGTGTAATCCTTCCAATAATATTTAAATTTTAGTGTAAAGTTTTGTAAAGTTCACTTTAATTGTCCGATCTGTTGTTGTCAGGGTTATACCTAAATATGGAATTCCTTCGACCAACCACTGGAATGGAAAAAGACGCTTTATATTTTCCTGCGAAGCTAATGGTACAGCTATGGGGAGGATCACTGATTTATTCGAATTTAATTTATAATAGGATATTCTACTGAATTCCCCTAATTCCAATAGGATTGTGGAAAGGGACTGCTCAATATTCACACAAGAAATAATGACGTCATCTGCATAGAGACTGATTTTATGAGCAGCTGACCCTACCATCACCCCTGAAATTGAGGAGGAAATCCTAATCCTTTCCGTCAGAGGCTCCATACATAGAGCGAAAATCAATGGGGACAGAGGGCAGCTTTGACGTGTCCCATTTGTTATTTTAAAAGATTTTGACAAAACCCCAGTTGTCCATACTCTAGCAGTTGGCGTGGAATATATAGCTAGTATTGCAGACAGAAATGGTCCCATCAAACCAAACTTTTGAAGCACCCCCAGAACATATCCCCAGTGCACCCTGTCAAAGGCCTTCTCTGCGTCCAATGACAGGAATGCACTGGGGAGACCAGACAGTTCCGCTACCCGAACCAGATTTAACATCCGGCGGATACCATCACGCTCCGTGTTTGATGCATGACAGTGTGGCTCCAGCCTAAAGGCCGCTTCACACGCTAGGATATAGGTGAATGATATCGTTACCTATGTCACTGACTGCGATCCTTCCGATTATCGTTGGTGCGTTGTCACACACAAGGATATCGTTAACGATCCTAAATTTGGCAACGCTCCAGCTATTTGGAGAAGAACAATTGAACGATGTTAAATAGCGTCAGGAATAGGAGAATTATGAACGTCATCGTACAAAAAGGTGTCACACTGAACGATGTTGCTGCTTCACAGATCCTTAATTGGACAACGAACGATAGATTTAAGTTCAGAATCTCATTTTTTGGATGAACGATCCAACGACTTTTCCTTCCTACATCGTTCGTTTACACGCAACGACGCACTAATGATATCGTTACAACGTTCATAAATCCGTGACGTTTCAACGATATTGTTAACAATATCCTAGCATGTGAAGCAGCCTTAAGGCTGGCTTTACACTGCAGTTTTTTCACTGATCAGTGTCCATCCAGTTTGTGTGCCAAAACCAGGTGAGGAATCAGGAGAGGAACTTGCAAAGAAAAACTATAATTGAAAGATTGATACTTGTTCTGAGTTTTGGAGACACTGCTGGTTTTGGCACACAAACCGGATGGACAATGATCAGTGACAAAACTGCAGTTTGAAACCAGCCGTAGGCTGCTTTCACATCAGCAGTAAATGCTGATCACGGCAGTTGTGGTGAAAAAAAACGCAACTGCCGCGATTACCGCATAACGGCCGCGATCGCGGCATACTTGCGTCAAGCCCCATACAATGTTTATGGGGCTTGCGGTAAGTGTGCGGCAGGTGCGGCAAGTGCGGTTTCGGCACTTGCGGCAGGTGCGGCCAAGAAACAAAAAAGGCGGCATACTGCGGCCAAATGTGCCCTCTGGTCCTGTGTGCAGCTGGATGGCTGTAATTGCAGCCACAGCTGCTGATTTTTCAAGACCCCGGCTAGCATGTGTCCGGTGAGAATAATCCGAATTCTCCCGCATTCATCCTGAGAGATGAAACCGGATGGCAGAGAGCTGCCATCCGGCTCCTTACGGCCCCATAGGCTACTATGGGGCCAAAAACCGGTCTGGGGCTGTCTGGTTTACACTGGATAGCCCCAGACCAGATCACACCGTGGTCTGAAGCCAGCCTAAGACTGACATCAGCTACAATCCGAACCTCCCACTCCC
Source organism: Allobates femoralis (assembly GCA_033576535.1). NCBI lineage: Eukaryota > Metazoa > Chordata > Amphibia > Anura > Aromobatidae > Allobates > Allobates femoralis. The sequence goes on along the minus strand of JARQOC010000003.1, from coordinate 680,963,155 downwards.
GTCTCCAAGACTTCTCACGAGCAGCTCCACTTCTCTGGAATGGACTACCAAGAATAATTAAATTTATTCCCAATACCCATAGCTTTAAGCGAGCATCACATTTCTTTAGATTATCCTACCAACTCATCTCACCTATCGAACTATTCCCATTCTGCCCTTTTACAAATCTAGCCTCTGGTATCATCTGACTATAGCCCCCATGCAATATATAGCACTTTAATGGAACTTGTACAGATCCTGGCTGGTGACCGGTTCATGCAGCATTAAGTGGGACCCCTATTTATTGTATTGATGGCTGGACCATATATACTGACAGTTTTTACCAATTTCTTTTTGTGCCTCCCCTATTCCTCACTCCTCATGGTATCTGTTTGTAATTTTTTTTTTTTACTTATTTTTCTCTGCATTGTCCCAGATTGTCTGTACATGTCCCCTCTGAATTGTAAAGTGCTGCGTAATATAAATAAAATTATTATTATTATTTATTAAGTCCTTCCGTGGTAGTTTCCTGGCCTGTTTACATAGGATGATGAAGAATAATGGGCGCAGAATGATCGCTAGTAGAGCAATTTGTCCCTGATAATATCATGTCATCTGCAATTTGCATCGGGTGAATAGCTGTCGAAAACAATGATTTATGTTCCGCCATAAACAATACAATCACCATGATGAATGAATGAATGAATGAATGAATGAATGAGAAGCATTTTGCTCGTTCGTTGGGTGATTGTCGACATATTTACAACCAGAAAATCTTGTCTGTGTATACAGGATTTTTGAATGTGGATGTTACATACACACAGTATGTGATACAAACACTGTACGTTATACACACGCATATATACATCCAGCACAGACATACATATGTGTACACACACATTGCACACATGTATACACCAAGTATATACACACAGTATGTGAAAAAAAACACTGTTATACACACACATGTATACACCAAGCACTCACACACATATGTACACACACATAGCACACACACATTTATACACCAAGCTCTTACACATATGTATACACATACATGTATACATCGAGCGAGCACACACATACATACTGTATGTATACACTCACATAGCACACAGACACATGTGTACACCGAGTACATACATACATGTATAGACTGAGCACACATATGCATAATATACACACATATGTATACACTGAGCACATATGTACACATATATTTCTTCAAAAACGTATAATGTTGGCTCATGTGGGCGTGATAACATGCTATCCATAGCATTGCGTACCTATGTAAACACTCACTATTGAGTGTCTTTGTTGCCGGGAGTATGCACCCCCACCTTCAGAGAGGCTCACCGCTCATGATTGAAAGTTGTCATGTTTTCAGTCATGCACACTATGCCTCTCTGAAGCTGGGATACATACACCATGCTATAGAGTAGTGCATATGACTAGAAGTACGGACAATTTTGGATCATGTGCGGTGAGCTTTTCTGAAGCCGGGGGTGCAAACTCCCGGCAACAGAGACCCTCAAGAGTGAGTATTATACAGGCGCATGATGTTATGGATAGCATGTTATCACGCCCACGGTGGAGGAATGACATGCTATATGGGCTGACTAGTCGTGGGAACCAATGCCCTGTTGACTAGTCACAGCTCTAATTAGCATATCATAAACAATCTGTAGAAATACTTTTATTTATTTATGCCACTATATGCTGGAACCATTGGCGTAACTAGAGTCCAAGGGGCCCCGATGCGAAATTTGGACCAGGGACCCCCCTTCCCCCGCGCGCCCACATTGGTCAGATATATGGGCCCCATGTAACACTCTAAATCCTATAAAGACTCGCGAATTGACCCTTCTCCCCTTTATTATGTATGAATATCCCTCATCCTGCTATACATGATCCTCCTCCTGGAATATGCCCTTATCCTGGCATATATGGCCTCCATTATAGTATATCGCAGCCTCATAGCCCTCCATATAGCAAAATGCAGCCTCATATCCTTCCACATAGCATAATGCAGCCTCATTACCCTCTATATAGTATAATGGAGCCTCATAGCCCTCCATATAGTATAATGCAGTCTCATAGCCCTCCTTATAGTAGAATGCAGCCTCACAGCCCTTCATATAGTATAATGGAGCCTCACAGCCCTCCATATAGTATGATGCAGTCTCATAGCCCTCCATATAGTATGACACAGCCACACAGCCCTCTATATAGAATAATGCAGCCTCATAGCCCTCCATATAGTAGAATGCAGCCTCACAGCCCTTCATATAGTATAATAGAGCCTCACAGCTCTACATATAGTATGATGCAGTCTCATAGCTCTTCATATAGTATAATGGAGCCTCACAGCCCTGCATATAATATGATGCAGCCTCATAGCCCTCCAGATAATATAATGCAGCCTCATAGCCCTACAGATAATACAATGCAGCGTCATAGCCCTCCAGATGATATCATGCAGCGTCATAGCTCTCCAGATAATATAATGCAGCCTCATAGCACTCTTGCTAATGTAATGCAGCCTCATAGCCCTCCAGATAATATAATGCAGCGTCACAGCACTTCATATAATATAATGCAGAGTCACAGCCCTTCATACAATAAAATGCAGCGTAATAGTCCTCCAGATAATATAATGCAGAGTCATAGCCCTCCAGATAATATAATGCAGCATCACAGCCCTTCATATAGTATAACACAGTAATGCAGCCTCATAGTCCTCCATATAACATACATTCTCCCCACACAGACACACTGCCCCCTGTACAACCTTCTTCACTCATCCAGTCGCACTGCCCTCTGTACAGCCCACACACACACACACACAGACACACTGCCCACTGTACAGCCCCCCACACACCCAGTCACACTCCCTGCTGTACAGCCCCCCCACACACACACTGCCACTGTACAGCCCCCCCACACCCAGTCACTGCCCCCTGTACAGACCCCCACACACATACACAGACACACTGCCCAATGTACAGCCCCCCCCACACCCAGTCAAACTGCCCCCTGTACAGTCCCCCCACATGCAGACTCACTGCCCACTGTACAGCCCCACCACACCCAATCACAATGCCCCCACACACACACTGCCCTATGTACAGCCACACTCACACACACACACTCCCCCCCTCCCGAAGCTGTGAGACTGAGAGGCTCTTTTGCTCCTGAATGGAGCTCATGCTTACCGCTCCTGCCGGCAGCTGCGTCCTGACTGTGATGAGGTCATATGACCTCATCATAGTGCAGTACGCAGCGGCCATGGGAGTTTTAAAGTTGCAGTGGTTGCCAGTCCTCCGGTGGCCATGATCAGCTGCCTGGGGACTGGCCGGGCAGACCGCCGCGCGTTGACATGGATGTGTGTCCTCAGGGATGCACATCCATGTAAAGCAGGCGCAGGGGTTGACAGGCTTCGGGCCCCATGTATCTTCGGGCCTCTGTTCCTCCGGGCCCAGTCCCACTTGCGACCCCTGGGACCGCGATTGTTAGGCCTCTCATTAATGTTCATTTATCCCTATGAGGTTGATCTTTTCATAACCCCCCAGATTTTCATAGATTGAATAATTAACAAAAGGTGGATCCTAAAATGCGGCTTCCATACAATAGATCTAAAGAGATCCGTTGTCTGGCAACCACTTCCAACAAAGACATACAAAGAGGTGCGTCAGTTTCCAATGAATTGGTGGCAGAAATAGCGTTGCACGCTGCACTTTTTTTTTCCTTTTTCCTGTCAAACCAGATTGAATCTGCTATGGAGTCTCCAACACAAATGTGTACGTAGACTTACCAGACAAACTGCAAGAACTGAAGACTTAAATGGAACAAAGGAGCCAGAATCATCCCAGTATACAATAAATGCTCTCACATGACGTCTTCTCCCCACCATACAAATAAATTCCAAAGAGACTCAGGATCTGGTTCATGAGAACTCTCAGTAAATTTGATTGGGCAAGACGGCCCACACATCCAATTATATTCCACAATTAATAAGGTTAATAGACAGTAATGTGAATGTTACACCTTAAATCTGTAGATGCGATCACTAGAGAGACTTTAATTAGGGCATCTTTAAAAATAATAAAATGATAATGTTCTTGCCAAGCAACAAGTTTAACTCCCAGACTTCTGTATAAAATCAATTATCAGTCATTCATGGGTTAAAACTATGGAACACTGATAGGGACTTTCTAGCCAATCAAGCATCAGAAATAAACAGCTGTGGTAACTACTGCAACTGTGCTGATGTCACATACAGTTATGTCAGAAGATTCTAAAACAACAGAGCAGACAGACGGACAGCCGTATGAGGAGGATCCATACTTGACGTGTCTGGAGACCTGGAGCTTCATCACTCCAAAATATGTAAGGGAGGAAGGGGGGACATCCGCCTAGCCAGCCAGATCAGCCATATTGCCTAGCCAGCCTGATCAGCCATACCGCCTAGCCAGCCATATCAGCCATACCGCTTAGCCAGCCAGATCAGCCATACCGCCTAGCCAGCCATATCAGCCTAACTAACCCAAGCGATCAATGGGGTGACAGATGTTGCAGCCAGATCTCCCTCACGTCCAGTACTAGCCGCCTTCACCTTTATGTGCACGGCCTGGAGAGGTCGAATTAGGCTTTCTCCATACAATGCTTACACAGGGTATCTGCTTTGACCTGTTTCATTACTATCTGTTTTCTGCTGATATAACCTGTGTGACTATGTGATGTCACTGCTGTCATATCTATAGTGGATGTATATTATGTCTCACTGTAAATATAATACAACGTACAAATTCTGATACAATTTGCTGTTCCGTGTTGGCATTAACCTTCTAAGCCCAAGGGAAGGGCAGTCCTCCAGCCATGGTTCCCTAGAGGTTTCCTCCACAGGGGGTTTTTCCTCTCCTGAGTGCTGGAGGATGATTCTTCGTGAGTCGGAGGTTTGCCATTTTCAGTGTCTTTTTCATAGTAATTGGCATATTCTAAATTTCAGACACTGAATAAAATAATGATAACGTGATTTATAATAAAATTTGGTCTATTTCACATCCAATAATAATGTTTTGTGTGTTTTTTCAGTCTTGTGTTGATCTGAATACCTATGATAAAGCCAGATAAAGAGTTGGTGTATTTTTATGTTGTATTTATTGTAATACAAATGTAAGTATAAGGAAAAACTGAAACATAGAAATGAACAACATAGAAAAGGTGCATTTGTCATTTTAACAGTGCAGTAATGGGAACCCAACCGGATGTAAAAAAAAAAATGAAATAAATAAACATTCTGAAAAACTATTAGCAGACTCATGAGTCCAAGTGTACCAAGTCCTCGCCCACACAATATGACTGACAGCTGAACTTGAACTGAGCAGTGTGAGATCCCAGCAGGGAGGAGGGACGGTAAGGATGGTCAGTAGACAGATAGGCAAATTATAAACTTTCATAAAGGAATTATACAGACAATCTGACATAGTTTTCAAAGTAACAACATCATTATCAGCTGTAAGAAATTTGTATTGTGAGATATCTGCTTTGCATTTTTATATATTACTATAGATTCTTGAATGTAGATTGAATGAAATACTTGTGTTACCTTTCTCACTCATGTGTTTTCTTAATGTATCCTCATTGGATCTATTTCCTCAGTGGTGCCATTTTCTTACATTTATGCTTAAAATTTCATAATGACGGTCTTAAGTATAGTACCAATGTATAAATGATCCAGCACCAATTCACACATTTATGGCCTCAGAGGTTTGGGTGTAATATAGCAAGAGAATTACGTGGTGCTCAACCTTGTAAAGACGTCCATGTATGCAAACAGCTCAAAAGGAAAAGGTGGCACTCACCATTCAGATTAAAACCTTTGGATGACGGCCGTTTCGCACTAACAAGTGCTTCAACAGGGCCTGCACAAGTTGACATGTGGCGCCCCGCAACGAGTGCGTCACAAGAGGGTATTGCAGCCATAAATGCAGCCGCAATATCCTCTGACTCAGCAATGATCCGGTTAACATAGAAATCCAACCCTACATGCATCACCTAGAACAGAGGGCCAATCATAGGTCCTGGGGGGTGGAGTGTTAGGGTAGTGTAGTAGAACACACACAATAATCTAGAGAACAGAAGGAGACTGGAGATAGAACAGAGTCTGAGGACTTGAACTTGGAGAGGAGCGGGGGCTCCGCACCCCGTGCGGGCCCCTGGGCCGTCACCGGTCGGGTGTCAGCACCTGAGGCCTTACTAACCGGGACTGGGCATTATCTACACGGGTTCCCAAAAGACTCCCGTGCCCACAACTCACAGCCGGTTCACTGGTACTGAAGCTGGCAGCAGTTCACCTCTGCTACGCGAACCAGAAGCGTGGAGGAGCAGCTTTACAGGAGCACCCCACCACCAGCCAACTTCCAGTCGTCTAACCAGCGGTGTACCCACCGAGGGATCCAAGGCTCCCCAAAACATCCAGAACGTATATCATGGATAGGGCATTGAAGCAGCCTCCCCGTACCCGACCTGGTATTCCTGGGCGACACTGGCAACCAATTAGTTAGAATGGAGGAACACTGCGGATTTCTAAGGGACACCATCACTGCTGAGTCCACCCGGTCCACTACTCAACCACTGTATGCCATGTACTGCCTGCTGGTTACAGTAGAGACCCGTTGCAGAGACTTTCTGTGTCCGTGCTTCCTTATGAACTGTCCGTCCGCACTACAAGGTAACCGCAGCTGCCGCACAACATCTTAAGCAGCTCCAGCCTCCGGGGATCACCGCTCAGCCTGTGGGGAGCGTAACATCTTGCTGCTATCCATCCCCCGGGGGCTCCGCAGTGTCGGTAGCCCTTACCGAATCTACTCATAGGTGGCGTCACGAATAAATTAAAAACCCCTTTAATCTGTTCCACCAAGACGTCTTCAACACTTTTGATCTGCACTACACCGGGCCCCACTACCGGCAGGCGCGGTCCACCCGTGACAAGGAGGAAGGAAGCATCGCCTGTCTAAACCGGAGTCCCGGCCACGGTGAGTCAGAAAATGGCGTCACGAACAGGATACGAGCAGGCCCGTTACCCAACGGGTATAATGTGCTTAAAATGGACTTTATTGTCTACAATTTGGACTTTGTTCGTCCCTAAAAGAACTTTCCCGCCTTTTCCCCATTGGGCCAAGATGGCGCCCAAGATGGCGTTCCCGCCACAAGAATCCGCCACGTGCAAGCCCAGGAGTGAGTCAACCCCCCCTCATCGTGGGAGGGCTAAAGACAAAAGGCGCCAAACTCTTTGTCCGCCCTGATTGCTCGAATCAACCATGGGGGCGGACCCCAAAGACTTTTCCCACCATTGGACTACGAAAGCCCAGAGGAAATGGGAGTGTCACAGACCTTCTTCACCAGCTCTACCAGAACGCTTACCGGTTGAACGGGTGTGGTTTCCCTCCAAGAAGAGAATGGCCAGCATGAGACTCCAAGACCTAATGCGGGAGGTCGAGGCGGAGGCCAGAGCAGCCATCGGCCAACCGGGTCCGGGTCCTGCCCTTACCATAGACGGCAGCCCCGACTTCTGGCTAGAGGCTCTACAAGACCTCCGGGTGCGACTAATTGAGACTGTAGAATGGACGATTCGCAGCTGGAGCGCGACCCTAGGCAGACGACTACACCATGCGATGCAGCAGAGCCGACCGGGTACAGCTTCTCCAAGCCCAGACGACGTCACCAGCTTCTCGACCACCTCACCGTCGCCCACCACCTGTCCTGCTTCGTCACCGGAGCCCATAGACTGCATCATTCCTGTGAGGACCACAGTTCGACCCGTTCCAGCGGTTGAAACTGCAGCCGACCCCGTTCCAGAGCCGGAGCTTCCAATACGCTCCCACGAAGAAGCTGACACATACCTGGTTCCACCTGCGGAACCCGCGACTAGTTTCTACAATACCGAGACTGTCGCCTGTTTCTCCCCTGAACCGGAGGCCTCCTCTGCAACTACAGAGGCCTACCTGGTGACCGGGATCGAAACACCACTTCCCGCTGCTACAGAAGAAGAGGCGGGCAGCCTGGAAGTCCTGCACAACGACCCCGAGGAGAACTTTGCAGCACAGCCACCCACAGACCCAGAGGATTTCATCCCATCGTCTTCGTCAGCCGAGCAGCCCGACGTAGTCATCGAAGGAGAGGTCGAGGAGGATGACGATGAGACCTACAGTCCAGCTGAGGATCTCTACACCGGGTTCGCCTGGGGAGACACAAAGAATTCTTCTGCCGGGCGATCAGCTCGGGTGCACTGGTCGGGTGCCGCCGCAACAGCATCTTCTCCGGTTCCGTTGAACCGGGCTCCACTCCAGACTGCCCACCAAGCTCGAGCGGTTCAACAACCAGCACGCCGTAATGACTTGATCCACACGCCGCACCACTCCGACGAAGAGGTACGTCGTATCCGGAGAGACGAGTGGCACACTCGACTGCAAGCCAACATGCAGGCTCGCGCCGAGGCCCGCCGCCAATCTCCATTACCTGAACAATTCCGTAAAACCGGGCGGGTAAGCACCTTTAACTTGTCCACCGGGTGGGGATTCGTAAGGGAGGAGGGTGTGAGTACCGAAGTATTTGTGGGGCGTCGTGATGTGGAATCGCACCTACCGCGAGGTCATCCAAACCGAGACTTGTATAGAGGGGACATTGTAACCTATGAGCGACATGTATGCTGTGACGGGTGGTTCGCTATACGAGTCCGGAACACTGCCCTCCATAAGTGACTTTGTTGTTTGAACTTTTCTACTAAAGAGACTTCTTCCTGTTTGCGAAGTAACACCGCGACTTGGCGGCTACAGCCTGAACTTTTATTCTAAGGACAGCCGACCGCCCGCCGGGTCCGCGCAATGTGTTAACCTGTTTATTTACCTCACTTTTATGCTATACAATGACTTGTCATTAATAAAAGTGTATTACCTGTTATAAAATATAAAAAACCTCTGTAATGTGGGTAGTGTGACGCTTGGGGACAAGCGTATTCAACCAAGGGGGAGTGTGGCGCCCCGCAACGAGTGCGTCACAAGTGGGTATTGCAGCCATAAATGCACCCGCAATATCCTCTAACTCAGCAATGATCCGGTTAACATAGAAATCCAACCCTACATGCATCACCTAGAACAGAGGGCCAATCATAGGTCCTGGGGGGTGGAGTGTTAGGGTAGTGTAGTAGAACACACACAATAATCTAGAGAACATAAGGAGACTGGAGATAGAACAGAGTCTGAGGACTTGAACTTGGAGAGGAGCGGGGGCTCCGCACCACGTGCGGGCCCCTGGGCCGTCACCGGTCGGGTGTCAGCACCTGAGGCCTTACTAACCGGGACTGGGCATTATCTACACGGGTTCCCAAAAGACTCCCGTGCCCACAACTCACAGCCGGTTCACTGGTACCGAAGCTGGCAGCAGTTCACCTCTGCTACGCGAACCAGAAGCGTGGAGGAGCAGCTTTACAGGAGCACCCCACCACCAGCCAACTTCCAGTCGTCTAACCAGCGGTGTACCCACCGAGGGATCCAAGAACGTACATCATGGATAGGGCATTGAAGCAGCCTCCCCGTACCCGACCTGGTATTCCTGGGCGACACTGGCAACCAATTAGTTAGAATGGAGGAACACTGCGGATTTCTAAGGGACACCATCACTGCTGAGTCCACCCGGTCCACTACTCAACCACTGTATGCCATGTACTGCCTGCTGGTTACAGTAGAGACCCGTTGCAGAGACTTTCTGTGTCCGTGCTTCCTTATGAACTGTCCGTCCGCACTACAAGGTAACCGCAGCTGCCGCACAACATCTTAAGCAGCTCCAGCCTCCGGGGATCACCGCTCAGCCTGTGGGGAGCGTAACATCTTGCTGCTATCCATCCCCCGGGGGCTCCGCAGTGTCGGTAGCCCTTACCGAATCTACTCATAGGTGGCGTCACGAATAAATTAAAAACCCCTTTAATCTGTTCCACCAAGACGTCTTCAACACTTTTGATCTGCACTACACCGGGCCCCACTACCGGCAGGCGCGGTCCACCCGTGACAAGGAGGAAGGAAGCATCGCCTGTCTAAACCGGAGTCCCGGCCACGGTGAGTCAGACATACAACCAGCACATTTATAGGAGGGTTTGGGCCGCTTCACACTGCGGCATGATCAGGTCCGGTTCTGTCCGGGAGGACCCAGACAGCTGCGGACCGGAACAGCACACAGGACTAGGGGGCTATTATGCCCTCCGGTCCTGTGTGCAGCGCACGCAGCTGCAGCCGCTGACAGGTCAGGACCGTGGGCGCCGCGGTCCTGACCTGTCAGCGGCTGCAGCTGCGTGCGCTGCACACAGGACCGGAGGGCATAATAGCCCCCTAGTCCTGTGTGCTGTTCCGGTCCGCAGCTGTCTGGGTCCTCCCGGACAGAACCGGACCGGATCATGCCGCAGTGTGAAGCGGCCCTTACACCCACGTGTCAGGGTAATCAATAAAAGACAAGATGCAGAAAAATACCACAGTCAAATCCAAAACAATTACATAATTACAAATCCTAAAAACATTGAGAAATCATTCTTGTCATTTAATCCTAATGGACTCAGCGCTCACGGCTGAATGATCAACCTGGCTTCTCTTCTTAAAATAATAAATTATGGAGATCACCTGTGGAGATAAAATTACTTTATCAGTCCCTGTAAACTACAACACTCCTGGATTAGATATATGCTTATCATGGACATGTAAAGGCCCCGATACATCTTCCAACATCGGCTGCGATGACAGATGTGATGCCGCAGGTGCGCACTCACTTCCGACATCGCAGCCTAGCTGTCACACGGCAAGATGTTGCCGGTGACAGCGCTGCAATGTTGGGGCAGTGATTGCTCGCTGGGATCAACCTAGCCAGCGATCCGCAGCAATGCTATTGCGGTGTCACACCGAACGATGCCACAGGTTGCTTATGTTGAAGTTGACAGGCTTTCCTGCATGCAGGAAAACCTGTCAACTCCGACTTGAACAACTATAGTTGTTGCGTGTAAACGCACGATTTAACAACAGTGTCATTTCAACATCGTTCCTGATGTCACTTTTGAATGACATCGGAAACGATGTTGGAAAGTGTAACGGGGCCTTTAGTCTTGGTGATCCTTTCCCTGATATAGTAGAGTTAAATGCTCTCTGAACCTTACATATAATGGTCTATTAGTTTTGTTCATATAAAAGCAACAAGGACAAAAAAATGACATAAACCACAAGTTTCATCTTGCAAGAAATGAATTGAAAGATTTAAAGATTCTGCTCAGATTTCGGATTGCTGGTGCAATGATTTTTTTTTTTTTTTTTTTAAACAAAGGGCAATTGTCATATTTAAAATGACCCATTGGACAAAGACTGTTCAACCAATTGCTGGATTCTGGGTTTGGGAGAATATGTACTACCGTAGTTTATTTTATTTTAAATTATTGCACCCCCTATAGGTGACCAGAGGTTTGCATGCCATCACTTCATTCAAATCCTTCTCTATCAGATATATATCAGAATGTTTGGTAATCGCGGTACATATAGCTTGCTCCATGGGGCCAAACTTTAAATTAAAAATAAAGCTCAGGTTTTGATTGTCATTAGTAAATATAGACTTTGTACTGTTCTTCCACAATCTAGTATGGGAAATGGAAATAGCCTTCACTGGCTTGTCATGGAAGCAGCAGAATGTGAGTATAATAAATTATTTTTTTTTTTTGCTTTCTTAAAGCGAACCTGTCACCCCCCCCGGGCATCAAAAGCTCTAATAGCCACCTTCTGCAGCACTAAGGCTGCATTCTGAGAAGGTGCCTATAGGCTTTTGATGCCCTTTATAGTATGAAATATTAAGTTAGGTAAATGCTCACTCTTCTGAAGATCGAAGACCGGGAGGCGGGGTTTCACGCTCCTCCGGCCCGCCCCCTCTTGTCAATCATTGTGCGCGCCTGCTGCTGTCTCCCCTCAGTGTGGAAAATGAACGCGCGTCTCCGTTCTCATGCACGGAGCCGCGCATGCGCTGTGCGCCCGGTGTCGACTTCCTGGACACCGGGCGCACAGCGCATGCGCGGCTCCATACAGGAGAATGGAGACGCGCGTTCATTTTCCACACTGAGGGGAGACAGCAGCAGGCGCGCACAATGATTGACAAGAGGGGGCGGGCCGGAGGAGCGTGAAACCCCGCCTCCCGGTCTTCGATCTTCAGAAGAGTGAGCATTTACCTAACTTAATATTTCATACTATAAAGGGCATCAAAAGCCTATAGGCACCTTCTCAGAATGCAGCCTTAGTGCTGCAGAAGGTGGCTATTAGAGCTTTTGATGCCCGGGGGGGGTGACAGGTTCGCTTTAAGCATTAAAGAACAGTGACAAAACAGGAGACATATATACCAGGATGGGGAAAATATATACCAGTAAAAGGCTCAGGATGGGGGTAATATATATAAGGAAGCAGGGCATATATACCAGGATGGGGAACATATATACCAGGAAGAGACCCAGGATGGGGGACATATATCTCAGACATACATACCAGGATGTGAACATTTATATCTGGAAGTGGCCAAGGATGGGCTGCATATATATCAGGATGGAGGACATTTGTACATAATGGGGAGGAGGGACAACATGCATGTTATTTTATGATTTAGAATGCTACAAGGGCCCGTACAGCTGACCAATGTGCAGGGGGGAGGGGGAAAAAAATCCAAATTTGGCACAGGGCCTATTGGACTCTAGTCACACAACTGGGGAGCAACACACAAAAATTTATAGAAAATAATCCCACTGCCACTAAATACTAAACTCAGATTTTATGGGAATTAAGTGTATAAATCTTGTAGTAATTGATACAGGAAGGTATAAGGAGGTGAAAAGTTGGAGGCATTGCAGAATTAGAAAAGGGTATCTTTATGGATAAAGAAAGGGATGTGATTATAATGGCTGCCGTTGCACCCCGGCCCTGGAGCCCAGAGGGGCCCAAAAAGATGCCTTTGGTCCATAGCAGAAGACAAATTTTATTAAATGTAGAAGGTCCCATTATAGATTTCCATTAGGGTGCACAAGCCTCAAGTTATTCTACTGGACAAAGAGGTATTTTCACAAATAATTGATGGCATGAGCCCTTAATCCGACCTCTGGAAAGTTTGCTAGTTCGGAGAATGAAGGGTGCACAACACCGATGTAACCTCATTACTAGTTTTCCTAGAACAGCAGCGCCCCCTGTGACAGTGCAGGAAACTGCAGCCTACTATCTGGAAGTGCATTAAGGACGTGTCCATGTGCTTTTAAATTGATGCACCCCCATCACACTTCCATTCCAATTTGCATATGGCTTTTATACTAGAATTCTCATGACAAAAAAATGTTTATTTTTCTTTAGTTATACCAGTACTTCCAAATGTAAAAATATGTCAATAGGTTCACTTTAAATGGAAATACCTTGCTAATATAAACCAGTTTCAATGGATCTGATTTTTTTTCCTTTAACCCCTTAAGAATTGGGTTTTCATTTTTGTACTTTTGTTTTTTTCCTTTCCTTATTCTAAAAGCCATAACCTTTCCATCAATATAGCTGTGTGAAGGTCTGTTGTACTTTTGATTGACACCATCCACTTTATCATATGATGTACAAGGGAAAAAAAAATCCAAGTGCAGCGAAATAACGAAAAAAAATGAAAGTCTGCAATTTTTTTTATTTACAGCAGGGGCGGGAAACCATTTTTCTGCCGAGGGCCATTTGGAAATTTCTACAATCCTTCGGGAGCCGTACAAGATCAGCATGAAAATTACCCGCTATATTTGGTTAAACAATCAACTCACCCCTACTTTGTTGGCTGGAGCTGCTTCTCTTTGGTGTGGGTGATAACAGTCATAAAGTCATAAGGTAGAAAACCAGGCGCTGACCTTTTGTGGCTTATTGCACATCTTCGAAGAAGTGGCGTCCAGATCTGTGATGTTGCTCAGCGAAGCCAAAGTTCAACAGAAGTAAGAAGATGCGGCACTCATCCAGGTCAGGTGCAGGTGCGGCTTTATTTAGAAACCATGGGGTCTACAAACAGGGAGGGGAGGGTGTGCAGGACAACGGTTACAGTTTCACGTCTGTTGGCGCTTCTACGGGTCCAAAGATTTTGGATCTTTGGACCCGTAGAAGCGCCAACAGACGTGAAACGGTAACTGTTGTCCTGCACACCCTCCCCTCCCTGTTTGTAGACCCCATGGTTTCTGAATAAAGCCGCACCTGCACCTTATCTGGATGAGTGCAGCATGTTTTTACTTCTGGTGATATTGGCCATGTTGCTTCTCAACTGCTTTTCCAGATTTGCTAGAGCCCTACACATCACAGGAGAGGCTGGGAGCTTATACCTCACTGGGGAGGCTGAGGCTGGGCCATAGAGATCACTAGAGAGTTGGATTTAAAGGGCAGACAGTTGGCAAAATGCTTCTGCCAGCCTGAGCACTGCGGTCCCCAGGAATCTGCCGGGGGCCGCAAAAAAGAAATCGAGAGCCGCATTCGGCCCTAGGGCCTGAGGTTCCCCACCCCCGATTTACAGCATAAATTTTGCCATAGAACTGACCTGATGATTGTTTATACAGCTCAGAGTGATAACAGAAATACCAAACATGTATAGTTTTTTTTTTATTTAAGTGGCGAAAAAAATGCAGAAATTAAAAAAATATATTAAAAATCTTGATTGTGTTGCAACTTTTCTAGAGCTTGAACGATTTCAATTTCCAGGATGTAGAGTTGTGGGAGGGCTTGTTTTTCTACCAAGAGACAGTGTTTTTATTATATATATATTTATATTGAGATTATTTGTGGTACACATGATGTCTTTATATCACCTAGTTTTAATTTATTTTATTTATGTTGTTGTGGTGCAACACTGGCATTCTGATTTTTTTTTCTTGTTACGCTGTTTACCGATTGGATTAATTTATGTTATATTTTGCAAGACTGGACTTTTACAAACACAGCGATAAACTATTATGTGTATTTTTTTACTTCTTAATTTTTAAATGTGTGGGTGGAGTGCTGCTCCACCTGCGGCTGTTATGGTGGGGTTACACGTAGCGATATCGTCCTGATATCGCTATACAACGGCGCGGGAGCGCGAATTTTTAGTGCGCTTTTCCCGATATCGCATCGGCGGTTTACACGTTGCGATATCGGAAAACAACGTCCCTACGATGTGTACGCCCACCAACACAGTAACGACCATTTAACATGGGAGTTAATGGGTAGCGTCGGCGTACACATCAGAGTTGGATGTTTACACGCAACGATCCGGCTCCAACAGGCATCCGATATCGGGCGGTTGAATAGCACGCTCATTCGACCCCCGATATCGGATTACCATCGTCCCTGCATCGTATTGTACCTTCAAACAGTACGATGCAGGAACGATATCGGGTCCAACTCACGAACCACGTGACTTTTTGTCGGAGTTGGATCGGAGTTGGAAAAAAAAGGTAATCATTGGCCCTATTTGTGCTGGAACATATAAGACAGAAGTAAAATTTAAAGTGCAATAGCACATAATTTCTTATAGGGTTATTTCACCCCCCTCCCCAACTAAACAAAAAAGAAAAAAAAAAGTTAACCCCAATCCATAGGACAGAGGATAACTTGCTGATTGTGGGGGTCTGCTGGAACCCCTGCCGAGTACAGTACAGCGATTTCAAGAAGCTCCATAGACAATGAATGGAGCCGAGACAAAGTATATGCACCCCTGCTAGTTTCAGGACGGTGCTGTATTGCTCAAATCTCAGATTGCTGAGGGTCCCAGCAGGTAAACCCCAAAAATCAACAGATGATTCCCAATCCAGTGTATAGGAGGCATCTCACAACTTGCACTGATAGAGATATTTCCATCGGACAAGGATTTGTTTTATTTTTTTTTTGTGGTGGGGGGGGGGGGTAAACCCTTCAAGTACACTGTATATACTAATTAGTAACTTCTTGACAAATAATGTTGACCTGCATAAGCAAGTATGTTTTATTCACGTTGATCAAATAATACCGTGTTTCCCCGAAAATAAGACCCTGTCTTATATTTTTTTGGGGGCCAAAGGTGGCCCCCTGTCTTATTTTCTGGGGGGGGATTAGGGGGGCCCTTATATTGGCAGCCCCAGCCCCATACACACACATACACATACACATACATACACATATGCACTGCTTCTTACCTTGTCTGGTGCTGTCCGTTGCTGTCCCCGCTGTCATGCCCCGCTCCTCCGGCCGTCTGGTGGTGTCCCCGCTCCTCTCCTGGTCTGCGGTGCGCTGTCCCAGTCCAGTTGCATGGTGATCGGTGCGGTGCCCGGCCGACTTCCTGCTTCCTCCGGCAATCCCCGCCCAGGTCAGGCCCTGCGCCAATGAGAGCGCAGGACCCGTGACGTCAATCACCGCCCAAACGCGGCCAGATGACGTTGGGGCCTCTGATTGGCCCGACGTCATCAAGCTGCGGCGGCTTGATGACGTTGGGCCAATCAGAGGCCCCGACGTCATCTGGCCGAGTCTGGGCGTTGACTGACTTCACGGGTCCTGCGCTCTCATTGGCGCAGAGCCTGACCTGGGCGGGGATTGCCGGAGGAAGCAGGAAGTCGGCCGAGCACCACACCGATTACCATGCAACTGGACCGGGACACCGCAGCGCAGACCAGGAGAGGAGCGGGGACACCACCGGACAAGGTAGTATATATTGTGCAGCGCCCCCCCGCCAGGCGGACTTATATTGCGGAGTGCCCACCCCCTGTCTTATTTTCGGGGGGGGGGGACGACTTATATTAGCAGGCCCTCCCCCCCGCCCCCCTGTCTTATTATCGGTGGGGGCTTAATTTCGGGGAAACATGGTAGTGGTCTATCATATATAGTCTAATTAGTACTATTATTTACATCAAGTTGTACTTACATTATATGTGTGTGGAATTTTCTTTGAAATAAATAAATCTAAAGACAATGTGTAATGATATAAGATTTAGATATACAGCACACTTGAATATATTTTATCAGGAAATTGTATGAAATTCTAATACATTCATTAAAGGGATCCTGTCCCTCTAAAACACCTCCTAAGCTACAAAACATATCCCTGCAGCTTCCCATCACTAATCCCACACTCGTTTTGACTCAGAAAAGCATCCTGTGAAAGTGCATGAAAACATTTAAAGGGTATGTGCACATCACTCGTTTCTGCATCTTTGCAGAACGGCCGGGAACCGGTGTAGAATGGCAGAACTGAGTTTTCTGCATTCGCTAGTGTCCCTGGTTTTGTTAGCGTTTTGCTAACGATTTGCGATCGGGTTACTAGCGGTCAGACAGCGTGTTCTTGGCGATTTCCCCGGCATTTTCCTTAGCGATTTCCAGACTG
Source organism: Allobates femoralis (assembly GCA_033576535.1). NCBI lineage: Eukaryota > Metazoa > Chordata > Amphibia > Anura > Aromobatidae > Allobates > Allobates femoralis. The sequence goes on along the minus strand of JARQOC010000003.1, from coordinate 680,945,785 downwards.
GTCTTTGCTGCACTTGTTCAGCTGGACCCGCTGGAAAAACGTTGAAAAGAAGTTGCTTGCTCTATCTTTGACAACCGGTGGAAAACCGGTGAATAAACTCAAAACGTCAAGACAAAAATCGTTCTAATGTAGACAGCGATTTCTAAACTCCATTGACTAGCATGTTAATCCAGCCTGTGGCTAGGATTAACATAAATTAACATAAAACTCAGCGGAAACCGCCGACGGAAAACTTCCAAAAACAGCCCACAAAACGACTGATGTGCACATACCCTAAAACTCACTCATTAGGCATTATAATTAGCAGGGGCTATATTCTTTAGTCACCAGGTTGGGCTGTTTTGCAGGCTCCAGGTTCCACCCTCTCTGTCTGTGTGCTCTGCTTGTGCAGGCTTTACCCTCCCCCTCTCTATCACTCACAGAATGCAAATCATTAGTCCTGCCTTCAGCTCCACATCACAGCAGCACAGACAGAGAGGGTGGATCATTCAGGCTGCAAAGCAACATGCCCTAGTGACTAAAAAATATATCCCCTGCTAATTATAATCACTAATAAGTAAGTATTAAAACGTTTTTATGCACTTTTACAGGATGCTTTTAGGAGACAAAAGGAGTGTGAGATTAGTGATAGGATGCTGCAGGGACATGTTTTGCTAGCTTATGAGGCGTTCTGGAGGTGACAGGATCCCTTTAATAAAACATGCAATATACAAGCAATGAGAAGTGGTGTCTAATTTCATGATGCATATGAGAAAATAATTTGATTAAATTATTTTTGATGCATTTCTGCAGCCTATAGGTCCGATTTACTACAGCCACATATTTAGGCCTCACTCTACCCGAGTAGTTGTTAAGGCCCCATTACACAGAAATATCAGTAATGACATCGCCACAACGTCACAGGTTTTGTGACGTAGCAGCGCCCTCGCCAGCGAAGTCGCTGTGTGTGACACTTAGCAGCGATCGGCCCCCCGCTGGGAGATCGCTGATTGTTAATGAATTGCCTGGACCATTTTTTGATTGGCGATCTCCTGCTGGATCGCTGTGTGTGACAGGGCCAATGACCAGCCATCCCCATTCTGCAGCCGAGAACCTGACAGATCCCAACGACCGTTGGGTTGTCGGCGTATCACTGGGTTATTGCTGGTAAGTCTGCCTGTCTGGCATCTCATCATCTCGTAGTGACGCACCAGCGATCCCGGCCAGGTCGGATTGTAGTCAGGATTGCTGGTGCATCGCTACATGTAACAGGGCCTTTACTTTGGGTTATATGACCTGTGGTCAAGCCAGGATTAGGGCTGTAATAGAGGAGAAAAACTTGCGGCCTGAAGGACAAAGAAGACTGAAGGCAGAAAATTCTTATTACAGAGCCTTAGGGACTGTGTGGTGCTCCTTAGGGTGCTATACTATGGAGATACCTCTAGTACATAAATAGAGCTAGCCATACTTTTCAGTTTAATATAGAATTCAACAAAACTGAATTTCTGCATTAAATTGGAGGCATATTTAAAGAGGACCTGCCCCCCCGGTGCTTTCCAAAGTGAAAGCACCCCTGTGTGCAGCATGTCTGCTGCATTCAGGGAAGGGGTCCCCCATGTCACTAGTTCCCCTGTAAAGGGCCCATTACACGTTACGATATCGTGAACGATATCGTTGAAATGGTACGGCTTTTGTGGCGGTGCAACAACGTCGTTGCGTGTGACACGTATATACAACCAAGGATAAGTCGGCTGCTTGTTGATCACAGGTTTATGAACAGGACCATCAATCAGTCGTTGGTCGTCTGTTCAACCTGCAGCATCGGTTGTGACACCTTGATAATGATGTCGTTTACGACTTTCCCTATTCAGAACTGAGGAACATAGGCATCCAAACAACTGCTAATATCGTTCGCTTGTCGCGGAGTCATTGCTGCGTCGTTCATGAAATCTGTACGTGTGACACCTCACTAGCGATCATTGAACAATGTTCAAGCAATCCAGGCCAAGTCGTATCGTTGGTCGTATCGCTGGGACATTGAAGCGTGTAACGGGCCCTTAAGTTGTACAAAATACTTTGGAAAGAGTAACAAGTCCGGAGGGACTTACTCAGTAATGAGTCCTCGCTGCTCTCTGGTGTCCTCCCCACTTCCAGCCCTCTCTATGCCACCTTCAGCCACTCAGTAACACCTCCTTTATGCGTCTCCCGTCCTCGCCCACACATGCTCCTCTGCATCTGAAGTCACACAGACGCAGAGCGAGCAATGGGCGGGAGTGGTCTCAGCAGCGGAAATGCCTCCTGCCGGTAACGTCAGCGCTGGAGCCTGCCCTGCTCCAGATTATGTTGTACATACATAATCTGGATCAGGACAGGCTCCTGCACTGACATCACCAGCAGGTGGCGTTTCAGGTGCCGTGATCACTCCCACCCATTGCTTGCTCTGCATGACTTCAGACACAGAGGAGCAATGAGCGGCCGAGGAGGGGAGACACATAAAGGAGGTGTTACTGAGGCATAGAGAGGGCTGGAGGCGGGGAGGACAGCAGGGAGCAGCAAGGACTCATTACTGAGTAAGTCCCTCTGGACTCGTTATCTGTACACTTTATAAAGTGTTTTGTAAAACTCAAGGGGGGCTACAGACATGGGAGACCCCTTCCCTGAATGCAGCAGACACGCTGCATTCAGTAGTGCTTTCACTTTGGAAAGCACCAGGGGAGGGGGGAGAGGGGGGTGACAGTCCTCTTTAAGTTAGTTCTATAAGACACATAAAATGTGTATGGTTGCTTTTTAATGCCCCCATATAATTTGATTTTCATGTGTGCTTTGATTTCTTCCTTACATATGAATGTTAGCCCATGTGCATAAATTGAGTGTTTGAGTTTTTTTCCTCTGTATTTATAAAACAAAACCAGGAGTGGGTGATAAATCCAGAAGCGGTGTCCATGTTTCTATTATATTTTATCACCTACTCCTAGTTTTGGCTACAAATACTGAGTGCATGTGGCCTAAGGCTACCTTCACATCACGGCTTTTGGCATCAGGTTCTGTCCGGTTTGAACCGGACAGAACCTGTTCCGGTTTTGCCTTCCAAGTATCCCTATGGTGCCGGATTGGTCATTTTTGGCCATTAGGTTTTGTATATTCTGTGCCTGATCAGATTTTGTCAGGTCTTTCACCGTACCCAAAATCAAAGCCTGCAGCAGTTTGTCTCTCGTGTAAAAAAAAAAAAAAAAAAAATCGGGCAAAACCGGACAGAACCAGATCCGGCGCACTCCCATATAATGGGAGTTTATGGTGCTGGATCCGGTAAAAAAAACGGATCATTTCCCAGATCCAATTTTAAGCACAAGCATGCTCAGAAATCCTGTCGTCCAAATTTCAGCACCATGCACAGCAGTATCTCAAGCAAAGGCTGTGAATTCAGCACCAAGAACAGCGGCACAGCAGAAGGCACAGGCAGACTTCAGCACCCTGGACAGTGGCAGAAATCGAATCCTGTTAAAAACCTGATCAGTGACCATATTTGGCCACACTTTCTACACATCCTGTCCTGTCATGTTCTGTCCGGGTGATCCTGCAAAAAACAGGATACACCCTGACAGAAAAAAACCGTGGTGTGAAGCTAGCCTAAATGGCCCGTTACACCTTTAATGTGTCGGCGAACCGACCAACGATTCGACTGGAACAGCATTCAATGATCGCTAGTGAGGTGTCACACATTCTGATATAGAGAACGACGCAGCAACGATTCCGCAACAAGCGAACGATACTTGCGTCCTTCAGTTCTGATTAGGCGAAGTCGAAAACGACATCGTTAACAAGGTGTGACATACACCGACGTTTCAGGTTGGAAGGACAATCAACGACTGATTTATGGATCGGTTCATAAACCTCAGATCAATGATCAGCCGACTTATCGCAGGTCGTATTGACGGGTCACACGCAATGACGTCGTTTGAACGTCTCAAAACCCGTGGCGTTTCAACAATATCGTTCATGATATCGTAGCGTGTGACGGACCCTTAAGTCTACACATGTTGGTTTTTTGTTTTGTAAAAAAGCAACAAATGCACAACAAATCCTAGAGGTTGCTTTTTTTTCTTGGCAGGAGTTTTGATGCATTTTTTCCTGCGAATTTGGTGCATTTTTTACTGCAGATTTGGTTGCTGTATTTTTGTTGCTGATTTGCAATAGAAACTATATCAAAAACACTGAAAAGAATAGACATGCTATTCTTTCAAAAATCGTTAAAGACCAGCACACCAGTAAAGATGAAGTTGATGGTGCTCACGGAAAGGATCAAAGAGCCACAATATCATGAGAATTAAATCCAAGGACTCATTCACGTTTTTTCGTTTTGCTAAAACGAAAAAACCTGAATGATTGCTTGGATTTAATTCTCATTCTTTCAAAAACGCAGCAAAACCTCTGGTGTTTACACTTTCTGCACCAAAAAAATCAATGTGTGGACAGCTTTTTCTGAAATCACATTGGTTTTGAGTTAACCAAAAGCACAGGAAAGGATTAGCATAGATTTACAGAAAACCGAGAGGCAAATCCACAGAAGAAACGCACTGTGTGAACATAGCCTTACTCTGTGGTAAAAAAAATAAAGCCTCATTCAGACATCAGTGATTATATCATAGGCTGGAAACACACTGTCATTAAAAAAAAATTGGTCCGTTTGTCGTCCAGGAGAGTCGGACGAGTGACATCCGCATTTTGATCTGTGTGGCATGCAACTGCTATGCGAGTGTGCAATTTTTTCTCAGATAACATCCTTGTGGTGTCCGTATGACATCCCTGTGCAATGCGTTTTTTTCCTCAGCAGCTATTATGTACAATCCTTTAAAGGAACATTTTACAGTGTTCTGAGCTACAAAAATGATATCATTCATACATTATAATGTATCAGTTAAAAAGACAGATGATACTAGGATGGTCCGTGTGCTGTCCATGATTTTATCGGACTCATTGACTTGCATTGGTGAGTCTCGCACGAGAATCGCATACTGTTGCAGCATGTTGCAAATTTTTCTCATCCAGATTCTGGATGAGAAAAAAGCAGAAGACACACGTTAACCTGTTCTCACTCATTCTGTAACATTGGTCCCATGCAATGCAAGATTTTATAGCATTGCACTCGTCCATTTTTCAAGCCAAATGTGTCTCTAACTAATACACAAATGTTCATCAGGCCTTTGGATCAAATTTTCACAAGTTGGACAGTTTTTGCCATCATTTTTTTCTTTTGTTTACAAAAAAAATAAAAGTTTATTGAGGAGATCATTCATTACGGATATAGTAAATTTAAAGGGAACAAACTAGCAGGTTTTAGGGTTATAAAGTGAAGCCAGAGACTTACAGGCACTTGGTACCAAGTGCAATCATACCTTTACTTCAATGATTCAAGGTTTGATTACAGAGAAAAGTGTAATAAAAGTTATGGCAAAGAGGAGAGGGAGGAGGCGTCACTATGCAGGCTTGGGTTTATTTTATTACTGCCCTGTGGGCTCTAAGCCAAACCCTCCTCCCTCCAACCCTCCCCATCACTACTGTATATACCAGGCACAGGACGTCTGACATCACACATGCTCGTAGCGCAATGTCAGGCATCCTATGTGCCTGAGCTCATCACTCCCTCCTTCGTCTGCATCTCCTGCTTCTCCAGTCTGTGATTGCACGAAGTCACAAGCAGAAGAAGACCCCGTCCCTAGCTGTCTTCTCTCAAACACTGCTATCACAAGCAGGAGAGGAGACCAGGACAGATCGCCGCTACTGTAATCACAGATGACAATAGTGGGGATCTGTCCCAGTCTCTTCTCCTGCTTGTAACTGCGGTCTGTGAAAGGAATCAGCTGGGGACGCGCAGAGACTGGAGGAAGCAAGGTCTTCTCCAGCTTGTGACCGCGCAATGACAGACAGAAGCAGTGAGAAGCAGGAGACGCAGGTGAGGAGGGGTGGGGGGGATTGATGAGCTTGGGAACATAAGACACCAGACATTGAGCTATGAGCATGTGCAAGGTCCGATGTCCTGTGCCTGGTAAATACGGTAGTGACAGGGAAAGAAGGAGAGGGAGAGGGGGAGGGTTTGGCTTAGAGCCCACAGGGGAGTAATAAAAGAAACCCAGCCCTACATAGTAACACTGCACTGCATACTTTGTTCATCTCCTCCAATCTTTGCCGTAGCTTTTATAAACCTTTACTCGGCAATCAAACCTTGAATCATTGAAGTAAAGGTATGATTGCACTCACTATCCCAGTGCTTGTAAGCCACTGGCTTCACTTTATATTCCTAAAACCTGCTGGTTGTTTCCCTGTAACAAACTTAGATGTCCAATAAATTATTACCAGGAACAAAACTAACACGCTTAGCACATAGAAGAAAAATTATTAAACATATTGATGAACATATGTAGAAAAGTTGAATAGAACATCCTCAAATATTAGTAGGTTTCATCCACAAATGAAAAATCATACAAAAAAAACTAAGTTAAGTAATAGTTATTGCTGCTCATCTATTTCTAATTAGTGAGATGGGTTGATAAAGGACAGGTGTAACCACCACATAAAAGAAAGTGTGTCCCTAGGATCCCTCCTACCTCTCTCCTCATGGTTGGCCACCCCAGAACATCCCCCACTGGATAAAAGGTTAGGGCATTCAAACCATCTACTCCAAACTTGTGGGAATTTCCCAGGGCAACTACAGTACAGATCATTTTATTAAGAGCAAGGGAATGGTTTATCACAGATTTCCATTGCTAGGTTGTTGGTCTTCTTAATGACATCCAAAGTCTGGCCATACATTTTCAAGTTATAAATAGAACCCCAGTCAGGAATAATATATCTACAGTCCCTTGGTTTTGTTCAGTTTCAGTAAATGGTAGTCAAATCTTTGGGTCATCTGTGATGCGGAATCCAATATGGTTGTGTATACACAACCCCTTGGGCCCAGTATCCGCTAATGTCCAGGCAATCCCACAGGTCCAAAATTTTTTCCCAGGCCCCTGTGATTTGGGGCACTCATCCATAAATTCAAGTTGTACTCTGTGCATTCTGGACGTAGTGTAATATGCACAGTGAAGAATATGTAATTGTGTGACTCTCCGTATAGTTAGGGGAAATTGTTTAGGGACAAATTGTTTAGGGGCTTCCAATGAAAGCTCCCAGTGCTCATCACTTATCAGCCCTACATCTGCATCCCACTTGCTTCTTGTTCCATCATTTGACAGTTCAGTGAGGGTTTTATTATGTCAAACTGGGGTGTGATTGTCCTAGGGAGGGGACTGAAGCAATCACAGTGCTTCAGACGAGTCCACAAGGGCCTACCTGAGGATTGGGTATGGAGTAGAGACTTGTGGGATTTTTCGTAGGAGAGCAAAGTAGGAAATGTAGTGGATGTGAGATATCCAAAGTTGTAGGGATAGATCTTGTGGAAATAATTATCAACACATTTTTTCTCCTCAAACTGACACAGATAAGAAAGCTGGGCCACCCAGTAGTATAGTTTACGGTCTGACAGTACAGCAGTATCCGATGCCGGATCCTGGTCCTCATGACCTGCCAGATAAACGATGTAAAAAAGGAGCCGAGTCTATCAAATGTACTGGTGTTTACAGAAGGTAGTATAGCATAACAATTACTTGAACTAGGCTAATTGGGGCCAGCTTCTCCATTCCTTTAGAATACTCTGAATAAATACTAGAAGAGGAAGGTTATTCACATCGTAAAGGTCTCCTAGGCTTCTAAAGACATGTATCCCCAGAAAGGAAAATTGGGTTATACACTTTAGTGTCAGTAGGCACACCTAGAGGTGGCTGTAAATTGATGGGAAGGACACAGGTTTTCTCCCATCAGATTTTTAAGCACAAAAAGGTTTGTGAAGCTTCCTCTTCAAACATATGTAAAACTTGGAAAGCACATGAACAGAATCCGATTGCTGTCTAATTTTATCGTAAATCCATCAACTTGCATTTTATGGGTTTGGTTCAAGACTCGGATCAAAACAGACATGTCTCCAAGATTTGGTGTCGACTACTAGGTTCACACACACAAAAAAAAAAAAAAAAAAAAAAAAAAAAAGGGGGCCTTTGTTAAAAACCCATCCATTGGATGGAAAGACAAAAAGAGTCCACTCTCTGTCAAACACCTTAATGGTGTTATCGCCATCAACTGCAGTATCCAAGAGGGTGAACAGCCAGGATCAGAGTTCTCTTCTGTTCTGGAAGTTGGAACAGAAGCAGAGCAATTTATTACAACCTCTGCCCTCATTCTTGCAGTACTCGTGCTCTTGCAAGATCATCATAATGAAACAGTAATGTATGGTGGGCCAACAGCCTATAACATGCATTTTCAACCTTGCTCTTTAACAGATTAAAACAAAGAATGCTGATTTCTAATATGTAAGCAAAGGGTTTCCATGAGCACAATGCCCAAACAGCACATATTTAATAAAGAGGCTCAAATTATTTAATAATCAAAATAAAATCTAATCTATGGTTGTGGTGGGGAGGGGGGTCTTTTGAGTAGACAGTGAAGATTGTAGTAGAAGGGCAGCTAAATAGTTGATACATTTTATCCTTTTCTGCATTCTTTGTGTGCAATAGTCTTATATGCCAGTAAGTGCCTTCAGTACGGTCAAAGGAAACCCAGAACTAACTGTCCTTTTCGATGTTTACAGTTGGCGACAAGACAGTCTCAATCTTAAATGAAACTATGTGGTTGTGCTTAAACTTTTTCAAAGTCTGATTAGCAGCACTGTCAAAGATGTCTTCTTGAGCTTGGAAAGTTAAAGGCACTGAGCTTCTTCTGGACTTCTGAGCAGTCTTTCTCTGATGTATTTCAACGGCTGAAAGGTTTGCCAAAACCTGCAGAGAAGAAAATACAGAAAGTTAGTTTTTAATCTACACAGATGTACTGTAGTATGTACATATGAGAGATATGTATAAAGTATACAGCGGATTCATCCTTACCAGATATGCAGTGGTGTTAAAGGGAACCAGTCACCCAAAATCACCTTCCTAACCTGTTTATACCTGTCCCTGCAGCCTTACACTACTATCTAAGCCATCCCTATCTGACCTATTTGTAGTAATCTGGGAGAAAGTAGTTAGAAAACTTACAAAATCCATGACAGAGGGGCGTTCATCGCGGCGTTTATGACCGGTAGGCAGGTCCCCTGTGCCACGCTACCCCTGCCTTGCCGCTCTATTACACCCTAATGGGCGTCATTATAGCCTGCAGAGCTCAGGCACCGCTGCGACGCGGTCTCGTGACGCTGGGATCGCGTCACTTCCGGCCGCCGCATGTCTCACACAGGCCGACTTCAGCATGCAATATGCGCATGCGCTTAGTTGGCCTGTGTGAGACCTGTGGCGACCGGAAGTAACGCGATCCCGGCGTCACGTGACCACGTCGCAGCGGTGACGTTGCGAGCGCGAGATTTAAATCGTGCCCGAGCTCTGCGGCTGTAATGACGCCCATTTGGGCGTAATAGAGCGGCGAGGCGGGGGTAGCGCGGCACAGGGGACCCATCTACCCGTCACAAATGCCGCGATGAATACCCCTATGTCATTGATTTTGTAAGTTTGCTAACTACTTTATTCTACTCCTAGATTACTAAAATAGGTCAGATAGAGATGGCTTAGATAGTAGTTAGGGGGTTAAAAAGGCTTTGCAGGGGCAGTTGGATAATTAACATGGTAAGGAGAGGTAGATGATTTTGGGTGAACAGGGTTTCCCCTATAAAAGGTGTTTGCCCCTTTCCTTATTTCTTATTCTTTTGCACGTTTGTCACACTTAAATGTTTTAAATCACAAAACAAATTTTAATATTAGACAGAAGATACAACCTCTGGCAAAAATGATGGAATCACCACCAGGCTCAGAGGATGTCCATTCAGTTGTTTAATTTTGTAGAAAAAAAAAAAGCAGATCACAGACATGGTACAAAACTAAAGTCATTTCAAATGGCAACTCTCTGCCTTGAAGAAACACCAAATGAATTCTTGGGAAAAAAAAAAAAAAAAAAAAAAAAGTGCTAGCCAGTAACAGTTACTTTTGTAGATCCACCAGGGGAAAAAATTATGGAATCATGACAAACAAATAAAACAACACTCAAATACATTACTAGTATTTTGTTGCACCACCTCTGGCTTTTATAATAGCTTACAGTCTCTGAGGCATTTGCTTATGAGTGACAAACAGTACTCATCATCAATCTGGCTCCAACTTTCTCTGATTGCTGTTGCCAGATCAGCTTTGCAGGTTGGAGCCTTGTCATGGACCATTTTCTTAACTTCCACCAAAGATTTTCAATTGGATTGAGATCCGTACTATGTGCGGGCCATGTCATCGACCTTATGTGTCTTCTTTCAAGGAATGTTTTCAGTTTTTGCTCTATGGCAGGATGCATTGTCATCTTGATAAATGATTTCATCATCCCCAAAATCCTTTCAATTGATGGGATAAGAAAAGTGTCCAAAATATCAATGTAAACTTGGGCATTTATTGAAGATGTAATGACAGCCATCTCCCCAGTGCCTTCACCTGACATGCAGCCCCATATCAATGACTGTGGAAATTTGCATGTTCTCTTCAGGCAGTCATCTTTATAAATCTCATTGGAACGACACCAAACAAAAGTTCCAGCATCATCACCTTGCCCAATGCAGATTCATCACTGAATATGACTTTCATCCAGTCATCCACAGTCCACTGATTGCTTTTCCTTAGCCCATTGTAACCTTGTTTCTTTCTGTTTAGGTGTTAATGATGGCTTTTGTTTAGCTGTTCTGTATGTAAATCCCATTTCCATTATGCGGTTTCTTACAGTTCGGTCACAGACATTGACTCCAGTTTCCTCCCATTCGTTCCTCATTTGTTTTGTTGTGCATTTCCTGTTTTGGAGACATATTGCTTTAAGTTTCCAGTCTTGACGCTTTGAGGTCTTCCTTGGTCAACCACTATGTTTCCCTTTAACAACGTTCCCATGTTGTTTTTATTTTGACCAGATTTTAGACACAGCTGACTGAACAACCAACATTTTTTGCAACATTGCTTGTTGATTTACCCTCTTAAGAGTTTGATAATCCCCTTCTTTGTTTCAATTGACATCTCTCATGTTGGAGCCATGATTCATGTCAGTCCACTTGGTGCAACAGCTCTCCAAGGTGTGATTACTCCTTTTTAGATGAGACTAACGAGCAGATCTTAATTGATGAAGGTGTTCATTTGAATGTGAACGGTGTCAGTGTGAATGGTGTCCTAAGCAGGCCCATTGTGTGCATGGCAGGTCGCCTCCCACACTTTTTTATAGGTAGGTGATTATTATCAGCCTACACCTGGTGCTTGCTTCACATAGTGGGGTCTGACTGCATCCTGCAAGTGCAATGTTGATTTTTGGATGTGGCATGGATGGTAAGTTTTTCTGATGCTGCCATTTTGAGTAGTCCTCAGGTCAGACGCTCGCTCTCGTGGTGGACCCTTCAGTCCTCACTGCAACAGGGCATATCCTTTCTCCCTGTACATTGGAAAGTGGTCACCCCTGACGCCAGCCTCCCAGGCTGAGGAGCAGTGTTCCTCCAGCACACCGCCCAACGAAGGTGTAGCCCTCCCGACACCGTGCTTCCAATCAACATCCTCGAGATAACGGCCATCCTACTAGCACTGTGCAAGTTTCCTCACCTCCTAGCAGGTCACCCCATTCGGGTGCAATCTGACAACGCCACAGCCGTGGCATACATAAACTACCAGGGAGGAACCCGCAGCAAGGCGCCATGCACGAAGTACAGAGGATCCTTTGTTGGGTGGAGACCCACCATTCGCACATCTCGGCAGTGCACATTTCCGATGTCGAGAACTGGGCGGCCGACTTCCTAGCCGCCAAGGTCTCGCGTCGGGAGAGTGGTCCCTCCTCGCGGGGTGTTTCATCAAATCTGCGACCGGTGGGGGACTCCGGACGTGGACCTCATGGCGTCTTGGCTGAATGCCAAGGTCCCCGCATTCGTAGCACTGTCTCGCGATCCACTAGCCATAGGGACGGGCGCGCTTGTCCTCCCATGGGGAGGCTTCAAACTCCCGTAAATTTTCCCATCTCTTCCATTGATCCCGAAGGAAGATAAAAGCAGAGCAGGTCACTGTCATTCTGATCACTCCGACTGGCCTCGCTGCCTGTGGTACGCGGAACTAGTCCAGCTCCCAGTCGACACCCCTTGGCGTCTGCCAGACCGGCCAGATTTGCTGTCTCAGGGCCCACTCTAAAAAAGGTCCACGGTCAATCTGGAGGAGCTGCAGAGATCCACAGCTCAGGTGGGATAATCCATCCACAGGAGAAATCTGGCCTTTATGGAAGAGTGGCAAGAAAAAGCTTATGCTTGAAAGCAAACCTTACAGTAAGACGTCCTGTTTGCAGTTTGCAAAAAGCCATGTAGGGGACATAGCAAGCATGAGGAAGAAGGTGCTCTGGTCAGATAAAACCAGAAGTAGAATATGCTGTGCTAAATGCAAGACGCTATGTGTGATGGAAAACCAAGGCTATGTGCCCATGCTGCATTTTCTGGTGCAGAATTTGATAAATCTGCATGTCTATTCTGAAGCCAGCAGCCCATTGTTGTGCCCATGTTACTTTTTTTTTTTTTTGCAACATGTCAATTGCATTGTTTTTTCTCTATTGACCCTATTATAAGCATGATAAAATACTGCAAATATACACACAGCGTGTTTTGTGGTGTGGAATTGGTGTGTTTTCACCAAAAACACATAGTTAATTAAAGGTACTGAAATGATTTCTGGATACCAGAAATTATTTTCAAGTCAGTCCCTGCCTCTCTCCCGCAGTATTTTGTAGCTTTTATCTATTATTGACATAGCAATAGTCCTTGTGTTTCAACAAGGGGAAGGATTTTGAAAGAAGGGTTGAGGAAGAATACATTTTACAATTTTGCTCCCCCCACCAAATAATCCAGAAGACAGGTTAACACACCAACCTGTCCTAAGAGGGAAAAAAAACCTTCCTGACATTACAGCTCGATCAAGACTGGATCACCATAATATTCATGGTACACTAGGTGTCGTTTTTTTGTTGTCATACAAGAATGGAAAACCACAATGCTTTAAAGGAAAAAATGTTCATTGCGACCTTGTATCCAGAGGAAATTATCTGGTTTAACCACATTCAATGTTTGATTGTGACTTTTTTTTTCTGTACAGAAAAGTTTGTTGTCAATATAGAGCACTAATCTTCTAAATTGAGTCCAAGTCACCTCCTCACAAAAAATAAATATAAGATAAAATACATAAAAACTACGAGATGTAGATAATGAATTGAGCCACCTCTAGTTCCACATTCATGTCAGTGTATTGTATGTGTGACACCTACCATCTGGCTTACTGCTGTCTGCTGTAGCTGCACTCCAGAGGGGTGCTGGCCCAAATCGGCTTTATGGGGGCACACAACTTCAAGAGTACTGGGTTCCTCTGCAGCTTCATTCTGATCATCAATAGCAAAAAAGGAAAAAAAAAAAGTTAGGTTCTTTATTTAACTTCTTTTTCTACTTGATTTGTTTATTTTTTTTTAATCAGATCATTTTATTGATAACTACAATGTAAGAAGCTGTATACAGACATTTGCATAGATTTTTCCCTTCACATTTTCAGTTTAACCCCTTAGTGACTGAGCCAATTTCCACCTTAATGACCAGACCGTTTTTTGTAATTCTGACCACTCTCCATTTATGAGGTTATATCTCTGGAACACTTCAAAGGATCCTAGCGATTCGGAGATGGTTTTTTCGTGACATATTGGGCTTCATGTTAGTGGTAAATTTAGGTCGATAATTTTTGTGTTTATTTGAGAAAATATAAAAAAATTGGCAAAAATTTTGAAAATTTGACAAATTTCAAATTTGTCATTTTTATTCTGTTGAACCGGTGCACTATGTGACAAAAAATAGTTAATAAATAACATTTCCCACATGTCTACTTTACATCAGCACAATTTTGGAAAAGAAAACATTTTTCGTTAGGAAGTTCATCAGCAATTTTTCATTTTTCCAGCAAAATTTACAAAACCATTTTTTTTAGTGACCACATCACATTTGAAGTCCGTTTGAGGGGTGTACATGACAGAAAACACCCAAAAGTGACACCATTCCGAAAACTGCACCCCTCAAGCTACTCAAAACCACATTCAAGAAAATGATGAACCCTTCAGGTGCTTCACAGCAACTAAAGCAAAGTGGAAACAAAAAATTGACATTTTAATTTTTCCAACAAAAATGTTCTTTTAGCCTCAATTTTTTCATTTTCACATGGGCAACAGAATAAAATGGATCCTAAAATTTGTTGGGCAATTTCTCCTGAGTACACCGATACCTCATATGTAGTCATAAACCACTGTTTGGGCGCACGGCAGGGCTCAGAAGGGAAGGAGCGCAATTTGACTTTTGGAGCTAATTTACCATTCAAAAAGTCAAATGGCGTTCCTTCTCTTTCGAGCCCTGCAGTGTGCCCAAACAGTGGTTTATGACTACATATGAGGTATCGGTGTACTCAGGAGAAATTGGCCAACAAATTTTAGGATGCGTTTTATCCTGATGCCCATGTGAAAATGAAAAAATTTTGTGTGAAAAAAAACGTACTTTCATTTTTCGGATCAATTTGTAAAGCACCTGAGAGTTCAAAGTACTCAGTATGCATCTAGATAAGTTCCTTGGGGGGTCTAGTTTCCAAAATGGGGTCACTTGTGGGGGAGCTCCAATGTTCAGGCACACAGGGGCTCTCCATACACAACATGGTGTCCACTAACTATTGGAGCTAATTTTCCATTCAAATTGTTAGTAGACACCATGTCGCATATAGAGAGCCCCTGTGTGCCTAAACATTGGAGCTCCCCCACAAGTGACCCCATTTTGGAAACTAGATCCCCCAAGGAACAAATCCTGATTCATGGTGAGCACTTTCAACCCCCAGGTGCTTCACAAATTAGTCCGTAAAAAAGAAAAAAAGTTTTTTGTGAAAAAAAAAAAAAGTACTTTTTCATTTTTACGGATCAATTTGTGAAGCTTCTGGGGTTTCAAAGTGCTCACTATGCATCTAAATAAGTTCCTTGGGGTGTCCAGTTTCCAAAATGGGGTCACTTGTGGGGGAGCTCCAATGTTTAGGCACACAGGGGCTCGCCATACACGACATGGTATCCACTTACAATTCCAATTGCTAGTGGACACCATGTCACGTATGGAGAGCCCCTATGTGCCTAAATATTGGAGCTCCCCCACAGGTGACCCCAATTTGGAAACTAGACACCCCAAGGAACGTATTTAGATGCATAGTGAGTACTTGGAACCCCCAGGTGCTTCACAAACTGATCCGTAAAAATGAAAAAGTACTTTTTTTCACAAAAATCTTCTTTTTTTCCTTTTTACAGACTAATTTGTGAAGCACTTGGGGGTTGAAAGTTCTCACTATGCATCTAGATCTGTTCCTTGGGGGGGGTCTAGTTTCCAAAATGGGGTCACTTGTTGGGGAGCTCCAATGTTTAGGCACACAGGGGCTCTCCATATGTGACATGGTGTCCGCTAACAATTTGAATGGAAAATTAGCTCCAATAGTTAGCGGACACCATGTCGCATATGGGGAACCCCTATGTGCCTAAACATTGGATCTCCCGCACAAGTCACCCCATTTTGGAAACTAGACACCTCAAGGATTATATCTAGGGGTATAGTGAGCATTTGGAACCTACAGCTACTTCACAGAATTTGATAATGTCATATTGAACATTTTCTTTTCTTCACACAATTTCTCACTTTTAGAGCATGTGCACAAGATGCAGACACACCATGTCCTGGTCGTCTCCTCCCCTGCATTTTTTTTTTTAGTATTTCTTTATTAAGTAATAAAAAAAAAAAAAAATGACGTGGGGCTTCGCCATATTTTTGGCCCAGCCAGGTACAACTAGGCAGCTGGGGGCTGGAATCCTCAGCATAGGGAGGCCCAAGCTTTCTGGCCCCCCCCCCCCCGCGGCGAATTGCAGCCCGCAGATGCCCCAGAAAATGGCGCATTCATAGAAGCGCCATTTTCTGGCGCTGTATCTAGCTCTTCCAGCTGCCGTGTAGCGGTGGCAGACTGGGTAATAAGGGGTTAATGACAGCTTTTTGGCAGCTGGCACTAAGCCCGAGATTCATAACGTCTGGCCAATATTAGACCGGACCATTAGGAATCTCTAGTAGATTATAAAGAAAACACAACACAGAGAAAAATATTTTTATTGGAAGAAAAACAAACACATATTTAGACCCCATCTTTATTACAGTGACGTCCGACGTAATCCAGTGGGAAGGTCCGACGTAGTCCAGTGGGAAGGTCCGACGTAGTCCAGTGGGAAGGTCCGACGTAGTCCAGTGGGAAGGTCCGACGTAGTCCAGTGGGAAGGTCCGACGTAGTCCAGTGGGAAGGTCCGACGTAGTCCAGTGGGAAGGTCCGACGTAGTCCAGTGGGAAGGTCCCGTGACGATTCTCATTCAGATGATGATCTGAAGTTAACCCCCTGTGTGGTCACAAGGGGTTAGCTGCAAGTCATCATCCCTGTGTGGTCACAAGGGGTTACCAGATCTGCAGTTAACCCCTTGTGACCACACAGGGATGATGACTTGCAGCTAACCCCTTGTGTGGTCACAAGGGGTTAACTGCAGGTCATCATCCCTGTGTGGTCACAAGGGGTTAACTGCAGATCCGGTAACCCCTTGTGACCACACAGGGATGATGACCTGCAGTTAACCCCTTGTGTGGTCACAAGGGTTAACTGCAGGTCATCATCCCTGTGTGGTCACAAGGGGTTAACTGCAGATCCGGTAACCCCTTGTGACCACACAGGGATGATGACCTGCAGTTAACCCCTTGTGACCACACAAGGGGTTAACTGCAGGTCATCATCCCTGTGTGGTCACAAGGGGTTAACTGCAGATCCAGTAACCCCCTGTGACCACACAGGGATGATGATCTGCAGTTAACCCCTTGTGACCACACAGGGATGATGACCTGCAGTTAACCCCTTGTGTCCACACAGGGGGTTAACTGCAGAAGACCCCTGTGTGGTCGTTGAGGGGTTAACTCAGTCTCTGTTCCGGCGCCGCTGCTCTGCGCCGGGACAGAGGCAGAGAGAAGACGGCCGGCGACGCTGCAGGACGGGTGAGTATGACAGAGCAGGGAAGGGGGCCCGGGGGGACCAGAGCAAAGCGGGGGGCTGCTGATCGGAGAGGGGGGGGGGGGGTCGAGGGGTAGACCTGGGGAAAGGGGGGTTTGAATACCGGAGGGGGAGCTGGGGACTCAATGGGGAGCTGCGCAGGGAAGAGTGGAGCTGGGGAGCCGCGCAGGGAAGAGGGGGAGATCAGGGGTGACAGGGATTAGATTGGGGGGCCACTGAGGGGACCAGTGGCCCCCCAGGAATGGCAGCATCTCTATGCGATCTGACAGATTGCATAGAGATGCAGCGGAGGCGGCAGGTTTTACCGCCGGCCGCCGCCATTTTTAGGTGTTTTGGGGGGGGGGGGGGGGTGATCCCCACTACTGGGGGTCTTGGAGGGCTTTCACTTTGTTCCGACACGTGTTTTCATGTCGGATCAAAGTGAAAGCATTTTTACCGGCACTTTCACTTTGTGCAATGTGATGATCGGTAAACGGTGTTTACCGGTCATCACATTACAGGTGCCGGTAAAACACCAGCCAATTCCTAATCTCTAGGGTCTCAGCTACCTCCGGTAGCTGAAACCCCAGAGATTTTAGCTCCAGGGGAGTCAAACCAGGGCCCTTTCTGTTAGGACTTATTCTAACGTCCTAACAGAATAAGGACCCTGTTTTGACGACGTATATATGCAATGCGCCGTCACTAAGGTGTTAAAAAACCATCAAATACAATCAACCCCATCTTCCCCTCCCACCCTCCTATTCCATGAACAGCACAACCTGAAGTTTAGAACTGTTTATCAAAACTAACACAGACCAATAATACATCTGCATGCATCCAGAGTGATACCCAAGCCTATAAGTATTTTCCGAACCCTAGGACATCTGGCAGCAATCTCACATTATATTATACCCTATTAATCCCAACAAACTCAGTAGTCTTCCTATGTGAGACGAGTTCTCAGTGGAGCAAATAAGTTTTCTGGCAGCAGAATTCTAGGGGGCAGGACAGGTGTATTAAGCCACGGCCCCCATATCTTATCAAACTTTTGGATTGCATTGCTCTCGACATAAATAGCTTTTTCCAGTTGAATGGCCCGTTAACCTTGTTAATAAATTTGGTAGATGTTGGTGTCACATCGCCATTGGACTCGGTGGCCGGTGTTCCTGCCTCGGCCGCTGGGAGGAGCCGGATTCCTTCGGCTGGTGGCACCGGTGACAGGAGGACCTTGTTCTCATATGGAACTGCTCCCGCGACGTCTGCCTCTGTCGCTGAGCGCCGCTGTGTTTCCCCTCTGGGTGGTGTTGGTCGCAGAGGAGCGGGCCCTGCAGAGGTGTCCGTTAGGCGCAGCTTGCGTTCTGTCAGAGGTGGCGTGGGTGGAGCCAGTCGTGCATCTCCATCTGGCCTGGATCTAGGGGCGGTCCGGATGAGGTCATCAGGCTGTGAGCTCCAGCCTATGGGAGGTGACCGCTCCCTTCAAATACATTGGAGCCTGTCTTGCAGGCCGCCAGATATAGTTTTGGTTCCCCAGTGATAGTGTGTTTAGTTTCGTGTCTGACCTTGCCTGGATTTCTGACTCTGCCTCTGCCTCTTGATTTTGTACCTCAGCTGCCCTCTTGGTTTTTGCCCTTGACCTTTGCCTGGATTTTTGACTCTGCTACTGCCTCACGATTTTGTACCTTCGCTGCCCTCTCGGTTTTGACTCGGACATCTGACTTTGTTTTTCGGGTCTTGATTTTCCCCTGGCGACCTCGCCGGCTCTGTTGCTCATATAGGCAGCTACCCCCTGGGCTCCGCTGTAATTCCAGATCCCTGTATAGGGGTTAAGGGTCTCGGGGTTTCTCGGGGTGCTGCCTACCAGCAGCTCGGCCTGACAGCGGATGGTCGTCACAGTTGGTGGCTCCAACTGTTTCCAATTAGAGGGGAAAGCTTTCCTTGCAATGTAAAAGGGATCCCAAGCACCAATGGTTCCTTTGGCAGGACATTAGGAACTATGCCCAATACGCAAAATTTTGCCTCCAGGGACATACTAAAGCTGTAAATCGTATTGATTATGTCTAAAACATCCAACCACAACTGACCTATTTTCTGGCATTCCCAAGAGAAATAAATCAAATGGGCATCTAGTAAATTAAATGTTGGGCAATTCAAACCAGTCTTCACTGCTATGCTATGTAAGAAGGCTGGTGTTCTATATTTCCCGCGATAATCTCCGAGCTTCAGATAAAGACAAAAGAGGCAGAGATCCTAGAACCGAATCCTATTCCTCATCCATCATCCTCCTCAAGTCCTCCTCTCATTTACTCTTTATAATGAGGGGGAATTTTTTATGATAAGCATTTAGTAATAGCTTGTAAAGATTAGAAATCAGACCCCTTTTTTGTCTGAGTCCCAGGATCCAACTGAGAAGAGTATTGGGCTTTATGGATAGGTTTCTAGATTTTAGCTGTACCTCATAGACATGCCTAAATTGTAGGAATCTGTAGAACTGTCAATGGGGAACATTTAAGTCACTTTGCAGCTGTCCAGATTGTTTTATGGTATCTCAAGAACCTGGGCTACAGTATGAACCCTTCTCTGTTCCCAATCTGAATACCAATCTAATTTTTTTAATTCTGATACAATTTGTTTGCTTTTAATTTCATCTACCAGGTGGCTAAAGGGAACCTGTCATCTGACTCATCCTACCCACACCTCGGGCAGCATGAAGAGCCTGGCATCACAATTACAGTCAAGTATAATGTTTCACTGAAAATCTGACAGTTCAGGAGATAGTTGGAAGATACGGCCAGTGACTACAGCCAGACAAAAGCCTCAGGCTAGCTGTTCTCAGTGCTGCTCCAAGTGACAGTCAGATGTCACACTATGGGAAAGAGCTGTCAATCACTTCTAACGGTGTGGGGAAAAGGTGGCTAGGAGCGGTGCAGAGCTCGTTTCTGCTCCAGTTATGGCTCCAAGATGGATCTTCTAACTGTGTAATCTCTGAAACACCAGAGCATTTCAATAAATAAATATATACTTGGCGGTAACTCTGCACCCAGGCTTTAACTCATGTTGCCCACTGCTAGAGAAGTATCAATCAGATAACTGGTTCCCTTTAAACAACCTCAGATTAATCTGCAGTATTCTCCAATAACAAAAATATTTATTTCCTTTCCTTTGTGTTCAGTGAGACTACTTACATCCATTGCACTGTACTTTGTAGGTGACATGGCCCCATTAATTTTTTTCTTTACATTTTTGGGTATGTGCACATGACGTGGTTATGTAGCGTATTTTGCATTCAGAGTTTTTGGGCTAAAACGTTTCTGCATGTTAAAGAAGTTTTCCCATGAACAAAAGGTAATTATTAAAGTTAATTTTAATCAATAGATCTTGGAATAATAATAATTTCCACAATTGGATGTGTTTAAAAAAATGTTCCTGGGCTGAGATAATCTTCTATATGTGTCCCTGCTATGTATTGTGTATTGGATGTGTCTGACCGTAAGGAATGGTCTGATCATACCACATCTCCTGTGCTGAGATAATCTTATATATATGCCCCTGCTATGTATTGTGTATTGGATGTGTTTGACCGTATAGGCATATGGTCTGATCATAACACATCTCCTGCGCAGAGGAGGACACAAAAGAGTATGCAGATATTACAGCATGGGGATTGCAAATAATTCCTTCTTTGGGATAAAACATGTTTTGAAAACAGGAAGGGAAATATTTTACCTTAAAAAAATATAATGAGCAGTAATCCCTTGCTATAATGTCTGTATACTATTTTACTTCCCTGCCCAGGAGATGTGGTATGATCAGACCATGCCCCTGTGCAGTCAGACACATACATTACACAGTACATAGCTAGGACACATATATAAGATTATCTCAGCACAAGAACATTTTATTTAAATACATCAAATTGTGTAATTATTATTATTATTCCAAAATATAGTAATTAAAATGAACTTTAAAATTTCCCATTGTTTGTGGGAAAACCCCTTTAAGTACCAGCACAGATTATAACATTTTTATGAATTCTCATCCACACACTCCGAAAGAAATCCACAATGGAGACTTAGATTCTTGGACAAAGTGCTTCGGTGTCCGCGCTGCTGCTCCGAGACCAAAGAAACACAGACACGGGAATGTCTGGTACAGCTACAGCCTTTATTTTCCGACGCGTTTCGGAGCCTACTCCCGAGCTCCTTTCTCAGGGAACATCGGAGCAGCAGCGCGGACACCGAAGCACTTTGTCCAAGTATCTACATCACGACCACGGTCACCATTGAGAGTGCGGTCCCTGCAGCAGCTGCTTGTACGCTATTCTACCAGTTGTGGGTTTCACAACTGCTAAAGGTGAGCAATTCCACATCGACAAGTGAAAGTGTGTTATTGAGATAAGACCCTATATGCGCATTCTTTCTTTCACACAATGGAGACTTGACTGGCACTGCAGATTTAGGCAAGGTTCACACATCACATATTTGGAGCGGATAGTCTACAGAATATATTCAAGTTTTCTGTAGAAGTATTAGCAAGTTTTATGCAGATTGTGTGCACATTTCACTCATTCCAATGACAGGGTGAAATCTGCACTGATTCTGAACATATAACTCACATGCTGCAGTTTAAAAAAAAAAAAAAAAAAAAAGTGTGTGTTCAGATTTAAAAAAAAAAAAAAAACACTAACATGAATTAGTTGAAGTAAAAACTCTTCAACTTGATAGAGCTGTACAATGCTGTGGATTTTACATGCAGAAAAGGGTGAATGAATCCACCCTAAAGATCTAAAAATCTACATTTTTTGTTTTGAATTTCATCCTTTGCAATGTACAATTGTTTGGTGCAGATTTTACAGCAGAATCTCTGCAGCTGATCAGTTCAGAAATGTGCATGTTTGGTTTAGTTCAAATGTCTACGTGGACCGGTCATGCAGAGCACACAACAATTTGCAAATACATGTGACCATAAAGGTACGGTCACACGTGGCAATTTTGCTAGCAATTTCACTGGCAATTTGCTGGTTGCAGTGAAATCATGGACACATTGTTTTGTTTGTACACAGCAACGAAATAGAACAATGTGTCCATGATTTCACTGCAACCAGCAAATTGCCAGTGAAATTGCTAGCAAAATTGCAGCGTGTGATGGTACCTTAAGTGTAAGTGCAGACGATGCTTTTACACTTTGTCCAAGTGCAGTGTCCTGCCTCTTGTAGGAAGCCGGTGATCTCTGTGGGTGAACACAGCCGTCCTGTGCCCACGATCAGTGTTTTTGCTGCATTCACCTGCTGACATCGAAGCAGTCTCCGCAGGAATAAATTGACAAGCTGCAGCTCGGGAAGTCACCCCACGTCGGCTGATGCTGTGTGCAAAACAAGCACGGTGAACGCAGGATTTCTGTAAATCCCATCCACCCTGCTTGAATTGTACAACGCAACAATTTGGACGCGATAGCATGCTGCATTCAAACACTAATTGTGGGCACATGCACCACGACTACATTCTCACGGTCAGCATTTGGTGAGTTTTTGATGTTGCAGATTTTCGGTAGCATTTCTGCACCTATTAACGAATTTGAGTTACTTGAAACTTTTTCATTGTGCTTGGACGCTGCAGTTTTTGCCTCTTCTTGTTATGTCATGATTTAAATAAAGCTGCTTTGGTTTTGATACCTCCTGGTATTTGGCTTGGACAGAACTTTATTGATAGTCATATGCTAGTCAACGTGCATGTGTTTTTTTCACTACGGATTTTCTGCATTAAATGGTTTTCTATTGGGAAAACAGATAGCAGCTCAGTCTATGCAGCGTAGAAGAAGAAAAAAAATAAACGTGGCCAGGAGAATTCTATAAATTGGTAAAACTGTAAGACGCTGCATTTTTTGCAGTGTCAACAACTTATCAAAAGCTCATTGTGGGAACTTAATTGCCCTTTAAGGATGCGTTCACACTGGGCGTATTTGCGGCGCTTTTTTGCGCACGTATTTCCCCCAAAGCGCACCTGCGTCTGCGTGTCACAGCAAAGTGAATGCACTTTCACTTTTGCTGTTCACACGCAGCGCAATTTTCGGCCGCGCTTTTATGGTAGAAAGCGCGCACGTAAAAAGAATGAACATGTTCATTCTTTCTGCCTTTTTTACGTGCGCCTTCTCCCATAGGCCCCATTTTAACCCCTGGAATTACGCATCGCCATTCAGACGATGCGCATTCCAGCGCGGGGCAAGGGGTATGTGGAGGAAATGATGTCACACGGGAACAGCCCAGGGAAAACAGGAACAGGAAATCCCACCATTTTGGGATTCCTGCTTTCCCGTGGCTGTCCCTGGGTCCCACCGCACCCGCCGGCCATTATCTAATGCTCCAGCTTCTCCTGTGTCCTGTCCCCGCTCCGTCCAGCCCCCCCCTGTGTCCTGTCCAGCCCCCCCTTTGTCCATCCCCCCAGTGTGCTGTCCAGCCCCCCCCCTGTGTCCGGCCTGCACCCCCCATGTGTGCGTGCGTGGATGTATGCGTGCGTGCGGGGATGTGTGCGTGCGTGGATGTGCATGTGTGGATGTGTGTGTGGATGTGCGTGCGTGGATGTGTGCGTGCGTGGATGTGTGTGTGGATGTGTGTGGATGTGGATGTCAGCGTGCGTGGATGTCAGCGTGCGTGGATGTGCATGTGTGGATGTGCATGTGGATGTGCATGGATGTGGATGTGCGTGCGTGGATGTGCGTGCGTGGATCTGTGCGTGCGTGGATGTGCATGTATGGATGTGCGTGGATGTGTGTGTGGATGTGCGTGGATGTGTGTGTGGATGTGCGTGGATGTGGATGTGCGTGGATGTGGATGTCAGCGTGCGTGGATGTGCATGTATGACAGATCATTGTCATACAGTGCACCACAACTCTGACCCCCGAGACTGTAGGAAGAGGACACTTGATCCCTTGCTGTAGTCTCTGGATTGAGCAGAGGCGATCGAGCATCGTGGGACCTTCGTTGTGGACTACGTTGGAGGCGATCGAGCGTCGTGGGACCTTCATTGTGGACTACGTCAGATCTTTATAATAAAGATGGAGTCCGAATTTTGTGTTTTTTTTTTTCAAATAAAAAGATTTTTCTATGTGTGTATTTTCTGACTATTTACCAGAGATTCCTAATGGCGGGTCTAACATTGGCCCTATATTATGAATCTCGGGCTTAGTGCCAGCTGCCAATAACAAGATGGCATTAACCCCTTTATTACCCAGTTTGCCACCGGCACCAGGGCAACTGGAAGAGCATGGGTACAGCGCCAGAAAATGGCGCTTCAATGAATGCGCCATTTTCTGGGGCGGCTGCGGGCTGCAATTCGCAGCATGGGGGGCCCAGAACGCTTGGGCCTTTCCATGCTGAGGATTCCAGCCCCCAGCTGCCTAGTTGTACCTGGCTGGGCCAAAAATATGGCAGAGCCCTACGTCATTTTTTTTCTAGAATTAGTTCTAGAAATAAAAAAAGGCCTTCGCTGTATTTTTTGTAGCCAGCCATGTACAACTTGGTAGCTGGCTGACTGGAATCCTCAGCGTGGAGAGACCCAAATGTTGTGGGTCCCCCACGCTGCAAATTTCAACCCACAGCCACCCAAGAAAATAGCGCATTCGTTAGAGGCAGCATTTTCTGGTGCTGTACCCAAACTCTTCCAGTTGCCCTTGTGCTGGTGGCACACGGGTTCTCCATATGCGACATGGTGTCCGCTAACAATTTCAATGGAAAATTAGCTCCAATTGTTAGCGGAAACCATGTCGGGTATGGAGAGCCCCTCCCTGTGTGCCTGAACATTGGAGCTCCCCCACAAGTGACCCCATTTTGGAAACTAGACCCCAAAGGATTATATCTAGATGCATAGTGATCACTTTGAACCCCCAGATGCTTCACAAATTGATCCGTAATAATGAAAAAGAAGTTATTTGTGGAAAAAAAAAAAAGTGCTTTTTCATTTTTACAGATGAATTTCTGAAGCATCTGGGGGTTCAAAGTGCTCACTATGCATCTAGATACGTTCCTTCGGGGGTCTAGTTTCCAAAATGGGGTCACTTGTGGGGGAGCTCCAATGTGGAGACACACAGGGACCCTCCATACGTGACATGGTTTCCGCTAACAAATTTAGCTCATTTTCCATTCAAATTGAAAAGAAAGGAAATGACATCACTAGGCTTTTTTTTTTTTTCTTTATCAAACTTTATTTCTGTGTGTTTGCAGTACACATGCAGAAAAATACGCGTCCGTAAAAAAACGCATCAAAAAACGCATGTGTGTGAACACATGCGGTTTTTTTACGCGCGTAAAAAAACCGCGCGTATTTCTTTAGAAAACTGCATGCATGCAAATACGCGACAAAATACGCACTGTGTGAACGTAATAAACAGGTGCAAAAACAGTATATGAATCACACAAAAGGCGCTCTGCTGTAAAAATATAAATAAATAGCAAGTGCTGTAACAAAAACAGGGCCTTTTGGTTTATACGTTTCTGCAAGAAAACGTACAATAAGCTGTCTCACCCACTCCAAGGTAGGCCCTGATAGAGACAGTCCTAACTCTGTCCCTAGTGCTACGGTAAAAACCTGCCAGTGTGTACATACCTCAGCTGGACAGGGTGAGGGAGAGCACAGGACTATCTCACCTTGTAGGGCTGTGTGGGTGGCAGCTCTGTGTGAGATAGTCCTGTGCTCTCCCTCACCCTGTCCAGCTGAGGTATGTACACACTGGCAGGTTTTTACCGTAGCACTAGGGACAGAGTTAGGACTGTCTCTATCAGGGCCTACCTTGGAGTGGGTGAGACAGCTTATTGTACGTTTTCTTGCAGAAACGTATAAACCAAAAGGCCCTGTTTTTGTTACAGCACTTGCTATTTATTTATATTTTTACAGCAGAGCGCCTTTTGTGTGATTCATATACTGTTTTTGCACCTGTTTATCATGTTTTTGGTGGGGATTGGTTGCAGTTCACACTGCTGCTTCCAATGTGTGCAGACTCATATTTTTTTGCCACTGTGTGAACGTAGCCTAACTCTTGTAGACACCGAATAAATTGGAGCCTCAAGATGCAGCGGTTACTTTTCGTTGTTCCATAAAACATTTTTGCTGTTGACATGACCATTTAAGGACTACTACTTTTATTTTGCATAGCAAGCTATACTTTTTAATGGGATTATTCTTTCTATTGGATAACTTTTATAGAGAAGTTATTTATTAATTATAATTAAGGATAAAGAAGTAGTTTATGATTGTAGAAATATTACATATATATTTTGTATTAGTACATGTTTAACTACTTTTGCATAATACTTGAAAAAGATACTAAATAATTTTTTAAAAGTCTGCTTCTTTGTTTTTGTGTCAATGTATACCAGACCTATATAGTTTTGCATTCATGACTGTGATTTTTGTTGGACATTTTCTCCGCACTTTTTCATTGTCTGCGTTTACAGATAATGTGAGAATGGGTGGTAGAGATTCTACGATAACAGCTACATGTCACATTTAAAAAAAATAAATATATTTCTTTTTTTCAATATTAAAACATTGGACAAATGTGAGCTAACTGTATTAAGAACTCGAAAAAAGTCAGCACATTAGCAGCCACTTTTCTTTTTGTCGATAGCTGGATGCCAGCTACAGAGGGGGAATCATTGGACCTCAGTTTTGGAGATGGATGCAGATCCCATCTTTGGGAATATCAGACATTTATAGCATATCCCTGAGATTTGCCATATACATTTTTAGAATTGTAACTACCATACAATGTAAATGATCAAATGAGGACAGTATTATATCAGTCTCATAACCTGTAAAAAAGAAAAAATGTTTAAAAGTATCTACAAGTGGAATCACAAGTTCAACCAAAATGAGGCACCTACCGCACTAAAAACTTGAACATTCCTGTTAAACATAAGAAAAAATGGTGTAAACTTGGTTACTGGATTCACCAGTGTCCGGAATTGAAATAAAATTTGATCCAATTGTTCATCCCAGTTCTCCTGATTGTCATTCACCACCCTCTTTATAGAAGACTTCAAAACTTCATAGGTCTGATCATCCAGTCCTGTGTGGTCACCTGTGCCTGCTGCCGTCACAGCCTGAGAAATGTTCCATCTCTCACAAAGCAGCCGACTAATCTAGGAAGGAGAATAGTATGTAAGGTGTCATTATGTTTCCATTATAAAAGCGAAAACATTTCCATGGTTTAAAAGACACTTGGTAACTTTCCTGCCAGTTTGGTTTAGTACCGCATTTTTTGCTTTATAAAAGACACACAGGATTATAAAACGCACCACAAATTTGGTGAAAAATCCAGTCGGTGGGCATATACTGCCGGGGAGGAACTAACCTTTTTTATAGTCTTATTTAGCCTAGTGTCGCCTCCTAATGTCAGCAGCATATACCCTTGATCTTCTGTGTCCCCCAATGAAGCGATAGAGAAAAATAATTTTTAATGTTTAACTGGGTCCACCTTATAATGCCAGTGTCCATCTTACAATCAGAATATATGTCCCCCCATCCTGGTACATGGCCCACCCAGCCTTCCATCCAAATTTACCACTAAACATTAATTTTAGAACTCCACAAAAAAAAGAAATATAGAACATATCTGGTATTGAGTCACCCATAAGCTGTGCGGTAAAAGGGGATTAGTGTGTGTGTACTCACCGTAAAATCCTTTTCTCTGAGCCTCTAATTTGGGGACACAGGACCATGGGTGTTATGCTGCAGTTCACTAGGAGGCGACACCAAGTAGAATCTAAAAAGAACAGAGTAACTCCTCCCCTGCAGTATACACCCTCTGGCTGGCAGAAGCCAAACAGTTCAGTGACCAAAGCAGTAGGAGAGAGAAAACATAAGACTGTAAGAAGGCAACCATAAAAGAACTCAAAGAACTAAAAAGAACATTAAACGGCCCAGAACGGGCAACAGGGAGGGTGCAGTGTCCCCCAATTAGTGGGTCAGAGAAAAGGATTTTACGGTGAGTACACACAAAAATCCCCTATTCTCAATCGCCTCATTGGGGAACACAGGACCATGGGACGTCCTAAAGCAGTCCCTAGGTGGGAATATAGAAAAAAATAAATCAAAGAATAATAGCCTTTTGGAAGACATACATTCTAGAGATGAGCAACTGCCACCTGCAAGATACGCCTACCCAGACTTACATCTGCCGAACACTGAGTATGGACATTGTAGTGTTTTGCAAAAGTGTGTAAGCTGGACCAGACGGCAGCTTTGCACACCTGTTCGCCGGAAGTCTGGTATCGAATGGCCCAGGATGCTTCTACCGCACGTGTCGAGTGCACTCTTAACCCAACTGAAATAGGCATGTTCCGCAACTGATATGCTTCCCAAATGGTTGAAATAATCCATCTGGTCAATGTGGCCTTGGATGCCACCATGCCCTCTGGGGAAAATGAAGAGAGAATCAGACTTCCGGAATGGTGTTGTCCTACAGACATAGTACCCAAGAGCTCTAACCAGATCAAGCGTGTGCAGAGCCTTCTCCACACGGTGCACAGGTGCCAGGTAAAATGAGGGGAGAGAGATCCCCTCATTTAGGTGGAAGAAAGAAACCACCTTTGGGAGGAACGACGGTACTGGCCAGAGCACAACTTTATCCTGATGGAAAACCAGGAAAGGCACCCTGCAAGAAAGGGCTGACAACTCAGAGACACGATGTATAGAAGTTATTGCCACAAGAAAAGCAACCCTCCAAAGTAGGAGAGAAAGGGAGACCTCCTTGAGAAGCTCAAAGGGGGGGGGGGTCTCTGAAGGACATCTAGGACCAGATTTAGGTCCCACGCGTCTAGTGGCCTCCTATAAGGGAGAACCAGATGGGACACCCCTTGAATAAAGGTCCTGACCTGAGGTTTAATAGCAAGGCGTTGCTGGAAAAGCACCGAGAATGCAGAAATTTGACCTTTGAGCGAACCGGAGGAAAGCCCGGCATCCAGTCCAGACTGAAGGAAGCCTAGAATCACAGGGAGGGAAAACACCAGGGGCGAGAGATTTCGAGCCTTACAGAAAGCCCTCCATGTGCGATAGTAAATGCGAGCAGAGGAGTGTTTCCTAGCGCTGATCATCGTTTTGATTACTTCCGATGAGAAACCAGCCTGGGTTAGAACTCAGGTCTCAACAGCCACACTGTCAAATTCAGGGCCGTCGAATGTTGGTGGCATATTGGACCGAGTTAGCAGGCGAGGGCGTGTAGGCGACGAGCCACACTAGGTCGGCGGACCAGGCGTGCCTGGGCCAGTCTGGTGCTACGAGAATAATGGGGATGCCTTCTACCTTGATTTTCCTCACCACTCTTGGTATTAAAGGCAGAGGGGGAAAGATATAAGGCAGGCAAAACTGAGTCCAGGGTTGGACTAGTTCGTCCGCTCCCACCGATGGCGGATCGTGGGATCGAGCCATGAAAGTGGGCACCTTGGCGTTTGTTCACAAAGCCATGAGATCCACGTCCGGAGTCCCCCAACGATGACATATCTGCTGGAAAACCTCCGGATGTAGAGCCCATTCCCCTGATTCAATGCCCTGATGGCTGAGGAAATCCGCCGCCCAGTTGTCGATCCTCGGAATGTGCACTGCTGAGAGCACTGACTGGGTCGATTCAGCCAAGCGGAGTATGGATTCAACCTCGCGCATGGCGTGCCGGCAGCGGGTGCCTCCCTGATGAGCGACATATGCCACTGCTGTGGCATTGTCCGACTGGACACGAATAAGGCGACCTGCTAGATGATGATGAGTAGTCTGTAAAGCCAAGAACATAGCTCGAATCTCCAGAAGATTGATGGGCAGAGTGGAGTCCCGTGAGAACCACTGACCCTGCGCTGTGTGGTGGCGGTAAACCTCCCCCCAGCCTATCAGGCTGGCATTGGTGGTGAGCACTGCTCAGTGAGTAGGAAGGAAGGACTCCCTTGTGAGAGGGAAGCCGGTCGCAGCCACCAGCGGAGGGCCTGCTTGACCTTGGAAGGCAGCCGAGGGGTCCTATCTAAGGTGAACGGGTTCCTGTCCCACACTGAAAGAAGGGCCATCTGTAGGGACCTGAGGTGCAGCTGGGCAAAAGGGACAGCCTCCATTGCCGCAACCATCCTGCCTAGGACTCATGTCCAAGCGGATGGAGTGAGATGAAGGGTGAAGAAGAACTCAGACTCCCTAATGCAGAGCACAGGATTTGTCTTGACTGAGAAGTACCGACCCGCGGGAGGTATCAAAAACCATCCCCAGGAAAGTAATCGTCTGATCCGGGACTGGGGAGGACTTGGCCAGATTGACTAGCAAACCCAGGCGAGAAAGTGTGTCCACGGCAATATGAACGCTCTCTTCACAGCCTGCAAAGGAAGGGGTTTTGATCAGTAAGTCGTCCAAACAGGGCAGGATGATTACGCCCCGAGAGTCAACAATTATCATAACAGCCGCCATGACTTTGGTGAAAATCATGGGAACCGTTGTGAGCCTGAAGGGCAGTGCGACAAACTGAAAATGGTTGCCGTGAATAGCAAAACGTACGTATTGTTGATGTGCCTGGAAGATCGGAATGTGTAGCTACGCCTCTCGAATATCTATCGAGGCCAGGAATTCTCCCTCCTCCATTGATGTAATGATGGAGCGGAGGGACTCCATGTGGAAATGGCGAAGACGAACAAATTTGTTCAGGTGCTTCAGGTCCAAGATAGGACTGACAGAGCTGTCCTTCTTGGGAACTACAAAAAGGATTGAATAGAAGCCTTTGAAGTGTTTGCCTTCCAAAACTGGGATGATGACTCCAGGCTGTAGCAGGGAGTAGACGGCCTTGAAAAAGGCGCGAGCCCTCGAGGGAGGGCGGGAAACAAACTCGATATTGTAGCTGGAAGACACCAGCTCCCTGACGGCGAGCCAGACGTGACAAAATAAAGAAAGGCGGCCGCCTACTTAGATGGTGTCTTCTGTGGCGGAGGCTGAGTTAAGATGAGGAGAACCTATGGGATCTAGATCCCTTCAGTCTGGACTGTGTGGACCGAGACTGCCAGGCCATGTTTCGCTTTTGTGTGGACTGGGAGCCCTGTCCCTGCATGGGGAGCAGGACGTATTTTGCGGCGGGCGGGAGGCCGACCAAATTTTGAAAGTAACAAAATTGTGTCTGCCGACGCCGCACAAAGGGGCGTCTCGGTTTATCTTGGGGAAGAAAGGAAACTTCCCTCCGGTGGTGTCCGAAATTAGTTTGTCAAGCCGTTTTCCAAAGAGGTGGCTACTAAGAAAATAAAATGGAGAAGATCTCCATTCAACAAGACATAGTGTTGGATTATATATGTGGAGAAGGGCCCACGAGAGGAGTGATCTCTACAACTTATAGGGACCTACTACATACATTCTTGCTCCACCACCGATACAGACGAGGGCTAGATGGGAGATGGAGGTGGGAACCCTGGAAGACGATACTACGAATTCTATCCTGGAGTGGGTACCAAAACTATCCTGACTGAACCAAGCAGACTATCCCAATTGTACTTACTATATAGATTCTACCGGTCACTGGAATTTTTATTTCAGGGTGGATTGCGACCCACTTCAGAATGCCCTACACGTAGGACTGAAGGAGCGGGAATAGACCACATGATGTGGATGTGTCCACGATTATCTACTTATTGGTTAATGATTATTACCAGACTGGAGGGGGCATACAGATGATGTGTTTTACCGTGAGAACCAGTGGTGTGCCTGCTGGGGTATGTGGATGAACTCTCTGTTGATAACACCATTAAGATAGTAACTAGACTGCTGTATATACAGTACTGTGCAAATTAATTGGGACAAAGCAAGTTTTTCTTGCATTAATGTTACTATTTCTGATAAGCGTTTTATCAGTTCTTGGTGTCGTTTTCCTTTCACTTCCACATTTCCCTTTTTGTTTTGGAGAAAACTATCCAGTTTCATTTTGTGTGCAAATTATTCTTGAAATGGTAGATTTTCCAATACCAATGGTGGAAGCAATTTCTCTTACAGTCAGACTTGTATGTTCATTAAGAGTAATAATTCTAGACCTCTTCTGTGAAGTAACATCCATTTTTACAGGCACGAATCACACAGAGAAAAAAGTACACTAAACCACTCCTCACAGAAACAAGCTCTCAACTGAAGCTGTAGGGGCAGCTAGCTGTTATTTTCTGACTAAAACCAGTCAAACCACATTTTATTACTCAAGGTTGTACACTCACCTGTTCAAAGCAGTTAAAACTAGTTTGAATCACTGAGTGGTAACCAACTTACAATTTTACTTAAAAAAAAAAAAAGCTTTGTCCCAATTAATTTGCACAGCACTGTAGCTCGGAAGCTTATCACTAGATATTGGATCAGAGAGAAACCACCATCTAGGAGTGAATTTTTGGCACATGCTTCCTACATTTCTCGGACAGAAAAAGGAACATATCATAAAAGAGGGGAAACCAACATATACGAAAATATGTGGTCTCCATGGCTGAAGTATGGGGCACCGAGATGGGTCTGCTAGATAGATCTTATAGGGATGTGGGTACTAGACATAAGAAAAGTGACTTACTGACATTCGGTTATTGTATATCCTTTATTGAAACCAGTCTTTTGGAAGAAAATTTGTTGTCTGTGGGAGGGGGAATGGGAGGTGGGAAAGGGAGGGGAGTTGTTTTCACAGAAAATCTATAGAATGCTTAAAAATGTTTGTTCATTGTGAATTTCAATAAAAATCTTATATATATTAAAAAAAAAAAAAAAAAAAAAAAAAGAAGAAAGAAAGAAAGATCTGGATGACTACTGAGGGATTTCTTGGAGCCAGGGCGCTCTGCGAATGGTGATGGCATTCGAGGCTGAAACGGCTGCGCAACTGGCTGAGTCCGAGGACGCATGAATTAGATATTCCCCGACTACTGAGATCTGGGCTGCTAGGTAGGCCAGCTCGGGGGAGAGGCTTCTATCTCATAGAGAGGAGTGTAGCGAATCTGAACAGGTCATGATTGCCTTAGCAACCCACACAGAGGCAAAGGATGGTGAGAGAGACGAACCAGACACCTCAAAGACCTAGCGCGCTAAGTGGAGGATCCTTAATGCGTCCTTAATGGAGGATCCATCTGGCAGAGAAAGTAAGGTTCTATCTGCCAAATGGGAAACGGGGGGGGGGGGGGGTCAACCTGTGGGGAGTCCGCCCAGTACTAGCCTAGGTCTGGGGAGAAGGGGTAACGAGCTTCCATGGCCTTGCATTTTCCAAATCTTTTCTCTGGGCGAGTTCTGCGTTTCTTCAGGATCTCCTGAAACTCAGCACGATATGCAAAAAATGTATGTGCGTTTGACCTTCTTAAAAGATACAGCATGGTCTGGGGTCTCACAAGGGGGAAGGTCGTCAACTTTAAGTGTCTGGTTGATAGCCGTGATTAAATCCTCTAGTTCCCGGATAGGGGTGGTGTAAGAGCCATGTGAGGACGCAGGAGAAGCGTCCCAATGATGTCGTTTACGTGTCGTATCAGCCACAGTTTGTTGGTTATCTCGTGGCCTGCCTCTATGTGGTGTGCTTTTCAGATTCTACTTCGTGTTATCTCCTAGTGAGCTGCAGCATAACACCCATGGTCCTGTGTGTACTCACCATAAAATCCTTTTCTCTGAGCCGTCACTGGGGGACACAGGACCATGGGTGTTATGCTGCTATCTCTAGGAGGCTGACACTAAGTGAATATAAAAAACAGGTTTAGCTCCTCGCCTGAAGTATACACTCCCTGGCTGGGCCAGGCCACACCAGTTCAGTGACCAAGCATAGTAACATAGTAACATAGTTTTTAAGGTTGAAGGAAGACTTTAAGTCCATCTAGTTCAACCCATAGCCTAACATGTTGATCCAGAGGAAGGCAAAAAAAAAAAAACCATGTGGCAACACTAAGCTCCACATTGGGGAAAAAATTCCTTCCTGACTCCAGATATGGCAATCAGACTAGTTCCCTTGATCAACGCCCTATCAAAGAATCTAGTATGTATAACTGGTAATATTATAGTTTTCAAGAAAGGCATCCAGGCCCTTCTTAAATGTTAGTAGTGAGTCACTCATTACAACAGCATGTGTCAGAGAGTTCCATAGTCTCACCGCTCTTACAGTAAAGAATCCGCGTCTGTGATTATGATTAAACCTTCTTTCCTCCAGACGTAGAGGATGCCCCCTTGTCCCAGTCTCAGGTCTAAGAGTAAAGAGATCATTAGAAAGGTCTCTGTACTGTCCCCTCATATATTTATACATTATTATAAGATCACCCCTAAGCCTTCGTTTTTCCAAGCTAAATAACCCCAAGTTTAATAACCTGTCTTGGTATTGCAGACCCCTTAGTCCTCTAATGACTTTTGTCGCTCTTCTCTGGACCCGCTCTAGTTCAGCTATGTCTTTCTTATACACCGGAGACCAGAATTGTACACAGTATTCTAAGTGTGGTCGCACTAGTGACTTGTATAGAGGTAAAATTATGTTCTCCTCATGAGCATCTATGCCTCTTTTAATGCATCCCATTATTTTATTTGCCTTTGCAGCAGCTGCCTGACACTGGCCACTAAATGTGAGTTTGTCATCTACCCATACACCCAGGTCTTTTTCAGTGACAGTTTTGCCCAGTGTTTTACAATTAAGCACATAATTATACCTTTTGTTTCCTCTGCCCAAGTGCATGACTTTACATTTATCCCCATTAAAGCGCATTTGCCATTTAGCAGCCCAAGCTTCTAGTTTACATAAATCCTCCTGTAATATAAAATTGTCCTCCTCTGTATTGATTACCCTGCAGAGTTTAATGTCATCTGTAAATATTGAGATTCTACTCTGTATGCCCCCTACAAGGTCATTAATAAATATATTAAATAGAAGCGGGCCCAACACTGACCCCTGTGGTACCCCACTGTTAACTGTGACCCATTCTGAGTGTGTTCCATTAATAACCACCCTTTGTTTCCTATCACTAAGCCAGTTCTTAACCCACTTACACATATTTTCCCCTATCCCCATTGCCCTCATTTTATGTATCAACCTTTTGTGTGGCACCGTATCAAAAGCTTTTGAAAAGTCCATATACACCACATCCACTGCATTTCCTTGGTCCAGTCCAGAACTTAATTCCTCATAGAAGCTTATTACATTAGTTTGACAGGAACGGTCCCTCGTAAAACCATGTTGATAATGGGTCATGAGGTTATTTTTCTTCAGATACTCCAGCATCTCTTAGAAAACCCTCTAGGATTTTACCCACAGTAGAGGTTAAGCTTACTGGCCTATAATTTCCAAGTTCAGTTTTTGTCCCCTTTTTGAATATTGGCAGTAAGAGAACAAAAAAAGCAGTAAGAGAACAAAAAATAGTTCAACCAAAGTTAATATGCAAACTCAAGGAACTGAAGTAAAGTAATGTAATGCCCAAACCAGACAACAGGGTGGGTGCTGTGTGCCCCAATGATGGATCAGAGAAAAGGATTTTATGGCGAGTACACAAAAATCCCCTTTTTTCATTCGCCTCATTGGGGGACACAGGACCATGGGACATCCTAAAGCAGTTCCTGGGTGGAAAAAGAACACACAACCCAAAAGAAAATGATACAATAACTCGAGTCACCTAAGTGGAAAGTTGAGCTACTGCCATCTGCAGCACGCGTCTACCAAGGCTTGTGTCCGCAGAGGCCTGGGTTTACACGTTATAAATGTTTAGTAAAAGTATGCAGGCAGGACCAGGTCGCCGCCCTGCACACCTGCTCGGCGGATGCCTGGTGTCGAATGGCCCAGGATGCACCTACCGCGCAAGTGGAGTGGGCTCGTAACCAGCCAGGAATTGGCATGTTCCTGAGCAGATGGGCTTCTTGGATGGTAGAACGTATCCACATAGCCAGCCTGGCCTTAGAAGCAGCCATGCCTTTTCTGTGACCTTCCGGAAGGACAAACAGAGTGTCCATCTTACGAAAAGGAGCGGTCCTAGATACGTAGCATCTAAGAGCTTTCACAAGGTCCAGGGTATGCAAAGCCTTCTCGACACGGTACACTGGTGTCAGGCAAAAAGAAGGAAGAATGATATCTTAATTAAGGAGCTGAGATCTGACATTTAAGGGAGCTCGGGGCCGAGCCAGAGTCCAGTCCCGACTGCAGAAAACTCAGGACCGCGGGGATAGACAGAACAAGAGGGGAGTGCTTCCGGTCCTTGCACCATGAAAAAAAGATTTTCTACGTGCGATGGTGAATACAGGCTGAGGCGGGTTTCGGGGCTCTAATCATGGTACCGATGACATCTGGTGAAAAACCAACCTGAGTCAGAACCCAGGTTTCAATGGCCACGCCGTCAAATTCAGGACCCCCAAATCCTGGTGGCAAATCAGACCTTGAGTCAGAAGGTCCGGACGATCTGGTAAGCGCAGGGAACGTCGGCAACGAGTTGGACTAGGTAGGCTTACCAGGCGCATCTAGGCCAATCCGGGGCTATGAGGATGGCCAGAACCCCTACTGATTTGATTTATCTCACTACCTACTACTATTTTGAAAGACATACTGATAGGATTTTTAGATTGTGAGCCCCAATGGGGACAGTGTTGCAAATGTGTATGTAAAGCACTGTGGAATTAATAAAGCTATAGAAATTAATAAATATTATTATTATTACCTTCGGAATTAAGGGTAGTGAAGGGACAATATAGGGAGGACGAAACTGGCGCCATGGTTGCACCAGCGCGTCTGCTCTGACAGAGATTGAGTCGTGTGATCGGGCCATGAATGCGGGAACCTTGGCATTCAGATGACTCACCATCAGGTCTACAACCGGAGTCTACCATCAGCCGCAGATTTGTTGAAACGGGTGCAGGGACCATTCTCCTGCAGGGAGACCCTAGCGACTGAGGGAGTCCGCCGCCCAGTTCTCCACACCCGGAGTGTGTGCTGCCGAGACGACGGAAGGGGTCGGCTTGGCCCAGTGGAGAATGTGCTCTACCTTGCTTAGAGCAGACCTGCTGCTGGTGCCACCCTAATAATTGATGTAGGCCACGGCTGTGGCATTGTCTGACTGGACACGGATGTGGCGACCCACCAGGAGCCTGTGAAAGGCCCCGAGAGACAGGGCTACAGCCCTACCTCCAGCAGGTTGATCGGTAGGCCGATTCCTGTAGGGACTAGTGACACTGGGCAGTATGATGATGGAAAACTGCTTCCCAACCTAGAAGATTGACGTCGAGCGACCCCTGGAGAGAGAGACGATGGCTGGATCCACCAAAGTAGTGCCCATCTGACTGAGGGCGTCAGGATTCCTGCAAGGACTTCTGCAGAGTTTCCGCCCAGACCATAATCGCCTTGGACACTCAGAACGAGGCGAATGATGGTGAAAGGGATGAGCCCGCTGCCTCAAATGCTGAGCGAGCGAGCTACTCATCCTGTCTGTCAGTCGGATCCTTAATGTAGGACCCATCCGGTAAGGACAGTGACGTCTTTGCCGCAAGGCGGGAAACTGAGGGATCAAGCGGTGGGGAATTCGCCCAATCTTTGCTTGTCCGGTCGTTCCCTTTGTTTTGCCAGAATGTCTTGGAACTCATTATGGTCTGCAAAGCGTTTGTGTGGGCGTTTTACTCTTTTGAATGAGACATTATGGTCTGGCACCGTAGTTGTGGGGTCGTCCACGTTAAGTGTTTGGATGACTGCTCATATCAGATTGTCAACCGTCACCTGGGCATCTGCGGAGTCTAAGTCAAAGGAATCATCCAGGTCAGGGTCTGAATTGAGGTCCTGGCATTTGTCAGGCATAGGCGACCCGGGTGCCCAATCCCATGTGGGAGAGGCATGAGATATTTGTGAGGAAACAGGGGAAACATGTCTGTGATGCCTTTCCCTTATAGCACCCGAGGTTATGGGGCGTGACCTGCTCCTGTCTGATGGGCCCTCTCGTGGGGAGCGGGGTGGGGAAATCACCTGAACGTGCGCTGCTCACTCAGGGCGTGCTGTCCGAGGTACGGTGCTGCATAGCCTGCACCAGGGAGTTTGATAGCCTTTCCATAGATTGGGAAAGGAATAGTGCCAGTTGGGCGGGCTCTGCCCACTAGCAGTTCCGATGTCGGCAGAGGGCTCCTGGACCTCTGCTGGTGCGCAGGCCTGGCAGTGTGGGGTTGCACGACCATGCGGCAGGTCTAGGTGGCAGGTGGCATAAGAGGCATACGAGATTGTATGGGACTTAGGGGTTTTCTTTGAGGACTTAGAGGACTGCATATTAATACTTGGTCTGTTTCACTGAACAGGGGGAGGTATAAGCTGGGGGAGCTAATGAGCCTGAGCAGTGTAGCAGCGAAGGCTCTGCTTAGAATGGGAAAAGGTTTTTGGCTCTTACCAGGGTGTAGTGAGCCCCTTTCACATGCAACCCCGATGGTCATGTGTCGCTGGTGCCAAGCTGGGAAGATGTTGACTGGCAGAGGGAAGTCTCCACGTGAGGAACATGTGGTGAACAACGCTATCCTGGGGGGATATGTGCCCTGTAACAAGACGCCTTAAGGAGTCTCGCAATATGCGAGAAGCGCCACAGGTATGGGTATACCCGGGAGCGGGGCCGAGTTAGCACCTACAGTGACATCATACTGGGGGTGTGCGCAGGAATACTGTGTTATTATGAAGGCGGACTGGGGGGGTGAGAGCGAATATCATATCACCCGGGGGACAGAGTCATGCGCAGGCTGAAGCAGGGGCCTAAATTTGCGGCTGTGGCAGGGAATACAGGGGGGAAAGCCAGAAAGTAAGAGATAACCGGCGGCAAGCGGCCCGTGGGCAGGAAAGACAGGTGGCCCACTGTGACAGATAGGAATAAAGGTGGTATTGGTCAGGGAAGCCCTCCACCGCGATCGGCAACGATCTCAGGCTGGGTACGGGTGCCGGGTCCTTTGGGAAGGTCTCACCTGCAGGCTGATAGATGGCATTCCCCGACGCCGGTCTGCAGGGGCGCTGGAGCAGATTTGATGTGCAGGCAGGCCCGAAAAAACGCAGATAGCTGCTACCCAGTCTCCTTGAGGATAAGCAGGGGATTATGCTGCTGTCTCTGGAGGTTGCAGTATTGGATGCCTACTACCCAGGCTCTTGCATGGGAGGCTGGGGACAGCAGATTGCAGTTCCAGGTGGATGCAGAGACAGAGGGTTCTACACCAGGTGTAGAGGTGGACACGGGAAGGAAGGGGGGGTGGCGACACTCCATGTGCCCTTCTGTTGTTGTTTGTGGAGATCGGCACCCTTGTGGGGAACCGTCGCCCTGGTCAAAGTCCCAAAGAAAATAAGGCGTAGCCCCAAGGGATAAGACGTCGCAGAAGGGGTGCGTGTAGCCGACACCCCACGTTCCCGTCTGTTAGTGGTTGTGTGAGAGCGGTGCCTTTAAGGGAGCCATCGCCCGTCTAAAATCTTCATCTTTGCATAAAGTAAATAAATTAAAAAATGCAGTAAAAAATAAAAGTAAAACAGAGGAGGAGCTAATCTGTTTTTTATATTCACTTAGTGTCAGCCGCCTAGAGATAGCAGCATAACCCATGGTCCTGTGTCCCCAATGAGGGGAATGAGCAATAATTATTTAATTGAAATGTACAATCTAGTTTCATCTGTTGTAAACTTCTGCTACTGTGTTGCTGCCGCCACTAAAGGGCTTTCTATCGGTGTCTTTATTTTACTTGCACATTTCCACTTACCTGACCTACACTGATTTCAGATAAGCAGAGGTGAGGGGGTAAAATGAGCACAGTTTGAATATATGTTTATAACATCTTTTTCAGGAGAATTCTGCTAGGAAAATCATCTAAAACATGATTTTTATTGGCTCACACGATACAAAGATATCCTAAAAACACACTAAATAAATGCTCAAAAACACAAACACATACAAGTCTATGTAAAAAAAATAAAAAATAAAATAATAGACTCGCTATTCATATGTTCAGGGTTTTGAGCATGTTTTAACTGCTTCATGTTTCCAAACATAACAAGTGGCTAAAGGCTGCTTCACACGCAAGGATATCGTTGAAACGTCACGGATATGTGAACGTTCCAACGATATTGTTTGTGCGTCCTTTCGTGTAAACGAACGACATGGGATGAAAAAAATTGTTGAAACGGTCATCACAAAAATGATATCCCGATCTCAAATCTATCGTTCATCGTCCAATTAAGGAACTGGAAAAGAGCCACATCGTTCAGTACGACACCTTTTTGAACGATGTCATTCATAATTCTCCTATTCCTGCCGCTTTTGAAAATCGTTCAATCGTTCTTCTCCAAATCGCTGGTGGGTTGCCAAATGAAAGATCATCAACGATATCCTTGCGTGTGACAATGCACTAACGATGTCGGATGGACCGTAGTCACGGGACATAGGTAACGATATCGTTCACCTATGTCCTTGCGTGTGAAGCAGCCTTAAAAAGCGCTTTTTTGCTCTGAAGATGCTCAATACTATACAATACATATCAATTGGGAAAGCTGTTAAGAAGATTGGATGTCTTTTTCAGTGTTTTACTTACAAAAAAAACACTAGCAATTTCTTCATTGAATAAAACAAAAAAAAAAAAAAAAGTGACAAAAATGCTGGAAATACAATAAAAAAATATGATGACGGATAACAAAAAGTTCAGAAAACAACTTATGAGAGATGCAAACAAAAATATGCCTCATAAAAAAGCCAACATTTTATTACGAGTCTCCCTTTTGAAAAACTAGACGTTCACCTGTAAAGAGGTGTGCACATGCACTTATAAAGCTCTGCATAGGGCAAACCACCCAGTGGCAGTAGATTAAAAATGCAAAACCTCCCAAAAAAAGCTGTGTGAAGTGATAAAGGGGAAAGGTCATCTGGCAAAAAAAAAAACAAGCCATCATAATGCTCTTTGGTCAAATCAGCATGAAGCCTTGAATGCAGCAAAATTTTTCTTTAAATAAGTGTTTAAATTGTGCAAAAACACAAGAACATAAAACAATATAAATGTAGTACTTCTGATATTGTAGAATAAATGATCATGTCACCAATACTGCATGATGCACAAATCAACACCCCCCAGAACTAATGAGTTTTTCACACCTCTCACCACCCAAATTAAAATGATACAATACATCATATACCCTAACTGATGGCTAACAAAATGCTTGAAGTATAGAAAAACAATGACAAGAATTGTTGCTTCCTTCATGCAGTATGTATTATATGATCTAATAATACTTTACCACTTCACGCCTATTCCTTGCTATGTCACCATTGTTCATACCTCCTCACAGAAGTCCCAGGTTCGATTGAAATAAATGTTTTTTGCAGCACCGAATCTGCATTGACAAAAATAGAACAAATTAATATGACAAGAATTATAATTAATATTTGAAACAAATTATAAAATGTGACTAAAAGAGAGACCAGATAATATTCATGATACAGCAGCACTAAACAGTCTATCTAAATCTGGCCTTTTGTACTCTGGCTTTAGTCCTTGAGTGTTGGTGTAAAATGTATTAGGAGATACAGGTCTATTTTGTGTATAGATGTGCCCAATTTGAGAAGATCTAACCTTACATTTTCTATAGAATATGCACCAATTTCTATCATATTTAAGTATATTCATTAAATAATATCTATTATGGAGTTAAGCCTCTTTTTAAAGTGTCAAAAGTTGCAAATATGAATTAGTCAGAAGACTCTCTACAGAGATAGCACAAAATTTGTCAGAAAACACTTTTAGGCCCCTTTCAGATCAGCGGTTTTCACTAATGTGTGGCCGATCTGGCAGGTGGCACCGCATCCGGATCCAGCAAGCCCTATGCATTGCCTATGGGGCTTGCAGTCCTGTGCGC
Organism: Allobates femoralis; assembly: GCA_033576535.1. Classification (NCBI taxonomy): domain Eukaryota; kingdom Metazoa; phylum Chordata; class Amphibia; order Anura; family Aromobatidae; genus Allobates; species Allobates femoralis. Next base: position 680,903,831 of record JARQOC010000003.1, on the reverse strand, counting down.
CAAGTGCGGTTCTGCTGGATGTGGCAGATCCGGCACTTGTGGCCGCGATAAAAACCCGCTGCTTGCAACTTATTTTTTTTTCGCAGCCGCAAGTACCGGATCCGGCCGATCCGGTGTAACCACACTTGCAGCATCGGACCGCCAGCCCCATAGACAATGCATGGGGCTTGCCGGATTGGCACCGCAAGTGCAGCAGTTAGGCAGCAGATCTGGCAGATGCAGTAAATCTGCCGCACATCAGCGAAAAACGCTGATGTGAAAGGGGCCTAGACTCTTGCTTCCTTGTATAGTCTGTGCTCAAACTATGAATGAGATGATTCTTGTAGTAAAAATACTCACAATGAACATCCTAATAACAAGACTATGATATAGAATAGCCTTATCACATTCTGTAAAGCACATAGGCTCGATCATACACATGCAGGCCCTCTTCACACGTGTGCATAAAACAAGTATGTTGAAAAAAAATTGTTTCAGTGACATCCGTATTTTTCCGGTATGAATAAAGAAATTATGTCATTACAAAGTTTCTCCTATACTTTGCAATGTTAAAAACGTGCAACACACACATGGCACACCGATGTATGGGTTTTCAGATTCATAGATTTTGTATTGGCACTTCTCAGCCATGCTGCTGGAGAAAAACGTACATATTTTCATGTGGTTATCACTCCCACATGGTGAAGACATGGACATGTAAAGATCACCATAGGTTACAATGGGCATGTATGGTATCTGAAAATTAACAGATGCCATTCGTGTCGTAAACACGTACATGTGAAGGGGGCCTAAAATTGTCCCAGGCTCCTGAAATCGGTAGATTCAAAGTCCAAACCTGTAAAAAATGGAAGACAGTGCTTTGGAGACACATAGAGCCTCATCCGTCGGAATGGGAACAGCTTCAGTCCATTTTGTAAAGAAGTCGGTTACGGTTATTACATAGGTGTTGAGTTGAGAACTTGGAGGGAAAGGCCCTGGGAAATGAAAGAGAAAAACTAATTAGGAATAGTACCGTAATCCAAAATGTGTGTGCAGTGTTCCTGTTTATGGAGGGGCTATCCAACCCTATATGTCTTATAAGAAAAAAGGTACAGCGTGGCCTTTATAAAGGAGAAAAATATAATATGCATATTCACTGAATAATCTCCTTCATAGCACTGCTCAGGTCTACGGCCAATCTGTGAGTTTCCTTTTCTAGCAGGTATGAGCATGTGACCAATGCATCCAATTACTGGCCACAGCAGTGACCAATGAGCCACTACTGCGGCAGGTGACTGGCTGCAGCAGCTAAATAGCCATACAACAGAACAAGATGTACAGAGAGCGACTTACAGGGAATCTGTCAGCAGGTTTTTGCTACCTCGTATGAAAGAAACACAGAATAAATAGTGAAACAAATGTAAAAAATACTCTGCTGATAAAAAAAAAAGAAAAAAAAAAGTAAAAAATCCGGGTATTTGGTGGATACGTTTTTTGCAAAAAAAGTAACGAAAGCTGCTCTACCAAAGGGTCAAGGTAACCCGTGTCAGAGCAGTCCCTGAAGACCCAGTTACACACACAGATAATTGTGCAGAGATTGTTCGCAGATCTCTGGTTGCAGTGAAATCATGGACACATTGCTCCATTTGTATACAGCTACAAAATGGACCAATGTGTCCATGATTTCACTGCAACCAGAGATCTGCCAACAATATCTGCACAAATATCTGTGTGTGAGACGTGGCCCTAAGGCAGGATTGAGACAGGAACATGTCCGACACGGACACGCTGCAGAAGACAGCTTTTTGTGTGCTAGGCTCACAGGGAGTGAACATTTTTTACATTTTTTTCTTTTTATCAGAACTTGCTTCTTACTTTATTTAATACAGCAGAGTATTTTTTACGTATGTTTTACTATTTATTTTTTCTGTGTTTCAGTTTGTAGGTGGTGTGAACACTGTCCTACAGACTTGTTCACTGTGTGCTTGGCTCACTATTTTATTTCTCATATGAAAGAAGCATGATGTAGACAAACAGACCCTGAATCCAAGGATGTATCACTAAAGGCCCCGTTACATGGCACGACATCGTTGACGATATCGCTTAAACGTCACGGGTTTGGACGTTGTTGCATGTAACGCCGAGATTCAATTACGATAAATCGTTGGATCGCTGATCGCAGGTTTGAGAACATGTTCTCAAATCACTGATCAGCCAACCTGCTATATCTTTGTGTGTGACACAGCGATTCGATGTCGTTGACGACTTTGCCCATTCACAGCAATGAGCAGGGATCGTTTGCGGGGTTTGCGAACAATACCTGCTCACAACATCATTGGCGAGTCGTCCACGATATTAGTGTGACAACTCACTAACGATGTCAAAACGATGTCTGAAACAACCGCACGCCCACGATATCGTTGCCGACATCGTTCCAACGTCGTGCTGTGTAATGGTACCTTTAGAATCCTGGGTGAAGCAGTTCTGAAACAAGTTTTTAGATTCAGCATGTAGCAGAGCTGAGAAAGCTGCAGAAACCACACCAGGCTTTCTATGTACATTTCTATACATATCACATTGGGGTGCATGGCGGACTTGGTCTCACGATTCTCTACATGATAAGCTACTTGTGCTAAAACAATATTGCAGGTAAACAACACAGTGTGAGTGTGTATGAAACACATGGCTGAAATCTCTGTGTTAGCCCTTACAACATGCGGTCTTCAAATTACATAGCAAAAACCTGCTGAGAGATTCCCTGTAAAAATGCCCACAACCACTAAGTTATTAAGTTATTGTACTAGTTGAATGGTAAAAGATTCTTTACTACACTCCAAGTTTGCGTTTTCCTTAGGCTTGTTTCACACATCCGTGGAAACCACGGACATGTGAGGCAGGCCGTATTTAGGGGCCTGCGCTTCTGTGGGGTCATGCACTGTGTTATAATTTGTGTGCTATCCGTGGATAGCACACTGACAGCCCATCAGTGCATACTTCCGTCCCTCTAGCGCCGCTGTTCCTCTCACTTCCGGTCCGCTGTTAGGCTCAGTGAAGTGAATATTCATGAGCCTAATGAGCAGCACCGGCAGTGAGAGGAACTATCAGAGCTGGAGGAAGGGGAGTAAGAAATTTTTTATTTTTACACTTAACTTTTGACCGTGGTCCGTTCACATAGATGTCACATGGATGACATCTATGTGCATGGACGTTTTGGGCCAACACGCATCTGCTCCACACAGCCACACGGTCCGTGCTGAATAACGAGTGTCTGAAGGGGGCCATAGGGGGATCATATGTCCCCGCATGGACCGCATGAGTGCCAGAGGCACGGATGTGTGAAAGAGGCCTTAGATCACATGGCTTGTTGTTTCCTTTTTGGATCGGCTTTTGGCACATCAAAATGGAAATATAACATTCCAATATAGGAGACATTCATGTGAATATGAAAGGAAGCATGATAGTCTGACATTGTCTCCTGTGATCTGCTGGTCGTGCTTTAGCAACCAGAATTTAAAAAAAAAAAAAAGCTAACAGATTTTTTTTTTTTTTATTTAACATTGAAGTCTATGGGAAAAAGATCTTAATGGATAGTTATTGATTAATTTTAAAAAAAGGTCCCATTTAAAAGTGGAAATGTTGCTTTCCATTTTATACTGAATCTGTTGAAAAAAAACCAGATACCAACTGGACATGTGAACAGAGCCTTATAGTTTTACATGGAAAAGGATACTTACCATGCAAAGTCATACCCAAGATTTCCCAAGGACTGTCCACTTTTATAGGTTTGCATTTCTTAGAAGGATATTTGTAATATTCAGCATTCTGACATGTTTCACATATTTTGATCTGCATTGTAACACAAAAAAATTGTTTAAATGCTAATTACAGTCATTGCATTTTGCAGTTTACTTTAGAGTAGGGTGAGGCAATCTAAGGCGGCCGTCACACTGTGAGATATCTATAGCGATATTGTAAGCGATCACGTGCACGCGCAATCGCTTACAATATCGCTCACATCGCTGGTGAGATGTCACACAGACAGACTCACCAGCGATGTGGACCAGCGAGAACGCTGGTAACTATGGTACACATCGGGTAACTAGGCGCCGCGCGTCGCTTAGTTACCCGACGTGTACCATAGTTACCATCTCCCAGCATAGGCGCGGTCGCTGGGAGATGGATCATCGTGGTGTCATACACCACGATGATGCAGATCGTTGCATCGTTCATCGCTAGATCTGAGAACCGAACCTCAGATCAGCGATGTCACGATCAAGCGATTTACCATCGTAAATCGCTTGATTACATGCAACGATATCTTGCCCGATATCGCTTAAGCGATCAAAAAGGAGATCGCTTAAACGATATCGGGCAAGATATCGTTCCGTGTGACGGCCCCCTAAGGGCCACTTTACACACACCAACTTATCTGTCCAACTTCTGAACAACTTACTGGTTGTAGTGAAATCATGGACACATTGCTCCATTTTGTGGCTGTGTACAAATGGAACAATGTGTCCATGATTTCACTGCAACCAGTAAGTTGGTCAGAAGTTGGACAGATAAGTTGGTGTGTGTAAAGTGGCCATTAGGGTTTGTGCACACAACCTCTTTTTCAGACGGTTGAACCTGCTGAGTTTTCAAGTGGAATATGTTTCAGAAAATGCAGGCATATTTTTTCCTGAAGCGTTGTCTTATTGGTTTTCGGTAGTTTCCTGAATGCCTTTTTCATGTCTTTGACGACTAACGGGGCTTTTTTGTGGTTTTTTACAGCATTTTTGAGACTTTCTATGTTGTGCCATTTTCTGATGTTTTTTTAACCTCCGTTCAACATTGAAGAGACAGCTAGCAAATAATACTGGCAAAACGCTGAAAAAGATACCCAAACATCTTTTAGAGATCTATTGAACCTTCCTATTGACTTGCATTGTAATGTTTAGAGTAGTGTTCACTCCAAGCTGTTTTAGTTACTTGGGAAATTTGGTGGAATTTAGCTAAAAAGTCTCCTTTATTATTTATCCCTATAACTGCATCAGGTCTCCAAAGATGCCAAACGGTTAAAAGAAGTGACATGACCATTCTTCCGGTATTTTACACTTTGGAGATCCTATAGATCAGTGCTCTCCAAGTCCAGTCCTCAGAAGCCACCAGGGGTGCAGGTCTTCAGGATTTCCCTAGCATTGCACAGATGATAAATTTAATTACCTTGCACAGGTGATGACTCCAACACTTGTGCAATGCTAAGGAAATCAATCCTGAAAACATGTTGAATGTGTCACCTTCCCATTTAACAAACACAGCTTGGGCTCCATTTACTTAGTTGAACATTACATTTTCTATAACCTATAGATCTCTTCAAGGAGTTCTTGTTGTCGGATATCAAGCGTATCATGTCATATAAGATATTAGTATTACACTATATACTGGTATCATTACTGTTGTACAGAGGCTAGTGGAGCTTACCCAGTCTATTACATCCTTCACAACCCCCAGCCAGTAATATCGGCTTTGTATCCTGTTCACGGTCTTCTTTTGTCCTAAATGATGGCCAGACTCTGAGAGGTGGTTCTCTAAGAAAATATGGTGCCTTCTTTCTGGGTCCACAACCACTTCCCTTTTTTCTTCATTTTTTGGTCCAACATAGTACAGGCAATCACCTGAAGTAACAAAAAGCCCTGTAAGATAACTAAAGTATACACATACAGCACTATAGAGCAACTAAAATAATGAAGACTGAGCAGCTAGCATGGCAATCAGTCATTATAAATGGTGTTACACTTCCGTGCTGTGTTCCCGAGTTCCTCATCCAAACGGTGTTTTTTGTTTGTTTTTACAGTGATATTATCAAATGTGTGCTGAGATCCTTATGAGATCACTATGAAATCGTCCTTATGAGATCACTTATCAAAGTCTTTCAGCTGTAAAATTTAGAAGAAAAGCAATAAACCAGACACCAAGGATAGATCAATGACATACAGAGTTCCTCCCTTGTATCACACCAAGGAGATGGTTAATTTAGGGGGTCTTGTCTGAGGTCTGAAATGCATTAAGGGGATGTGCACAGCTCTTCTTCATTTAGTTAAAACTGCTTTATAATAAAGCCAGTGTTTTTTTCCTGAAGTGGCTTCTCTGGCAGATTTGCACTAAATCTTTGAGAAGTCTTCAGCGCCAATGTCCATTATCTGTACTGTCACTACAAAGAACGGATGGCTTCCAAATCGAAATCGCTCGACGGATATACATATTGCATCTTTTAACCACTTCATGGTTTCCAAACTCTGAAACGGTTAAAAGAAGCGGCAAAAGAGTAAAATGCACATGGCAATGTTGTTTTCATATTGCTGTGAATTTTTCCAGTAGTTATGTTGCACTTTTTCAGGCAGACTTCACCTGAGAAGAGTTTGTGTATGTACCCTTAGGGGGGGGGTCTAAACTTGGTAAGATATGAAGCGGTGTGCTCTGAGATCTGATATTAACAAACCACACCATTGTTATAAACTATAAAGCCCAATCCCAATTTTACAGTAACCTTCTGCTTGTTTATCCAAGGCTGGCATAGGTCCACTGTATAGCGGCATAAAGTGGCATTACGACTTGAGCCTCATTCAGATTTATTTTAACAGTCATGGCCAAAAGTGTTAGCAACCTTGAAATGGTTCCAAAACAAAAATATTTCTGCAAGAAAATTATTGCTATTAAACATTTATTTCCTTTGTGCGTATTGGATTAAAACTTAATTTGACAAAAAAAAAGGTAAACTGGACATAATTTCACAAAAAGCCCCAAAATGGGCCGAACAAAATTGTTGGTACTCTCCACTTAATATTTATGGTAAATCAGATTTTTATTGGTTCAAAAAAAATTGTTAAATTCACACGTCATGCAAATAAGCTTGCATATAATAAAACAATTGAACATAATGAAAAACTCTCCACTTAATATTTGGTTGCACACACTATGGAATATATAAGTGCAATCAATCGTTTCTTAGGGCCACTTTACACACACCAACTTATCTGTCCAACTTCAGACCAACTTGCTGGTTGCAGTGAAATCATGGACACTTTGCTCCATTTTGTGACTGTGTACAATGGAGCAATGTGTCCATAATTTCACTGCAACCAGTAAGTTGTTCAGAAGTTGGACAGATAAGTTGGTGTGTGTAAAGTGGCCTTCATAACCATCATCAGGCTTCTCGCACCTCTCAACTGGAATTTTGGATTCAGACTTGCTGCTGTCACTTCTGAAACTTCTGAACTCTCAAGCAATTTATTTACATCCATGTCTGGGGGGAGGGGGGGGGGGGGTTTCTTGAATTTGTTTGTGGTCATTGTTCTGCTGGTAGACCCATGATCTAGGACACATGCCCAGCTTTCTGTCGCTGGGCACTACATTGCAACCCAAAATCCTTTGGTGTTGTTCAGATTTCCTGACACCTTACACACAGTCAAAACACCTAGAGCCAGAAGCAGCAAAACAACCCCAAAACATCTTTGATCCTCCATCATATTTGACTGTAGGTAATGTGTTATTTTCTTTGTAGGCTTGATTAAATTTTCAGTAAACAGTAGAATGATGTGCTTTACCAAAAAGCTCTATCTTGATCTTATCTGTGCACAAGACAGTTTCCCAGAAGGATTATGGCTAAAGGCCCAGTTATACACTACGATGTCCCAGCAATCTGACCAATGATTGGGGTCCCTGGGACATCGTTATGTGATCGCTGGTGAGCTGTCACACAGGCAGACTCACCAGCGATCACGCTGGTAACCAGGGTAAACATCGAGTAACTAAGCAGAGCGCTGCGCTTAAGTTGCCCGCTATTTACCTTGGTTACCAGCTCCCAGCATGTGCTGTGTGGCGATGGGAGGTCGTTTATTGTTGGTCTCCAGCTGTCACACACGCCCGTGCTGGCCACCCAGTGGGAGACCAAGATAAAATAATGGTCCTGGCCATTCTTCCACGATCAACGAACTTATCAATGGTCGTTGATACGTGTCACACGCAACTATGTCGTTTTGATGTTGCTGCAATGTCACAAAACCGGTGATGTTGCAACGATATCGTTAATGATATCATAGCGTGTAACGGGGCATTAACTCACGTGCATTTAGGTAAACTGTATCTTTTTTATGTCACTGTGTCTACAGTGGGATCTTCTTGGGTTTCCTACCAAAGCACGTCATGTCATTCAAATGTCAACAGATAGTTTGCGATGACAGTGATGCACCCTGAGCCTGCAGGTCAGCTTGAAATACATTAGAACTTGAGTGAGGCTGCTTATCCACCATCCGGACTATCCTGCATTACAACCTTTCATCAACGTTTCTCTGCTTTTCACATCCAGGGAGATTAGCTACAGTGCCATGGATTGTAAACTTTTTTATTATGTTGTACTTCGTGGACAAAAAAACAGCAAGATCTCTGGGGATGGACTTGTAACCTTGAGATTGTTGATATTTTTCCAGAGCTGTGGAGCCTGAGTCAGTGCCCATTTTGGTGGAATCGGAGATAGAGTTAGATTTGGTATAAAATGGACTGACTCAGACTCCTAAAATATATAATAAATTGGGTGGAATAGTTCAAAGCAATATATACCGAATATTGTTATTATGTTCTATCTAAATATCTTGATTATCTATTATATAATCACGAATGGGTTTTTTGCCCCTTCTGAGTCCGCTCACGCTGCGAGTCAGCGTGGTCATGTGGATACGCCCGAAGCATTGGCCGCGCAGCGGCCATTGCGAGCAGTTCTAAGGCGACTCGCTATGCCCGCGCAGCGGGCATGGCGAGTCGCCTTAGCAGCGCGAAGCATTGGCCGCGAAGCGGCCATTGCGAGTCAGAGACTCGCTCTTCTAGAATCCCGATGCATGTGCATCGGGCACCCAGCTAGTTGTATAATAACAATGATTAAAAGTCTCATGTTCACATTATACTACAATAAATTTATCACTGAACACAAGCCATGTATGAAGGAGTCGGAGCCGTAGAGTCGGAGTCCGTGGTTTGACTTACTGACTCCACAGCCCTGTATTTTTCAACAATTTGATTCTCAAGTCCTCAGACTGTTCTCTTCTCTTCTCTTCTTTCTGTTCTCCATGCTTAGTGTGGCACACACAGACACACAATGCAAAGATCGACTCAACTTCTCCCCTTTATATCTGGTTTCAGGTGTGATTTTCATATTGCCACCTGTGACAAGTGAGTTTGAACAAGCATCACATGCTTAAAACAAAGTTGTTTACCCCCAATTCTTGAAAGGTGCCCACAGTTTTGTCCAGCCCATATTTGTTGTTTTGTGTGTTGTTCCAATACACACAGACTAAATAAATGTGTATGACAAAACCTGTGTAAGGCCTTGTGCCACGCTTCAGATTTGGTGCAGACATTTCTACACCAAATACACACGTTATGGAATAAAAAAAATGCATTGCGTACTTGGTGCATTTTCTTCCTCCTTGCATATTATATAATGAAATAAATGACTGGAGGGCTGAAAACACTGTAAAAAAAAATGTATCCATGCTTGACATGGTGCAGGTTTTTCTGCACCCAAAATTTGCACCAAATACACAAGGGAAAAAAATGCTGCGTTGGCTGAACACTTCTGAACTCTGAGACTTTGGTGGCTTCAGGATAGGCATGCAGATTTGATGTTTAAGTTTTGCAACAAATGTGCAGCGTGGGCACGGGGCCTAATTGCTCTCATTTTCTTCATTTTCTAGAACAATTTCAAGAGTGTCAACACTGTCGGCCATGACTGTGATTAGTTTGATCAGTGTGCCAGTTGTCATCAGTGTTTCATCAGATTTTCTTGTTGCCTGATGGAGGGCTCTCCTAGTAATCAGTGAAAAGAAGGACAACATTCAAATGTCATTAGAGCTTTTCACAGACCCATAGACTTGTAGTGATGACGTTTGAGCCGGGTCTCAGAAAAAAAAAAAAAGACACATCTGAGTAATGTAAAAATAAAATAGGGAGGGGGACAAGAGGCGCAATAGTGCCCTATCACTAGTGACACTTATATACAGTGGTGGTGCTGTGAAGCTGCTCACCTGGTCCAATTGTGATCCCCACAACTGGTTTGAAGGCGTTTTTGGAAACGATGTTCCAGCTGCTGCAGGACCTCCACCAACCACTGGATAGTGGTATGTATCAAAGAAATGATGGGAGTGCTGGTGTCTCACGGTCCGCGCTGCTTCAGGGTTAAATAAACTCACCAAAGAGCCAAATCGATTTCCATCCTTTTATTCCTCCTCTCTCCTACGCGTTTCGGCGCCCGATATATATCCCTGATGAAGGTGCCAGGATAGGCGCCGAAACGCGTAGGAGAGAGGAGGAATAAAAGGATGGAAATCGATTTGGCTCTTTGGTGAGTTTATTTAACCCTGAAGCAGCGCGGACCGTGAGACACCAGCACTCCCATCATTTCTTTGATACATCTGAGTAATGGCCACTTTACACACACCAACTTATCTGTCCAACTTCTGACCAACTTACTGGTTGCAGTGAAATCATGGACACATTGTTACATTTGTACACAGTCACAAAATGGAGCAATGTGTCCATGATTTCACTGCAGCCAGTAAGTTGGTCAGAAGTTGGACAGATAAGTTGGTGTGTGTAAAGTGGCCCTAAGTTTTTGTGTACATTCAGTCTGCAAAAAAAAACCTAAGGGTACCTTTTCACGCCGCAACTATTGACGGCGATATGTCGCCCTGGAATAATCGCCCTCAAATTGCCTCCCAATTGTGGCATGTAATTGGGGAATTTGGCGGCGATTTGTCGCCTCGCCACGGTCGCCTGATTTCAGAGCCTGCACTGAAATCAGGCGACCGTGGCAAGGCTTCAAATCGCCGCCAAATTCCCTAATTACACGCCGCAATTGGGAGGGATTTGGACGGCAATTATTGCAAGGCGACATATCGCCATCAATAGTTCTCGCCACGGTGGTGGTGTGTAAAGGTACCCTTTGTGAACAGTCCCACAGAATATAACTGGTATTTGTGAAAGTCATGTACTGAACACGTGTTACTTATAGACATATGAATAAGGTCTAAAGGCCGGGTTACACGCAACGATATCACTAAAGGTACCATCACACAAGGCAATATTGCTAGGCAATTTCACTGGCAATTTGCTGGTTGCAGTGAAATTATGGACACATTGTTACATTTGTACATGGCAACAAAATAGAACAATGTGTCCATGATTTCACTACAACCAGCAAATTGCCAGTGAAATTCCTAGCAAAATTGCTGCGTGTGATGGTACCTTAACGATATCGTTGCATTGTTACCGGTTTTGTGACGTTACAGTGACCCCATAGCGATGCCGCTGTGTGTGACATGTACCAATGACCAGCGATAAGCTCACTCATTGTTGGTAAATGGCCAGGACCGTTTTTCGATTATTGGTCTCCCACTGGGCAGCCAGCATCGGAGTGTGTGACAGTGGGAGACCAATGATCAACGACCTTCTGGCCGATGCCCAGCGCTGCACAGTATATGCTGGGAGCTTTATAAGCGCGGCGCTATGCTTAGTTACCCAATGTGTACCTTGGTTACCAGCGTTCTCGCTGGTCGCTGGTGAGTCAGCCTGTGTGACACCTCACCAGTGATCATATAGCGATGTCCCAGTGATCTCCATCATTGGTCGGATCACTGGGACATCGCAGCGTGTAATCCGTCCTTTAGGTAGAGCTGGGTTCACTATGTGACTGAAGGTCTGGTGAATGCTCACAGTGGGCACTATGTGCGCCGTCAGGATTCTCCAGTGCCTGTTTTGAGAGCGGGCAGGTGCATGATGGCATATATGTTATTACCCTAAATGCAGTCTTCAGCAGATTAGACATGTGCAGCCTCACTCATAACATGTGAATTGAGGGAAGCCAAGAAATGTGTGGCGGGATGTATGCGTATTCCATACTAGTGGTCACATGACTGCCTGCTCCCGGCATCGGAGAATCCTGACACTGTGCTCTATGAGGGTCACATAGACGCATTGTGACTGGACATCCCCTTTAATTTAATTCCAAACCCCCAAGGCCATGTATGGGCACCCAGAGCCGCTCTCCTGTGTGGGGCTACTTCCATAATTCACTATGTGGAGCTCTCCTCTTCATACATGTTTGTAGACCTGGTGTAATGCACTAAGCTGACAGTGGTGAGTCACAGACCACGAGCCACATGTGGCTCCCCCAGCTGCAGGTTGGGGGCCCCTGGTGTCTGGAGCTTGTCTGGGCTTGTGGTGTTGGGTATATGGCGGTGGGCAGTGCACCTATGGCAGTGTCCTCTGGTCAGTGACCCCCCCAGGCTCAGTTACCTTCCAGGATGAACTTGCGGGCATATCTCTTCAGGTTCTTCTTCTTCATGGAGCAGGAGGATGATGGGAAGGCTCCCTCCGCCAGCAGCCTGTAGATGTCCTCCAGCTTGTTAGGGCTGGACTCCACCACCTCCTCCGCCACCTGCAGGGGCTCCATGCCTGCCACTGCCCCTCACAGCTTGGTGCTGCCGACCAGTGCTATTGGGGCACATAGGGGACGAGGACTGCTGGGCGATGCGGCATGTTTCCGGGGGACCTCATTAAGTGTGACACCAGTCTGTTAAGGGACCGTGATAAAATACCCAGCTGCTGTATGAGACGCACCAGGCGTAGAATGTGTGCTGGGAACTTGTAGACGGTCTCTGACGGTACAGTCACGTGTTGTTGTAGCCGGAACTGATTGCACAGAATGGAGTAGAGGCCTGATAGTGCGGAGTGATGAGGCCCGGAGCCGCGTATTCCTGCGCCTGCTTCTACACTGACAACATCTTCCTAGAGGAGCAGCAGCTGCATGTGCGCTACACTGATGAGGAGCAGTTCAGCAGGGACTATCAGAGGGTGAGGGCCGCCCTCATGTGGAGGGAGGAATGGGCACTGCTCTTATTAGGCTGACGTCACACATTTGCCACAGTTTTGAGGAAACCCTGTATTCACTGTACATTGTCCTATGTGTTTCCTCACTTGTACAGTAGATGCCAGGTCCCCCCATGTCTCACCCTATTGGTATCATCACCACTGATTTCCCCTTTCCTTTCCCGCCTTCTCATGACCTCTCGCCTCTCATTCTTGCCATTGCTGTTTGGTTATACGGCTGTCTCCAGTGGCGTTACGTGAAGCTCATAGGCCCTGATGTGAAAGCTCTAAGGGGCCCCTCAATTATTGTACATTTTTAATAGCATTAGTCTTTTTCTATAGGCCAAAGGGACATTTGGGCCCCTAGACTCCAGGGCCTGGGTGTGTTTGTCGCCCCTGCACTTGTAGCTATGCCCCTAGGTGCAGGTTATTTTGGGGATGTGGATCACCCTTCGGTTTGGCTTAAAGAGGTCCTGTGCCCCCCCACTACATGGCAATCTAAATGCAGCATGTCTGCTGCATTCAGGGAAGGGGTCCACCATCCTTCTGTCCCCCAGCACTTGAGCAGCCCTGTACCCTGAGATAATACACTTAGAAAACTTACATGCTCCAGCCATTAAGGAGGTGGCTAGGGTTTTTTTTTCTCTCCCAGAAATGTCCGTGAAAAAAACGCAGCTGCCGCGATTAACACTTGCGGCAAGCCCCATACAATGTCTATGGGGCTTGCGGTAAGTGTGCGGCAGTATTGGCAGGTGCGGCCGCGAAAAAAACGCGGTATGCCGTGGTTTTTCCGCGGCAGCACCTGCCGCAAGTGCCAAAACCGCACTTGCCGCACCTGCCGCAAGCCCCAAAGACATATTATGGGGCTTGCGGCAAGTGCGGCCGTTATGCGGTAATCGCGGCATTTACATTTTTTTCACCGCAACTGCCGCGATCAGCGTAAAACGCTGATGTGAAAGCAGCCTTAGTCTGACTTTAGAGGAATGTGGTCCATGCCTCTGGAGCTCTGCAGCCCACTGGTCTACTCGCCTCTCCTGTTGGGTCTGAAGTCCAGTAATGCCAGGAAAGACAAGGTATTCATCTGCCTCTACTTCGGTCTACGCTCCAATATACAACAATTCCTTTTTTCAGCTTCTTTGTCGATGTCCTGCTCTCATAGAGAGAAAATGGCTGGCAGCAAAGCGTTAGAGATGGTGGAAGAGTGAGACGGGAATATATCTCAAAACTCCACTTTTCTGCTGGTATGACCAGTGGGGTTGATTTTTATGGGGGATTCTGCAGTGCAATGGCATAGCAACATCACTCCCTCCCCCACAGTCCCACATTGTGCAGCAGGACGTGCAGATTTTGAGCAATTTAATCATTTCTCTCCCCACTAAAATAATCTGGACAAAATTGTGTCCAGAATTGAGCTATCCCAGCAGCAGGCTTTTAATGCCATCCATGAGGAACTGACGGCTTTTGAGAACAGCCTCCATGCATCTGAGATGACACATGAGTCCCTTGCAAAAATAATCTCTCCCTTTTGGAGACAGATCCTGTGCAGAACTACAGGACTTGCTATTGCTCCTGGATGATCAGGAAAATATAGACAAATGTGACAATGTCAGATTGGAAGTATCCCTGACAGCTGACCTCATGGGTCTCCATATGAAAAGGTTCTGGCCATCCCTAATAATGTCACTGACAGGCCCTTAGTCTGCTATTATCATTAGCACAAACGGGAAACTTCATGGCATGAGTTCCTATGACCAAAGAGCTAGAAGCCAAATGTCCGAGTGACAAATAGTTATTTTCTATCTGGTAGTCTAATGAATGAGTTTGGGTTTGTTGAATGTCAGAAAAACACTGCCTGATTGCCTCAGTACACAAAGCAAGGTTTATAATGGCGCTGTTGCTTGAGTTTGGTGCGAAGGAACTTGACTGTTCTTACTTAGTCCTAATCTCAATCCCACCTAACACCACTGTAATGAGCTAGATTGGAGATTGTGAGTCAGGCCGGTTTATCCAGCATCATTGTTGACATTTTAGCCTATTCATATCTGAGGTCACACAGACTCCAAAATCTTGTAAAAAGCTTTCCTAGCGAAATGGCAGAAGGGAGTCCCAGTCATTTTGTTGATATAGTGTATAGGGTTACATCAGATGATACTAAAATAATTGATCTGTTCATGGCTGCCATATGAAAAGGCCATCAGTATCAAAGTTTTCAAAAATCCCTAACCCAAAAATTAACATTTCCAAAAAAAAAGTCTCAATCTTCCCATTGTAGAGTGGAAATAGTGAATACTTTGTGAAACAAGCTCACTAACATTAATTTTAGAAGGTTTATTGTTTTCCAATTTCATATTTTAGGCCTTACAAAGTAGAGGATGCCATGGTGCGGAGAAGTTTTCACATGTGCTGGAAAAGGTAAAATAAGATGGATTACAGGATGAAGTTATTGTGTCAAAATACTAATGTTTTAACGTTCTAATGAAAATGTGATAAAGGCTCAAAAAAGACATTTATTTATTGTACCAGAAAAAATTAGATTTAGGGGATGTCCCCTTTTAAAAAATTTTCGTGGCTGGCTATAAAATAGGGGAACACGTCATTTCCCACTTCCATCTGCATTCCCGTGACGCCATTGCGCTGCGCTGATGGGTTACCATGACAAGCAGGGGTCCACTGATAACCCCTTGGTATGTCATTACGATCCTGTGAATGCTGCGAGCCAGCGTTCATAGGATATCATGATTTCTGCTGTGCAGAGCAATGCTGATGCCCTGCTCTGTAGAGCACGAGTGATCGGACGATCGCAGCTTCAAATCCCCTAAAAGGATTAGTAAAATGTGAAATATAAAATGTAAAAAAATCTTAGAAAAAAAATGTTCAAATCACCCCCTATTGAAAATTAACAATTAAAACCCCCTACATATTTGGTATTGCTCCAATCAGAAACATCAGAGCCATCAAAACATAAAATAAATTTAATCCTATTGGTAAACAGCATGACGAGACAAAAAAATAAAAAGCCAGAAGTGCAGTTTTTCAGTCGCCGCAACAGCAGAAAAAATTGTAATAACAGGCAATCAAAACATCATATACAAATGCATCTCAATAAATTAGAATATCATCAAAAAGATAATTTATTTCAGTATTTCAGTACATAAAGTGAAATGCATATATTATATAGAGTCATTACAGAGTGATCTATTTCAAGTGTTTATTTCTGTTTTTGTTGATGATTATGGCTTGCAGCCAATGAAAACCCAAAAGTCATTAACTCAGAAAATTAGAATAATATAAGACCAACTGAAAAAATTATTAGGGTAACTCATAAATGTTGGCCTACTGAAAAGTATGTACAGTAATGTACTCAATACTGCATCGCTGCTCCTTTTGCATGAATTACTGCATCAGTGTGGTGTGGCATGGAGGCGATCAGCCTGTGGTACTGATGAGGTGTTGTAGAAGCACAGGTTGCTTTGATAGCAGCCTTCAGCTCATCTGCATTGTTGGGTCTGGTGTCTCAACTTCTTGACAATACCCCATAGATTTTCTAAGAGGTTTAGGTCAGGCGAGTTTGTGGTCAATCAAGCACAGTAATACCGTGGTAATTAAACCAGGTATCGGTACTTTTGGCAGTGTGGACAAGTGCCAAGTTATGTTGGAAAATGGAAATTAAGTGCTCTAAAATTTCCTGGCAGACGGCAGCGCTGACTTTGGTCTTGATAAAACACAGTGGACCTACACCAGCAGATGATATGGCTCCCCAAACATCACTGATTGGGGAAAGTTCACACTACACCTCAAGCAGCTTGGACTTTGTTCCTCTCCACTCTTCCTTCAGACTCTGGGACCTTGATTTCCAAATGAAATGCAAAATTTACTTCCATCTGAAAACAACACCTTGGACCACTGAGCAACAGTCCAGTTCTTTTTCTCCTTGGCCCAGGTAAGGGTCCTTTCACATCAGCGGTTTACACTGATGTGAGGCAGATCCGGCAGGTGGCGCCCCATTTGCCAGATTCACTGCCTAACAGCCAACTTGTGGCCTGGATCTGGCAGGCCCCATGTATTGTCAATGTGGCTTGCGGTCCGGTGCAGCAAGTGCGGTTCTGCCAGATGCACCAGATCCGGCACTTGTGGCTGCTGAAAAAAAATGCTGCTTGCACCTTTTTTTTTTTTTTTTTTATTGCAGCCGCAAGTGCCGGATCTGGCCGATCCAGCGTAACCGTGACTCACCGTGGCCGGGACTCCGGTTTAGACAGGCGATGCTTCCTTCCTCCTTGTCACGGGTGGACCGCGCCTGCCGGTAGTGGGGCCCGGTGTAGTGCAGATCAAAAGTGAAGACGTCTTGGTGGAACAGATTAAAGGGTTTTTTTTTTTTATTTATTCGTGACGCCACCTATGAGTAGATTCGGTAAGGGCTACCGACGCTGCGGAACCTCCGGGGGATGGACAGCAGCAAGATGTTACGCTCCCCACAGGCTGAGCGGTGATCCCCGGAGGCTGGAGCTGCTCAAGATGTTGTGCGGCAGCTGCGGTTACCTGTTAGTGCGGACGGACAGTTCATAAGGAAGCACGGACACAGAAAGTCTCTATAACGGGTCTTTACTGTAACCAGCAGGCAGTACATGGTATACAGTGGTTGAGTAGTAGACCGGGTGGACTCAGCAGTGATAGTGTCCCTCAGAGATCCGCAAGTGTTCCTCCATTCTACCTAACTTGTCTGCCAGTGTCGCCCAGGAATACCAGGTCGGGTACGGGGAGGCTGCTTCAATGCCCTATCCATGATGTACGTTCCGGATGCTTTGGGGAGCCTTGGATCCCTCAGTGGGTACACCGCTGGTTAGACGACTGGAAACTGGCTGGTGGTGGGGTGCTCCTGTGAAGCTGCTCCTCCACTCTTCTGGTTCGCGTGGCAGAGGTGAACTGCTGCCAGCTTCGGTACCAGTGAACCGGCTGTAAGTTGTGGGCACGGGAGTCTTTTGGGAACCCGTGTAGATAATGCCCAATCCCGGTGGTTAAGGCCTCAGGTGCTGACACCCGACCGGTGACGGCCCAGGGGCCCGCACGGGGTGCGGAGCCCCCGCTCCTCTCCAAGTTCTCGATCGTTCTCCTTCTCAACTCAACTCTACTACTACACTACCCTAACACTCCACCCCCCAGGACCTATGATTGGTCCCCTGTTCTAGGTGTTGCATGTTGGGTTGGATCTCTATGTTAACCGGATCATTGCTGAGTCAGAGGATATTGCGGCTGCAATACCCTCTTGTGACGCACTCGTTGCGGGGCGCCACACTCCCCCTTGGTTGAATACGCTTGTCCCCAAGCGTCACACTACTCACATTACAGAGGTTTTTATATTTTATAACAGGTAATACACTTTTATTAATGACAAGTCATTGTATGCATAAAAGTGAGGTAAATAAACAGGTTAACACATTGCGCGGACCCGGCGGGCGGTCGGCTGTCCTTAGAATAAAAGTTCAGGCTGTAGCCGCCAAGTCGTGGTGTTACTTCGCAAACAGGAAGAAGTCTCTTTAGTAGCAAAGTTCAAACAACAACAGTCACTTATGGAGGGCAGTGTTCCGGACTCGTATAGCGAACCACCCGTCACAGCATACATGTCGCTCATAGGTTACTATGTCCCCTCTATACAAGTCTCGGTTTGGATGACCTCGCGGCAGGTGCGATTCCACATCACGACGCCCCACAAATACTTCGGTACTCACACCCTCCTCCCTTACGAATCCCCACCCGGTGGACAAGTTAAAGGTGCTTACCCGCCCGGTTTTACGGAATTGTTCAGGCAATGGAGATTGGCGGCGGGCCTCGGCGCGAGCCTGCATGTTGGCTTGCAGTCGAGTGTGCCACTCGTCTCTCCGGATACGACGTACCTCTTCGTCGGAGTGATGCGGCGTGTGGATAAAGTCACTATGGCGTGCTGGTTGTTGAACCGCTCGAGCTTGGTGGGCAGTCTGGAGTGGAGCCCGGTTCAACGGAACCGGAGAAGATGCTGTTGCGGCGGCACCCGACCAGTGCACCCGAGCTGTTCGCCCGGCAGAAGGATTCTTTGTGTCTCCCCAGGCGAACCCGGTGTAGAGATCCTCAGCTGGACTGTAGGTCTCCTCGTCATCCTCCTCGACCTCTCCTTCGATGACTACGTCGGGCTGCTCGGCTGACGAAGACGATGGAATGGAATCCTCTGGATCAATGGGTGGCTGTGCTGCAAAGTTCTCCTCGGGGTCGTTGTGCAGGACTTCCAGGCTGCCTGCCTCTTCTTCTGTAGCAGCGGGAAGTGGTGTTTCAATCCCGGTCACCAGGTAGGCCTCTGTATTTGCAGAGGAGGCCTCCGGTTCAGGGGAGAAACAGGCGACAGTCTCGGTAGTGTGGAAACTAGTCGCGGGTTCCGCAGGTGGAACCAGGTAGATGTCAGCTTCTTCGTGGGAGCATATTGGAAGCTCCGGCTCTGGAACGGGGTCGGCTGCGGTTTCGTCCGCTGGAACGGGTCGAGCTGTGGTCCTCACGGGAATGATACAGTCTATTGGCTCCGGTGACGAAGCAGGACAGGTGGTGGGCGACGGTGAGGCTGTTGAAAAGCTGGCGATGTCGTCTGGGCTTGGAGAAGCTGTACCCGGTCGGCTCTGCTGCATCGCATGATGGAGTCTTCTGCTGGCCATTCTCTTCTTGGAGGGAAACCACACTCGTTCAACCGGTAAACGTTCTGGTAGAGCTGGTAAAGAAGTCTGTCTGACACTCCCATTTCCTGTGGGCTTTTTGTAGTCCAATCGTGGGAAAAGTCTTTGGGGTCCGCCCCCATGGTTGATTCGAGCAATCAGGGCGGACAGAGAGTTTGGCGCCTTTTGTCTTTAGCCCTCCCACGATGAGGGGGGGGGTTGACTCACTCCTGGGCTTACACGTGGCGGCTTCTTGTGGCGGGAACGCCATCTTGGGCGCCATCTTGACCCATTGGTGAAAAGGCGGGAAAGTTCTTTTAGGGACGAACAAAGTCCAGTATAGACAATAAAGTCCAGTTTAAGCACAATATACCCGTTGGGTAACGGGCCTGCTCGTATCCTGTTCGTGACGCCATTTTCTGACTCACCGTGGCCGGGACTCCTGTTTAGACAGGCGATGCTTCCTTCCTCCTTGTCACGGGTGGACCGCGCTGCCGGTAGTGGGGCCCGGTGTAGTGCAGATCAAAAGTGAAGACGTCTTGGTGGAACAGATTAAAGGGTTTTTTTTTTTAATTTATTCGTGACGCCACCTATGAGTAGATTCGGTAAGGGCTACCGACGCTGCGGAACCTCCGGGGGATGGACAGCAGCAAGATGTTACGCTCCCCACAGGCTGAGCGGTGATCCCCGGAGGCTGGAGCTGCTCAAGATGTTGTGCGGCAGCTGCGGTTACCTGTTAGTGCGGACGGACAGTTCATAAGGAAGCACGGACACAGAAAGTCTCTATAACGGGTCTTTACTGTAACCAGCAGGCAGTACATGGTATACAGTGGTTGAGTAGTAGACCGGGTGGACTCAGCAGTGATAGTGTCCCTCAGAGATCCGCAAGTGTTCCTCCATTCTACCTAACTTGTCTGCCAGTGTCGCCCAGGAATACCAGGTCGGGTACGGGGAGGCTGCTTCAATGCCCTATCCATGATGTACGTTCCTGATGCTTTGGGGAGCCTTGGATCCCTCAGTGGGTACACCGCTGGTTAGACGACTGGAAACTGGCTGGTGGTGGGGTGCTCCTGTGAAGCTGCTCCTCCACTCTTCTGGTTCGCGTGGCAGAGGTGAACTGCTGCCAGCTTCGGTACCAGTGAACCGGCTGTAAGTTGTGGGCACGGGAGTCTTTTGGGAACCCGTGTAGATAATGCCCAATCCCGGTGGTTAAGGCCTCAGGTGCTGACACCCGACCGGTGACGGCCCAGGGGCCCGCACGGGATGCGGAGCCCCCGCTCCTCTCCGTTCTCGATCGTTCTCCTTCTCAACTCAACTCTACTACTACACTACCCTAACACTCCACCCCCCAGGACCTATGATTGGTTCCCTGTTCTAGGTGTTGCATGTTGGGTTGGATCTCTATGTTAACCGGATCATTGCTGAGTCAGAGGATATTGCGGCTGCATTTGTGGCTGCAATACCCTCTTGTGACGCACTCGTTGCGGGGCGCCACAACCGCACCTGAGCGCAAGCCCCATAGACAATGCATAGGGCTTGCCGGATCCGGTGTGCAAGTCGGCCGTTAGGCGGCACATGCGGCACCACCTGCCAGATCTGCCGCACATCAGCAAAAAACACTGATGTGAAAGGGCCCTGAGACGCTCCTTGTGCTGTCTATTGGTCATGAGTGGCTTGACACAAGGAATGTGACAGTTGTAGCCCATGTCCTGGGTAAATCTGTGTGTGTGGTGACTCTTGAAGCACTGACTCCAGCAGCAGTCCTCTTCTTGTGAATCTACTCCTGTTTTTGTATGGCCTTTTCTTAACATTCCTTTCATGGCTGAGATGATCCCTGTTGCTTGTGGACCTTTTTCTATCACACATTTTTCTACCACTCAACTTTCCGTTAATATTCTTGGATACAGCTCTGTGAGCAGCCAGCTTCTTTAGCAATGACCTTTTGTGACTTACCCTCCTTGTGGAGTGTGTCAGTAACTGATTTCTGGATATCTGTCAAGTTAGCAGTCTTCCCCATGATTGTGTAGCCTACTGAAGCAGGCTAAGGGACCATTTTAAAGGCTTGGCATGCCTTTGCAGGTGTTTTGTGTTGTCTATTCTAAATTTCTGAGATATTGACCTTTTGGGTTTTCATTGGCTGTAGGCCGTAATCATCAGCAATATCAGAAATAAGTACTTGAAATACATCACTCTGTAATGACTCAATATATTATATGCGTTTCACTTTATGTATTAAATTACTGAGATAAATTATCTTTTTGATGCTATTCTAATTTATTGAGATGCATTTGTATACACTAATGAAAACATCAGCTTGGGGCACAAAAAACAATCCTTTACTGAGCCACAGACCCCCAACAATTGAAAACATTGCGGTTCTCAAAGTCCTGACACAAGCAAGATTTTTTTAATTTTTTTTTTTGTTCTGAAATTTTTTTCTGAAATTTGTTCACCACTACAACAAAAACAATGCATGTTTCGTATCTACGTAATCCTACTGACCTGCAACATCATAATGCCAGGTCATTTTTATGGTAAAATGAAGGCTGTAAACACAAAAAGTACTTTAAAAGTTCACCTTTTTATTCCATTTTGCTACACCTTGATTTTTTTTCCCACTTTCGCATACACCCCGTGATAAAATGAATGATGTCATTCCAAAACACAACTCATCACGTGAAAAACAAACCCTCACATGGTTGTTGGCAAAAAAAATAAAAAGTTATGGCTCTGGAATGAGGGGAGGAAAAAATGAAAGCTCAAAAAATCGCTTGAAACTTAAGGGGTTAAAGGTCCTCTGTCACCAAAGTATGGATGTTCAAATCAAGTACAGGCGCTCTGTGCGCCATGGTGGGAGCAAAGGTGAACCTTCCCACCTACTTGTTTCTATCTTTTCCCTTCTCTGGGTATATGAAGCCAGAGCTGTCAATCAAAGAAGAGGTGAGGATGATGATAGGAAAAAAACAAGCGGATGTAAAAGTGTGTAACTGATTGGCCACATCATGATCCACTGAGCGCCTGGTTTGAATAATAATTTCGTGGGAACAGTCCCTTTGTGCACACTTGTAAGTATTTACAGCAGATATTTCTGCACCAAGTTTTCATCTCTTTATTTCATCAGTGCAAAAATCAGTGCATTTTTGTTGTACAACCCCTGGCAAAAATTATGGAATCACCGTGCTCGGAGGATGTTCATTCAGTTGTTTAATGTTGTAGAAAAAAAGCAGATCACAGACATGGCACAAAACTAAAGTTATTTCAAATGGCAACTTTATGGCTTTAAGAAACACTAAAAGAAATCAAGATGATAAATGTGGTAGTCAGTAAGGGTACCTCTTTTCAGACCAAGCAGAGGGAAAAAATTATGGAATTACCCTGTAAATTTTCATTCCCAAAACTAACACCTGCATCAAATTAGATCTGCTCGTTATTGTGCATCTAAAAAAAAGTGATCACACCTTGGAGAGCTGTTGCACCAAGTGGACTGACATGAATCATGGCTCCAACACGAGAGCTGTCAATTGAAATAAAGGAGAGTATATCCTCCCTATACGAGAAATTACGATGCATTCTCAGTCCTACTGCCAACTACAAACTATTTAATAAGTGGAGGAAACATATGGATGATCCTGATCTGGTCCAGAAAATACTGGAGGGATGGGCCACGGTCAGGAAAACCATTATAAACGAAAAATGGAGAGACTCCCAATATAGACTCATACACGGCACTATACAGGGGTTTAATATTCCACCCTCTCCGACTAAACAAGACAGGCTAGTACACTGCCCCAAATGTAAGGAACATATGACGGACTTGGAACATGGGTTTTGGTCATGCCCTGAATCGAAAAAATATTGGGATAGAGTGGGGGAGTTGGCATTAGACATATACCCTAAGGAACGCAGATTTGACCCGATGATGTGGCTATTTCACTACTCGGGCGATGACGAGAAGACACGACCGCCTCACATATTATTACACACGATAGCTATAGCGGCGAAAAGATTGCTTCTCCAGCACTGGCTTGATGATTTTGTGCCGGCGTTGGAGCTGGTACTGAACACCCTTAAAAAATCCTTGACGATGGAATCGGGTGAGACGCTCAGAAATCCAACTAATTTGGCCAATAAATTTTTCCTCAAATGGAAACCGTTCATGGAGAAAAACTTATCAATATCGGAAATAGAACTCTTTATGACTCCATATAAAAATACAGAGTGGTATTTGCTAGAAGACCTAAAAGGTACTTTGGGCAAGCTGAGATGCGGTACGTGAGATTGATGGATGTAGCTATACTTCAACAACTGCCGATTCAAGCGGTTAGGGCTTAGGCAATTCAAAAAGGGAGGGGGGAGGTTTTATAATGTTCTATTTTTTCTTAGATCTTTCTTAGAACTTTTTTATTATGACATTTGATTGTATATTTCATATTTTTTTTTTTTTGACATGAGGGTTCGAGAGAGAGAGTAATATAATTTAATATTGTATTTTCACTCCTTTGTTTAGCGAGCAGAACGCCAGATGTGACTGACTTATATGTCTATTAATATTCAGTTCTAGCTGCACTATCTAATTCTCATGTTCTGTCATTATTGTGCGATGTTATACATTGTCTCTGTTTAATTGTTCCCTATGTTAATTACATGTGATAACTTTCAATAAAAATGATGGTTCAAAAAAAAAAAAAAGAAACAAAGGAAAGGATTATCAAACTCAAAGAGGGTAAATCATCACGCAATGTTGCAAAAGATGTTGGTTGTTCAGTCAGCTGTGTCTAAAATGTGGTCCAAATACAAACAACATATGAATGTTGTTAAAGGGATACATACTGGTAGACCAAGGAAGACCTCAAAGCATCAGGACTGGAAATTTAAAGCAATATGTCTCCAAAACAGGAAACGCACAACAAAACAAATGACGAACGAATGGGAGGAAACTTAAGTCAATGTCTGTGACGGAACTGTAAGAAACCGCCTAAAGGAAATGGGATTTATATAAAGAAAAGCTAAACGTAAGCCATCATTAACACCTAAACAGAAAAAAACAAGGTTACATTGGGCTAAGGAAAAGCAATCATGGACTGTGGATGACTGGATGGAAGCCATATTCAGTGATGAATCGCGAATCTGCATTGGGCAAGGTGATGATGCTGGAACTTTTGTTTGGTGCCATTCCAATGTGATTTATAAAGATGACTGCATGAAGAGAACATGCAAATTTCCAGTCATTGATGATATGGGGCTGCACGGCAGGTAAAGGCACTGGGAAGATGGCTGTCATTACAGCTTCAATAAATGTCCAAGTTTACATTGATATTTTGGTCAGTTTTCTTATCCCATCAATTGAAAGGATGTTTGGGGATGATGAAATCATTTTTCAAGATGATAATGCATTCTGCCATTGAGCAAAAACTGTGAAAACATTCCTTGAAAGAAGACACATAAGGTCAATGTCATGGCCTGAAAATAGTCCATATCTCAATCCAATTGAAAATCTTTGGAAGTTGAATAAAATGGTCCATGACAAGGCTCCAACCTGCAAAGCTGATCTGGCAACAACAGTCCGAGAAAGTTGGAGCCAGATTGATGAAGAGTACTGTTTGTCACTCATTAAGCCATGTCTCCGATACTGCAAGTTGTTATTAAAGCCAGAGGTGGTGCAACAAAATACTAGTGATGTATTGGAGTGTTCTTTTGTATGTTTGTTTCTTATGATTCCATAATTTTTTCCTCAGAATTGAGTGATTCCATCATTTTTTCCCCCTGCTTGGACTGAAAAAAGGTACCCTTACTGACTACCACATTTTTATCTTGATTTCTTTTAGTGTTTCTTAAAGCCATAAAGTTGCCATTTGAAATGACTTTAGTTTTGTGCCATGTATGTGATCTGCTTTTTATCTACAACATTAAACAACTGAATGAATGAGCATCCTCCGATCCAGGTGATTCCATAATTTTTGCCAGGGGTTGTTGATTTTTCCCCACTTATTAAGAAGTGACATAACACAGATATAAATCTGCAAGAAGAAAATAAGCAACCTGTGCATAAGATTTCAGGATTCTCATTCACTTGGACGGCACTAGGAAATCCTTCAGGGTTTTGACAAATCTGGAAAGAAAAAAAATACGGCAAAAATGCATTAAGGCCCTTTAAGCAAGTAAATGTAGCACATTTACGTTAATGGAGCACAGTTTTCATTTTGTTCTATTTCCATGTGTTTTCTTTAAAGGGAACCAGTCCGCATGTTTTATATATGTAGTGTTATTGCTGTGTTGGCACTTGTCACCCCCAATAGAAGGAATCTATCAACAGGTTTTTCACACCTGATCTGAGGACAGGAAGATGTAGAGCTAGAACCCCTTATTCTAGTGATTTGTCACTTACTGAGCTGCTTACTGTTGATTTGATAAAATCAGTGGTTTTTTTTGACATTTTACAGGACTAGTATACCTACTGCCAGGTAGTCCTCTCTATAACTCTGCCCTCAATACGGATTGTCCACTTTTTGCCCAAACACAGTGTACACAGGAAACTGGCAATCAGTGGTGTTTGAGAGTTATACAGAACTTGGCATTCAGAGAACTGGGAGATCTGCAGCAGATAGAATTCTATCAAAACTGCAGAAAAAAGCCCTGTAGGTGACACATCATTCAGCCCTGACATTATGCTGCTCAAGGATTACATAGCAAAAACAGGTGGCCTATTACCTTTCTGTGTATAAATCTATTATACCAGTTATGAAAAAGTTTAGTGTGAAAGCCATATGCAAATCAGGCCAGAAGTAAACTATGGGGCATCAGAGTACTTAGACAGATTCTCCCAGACGTACTGATGCATGCGTTCAGCCTGATTTGCATATGACTTTGACAATAAATTTTTCATGACCAGCACTTTGGATTTCTAATAAAAAAGTATAATTTTTATTTGGGGAGGACAAGCACCTATACAACTATAATTGTCACGCTGGGTGTAGGGAGACACCTGGCACTGGACGACAACAGGGAAGGGGGGGGGGGAGAAAGGAGTCCCTGATGCAAAGGGCAAAAAGGGGCTATGGTGACCCCTAGAACAACTAGCGCTGACACCTGGCTCCCCTAACGTCTCTATACAGTTTCCGCAACTTTCGCCGCCAGGATACCCATTTTCTGACTGTCCCTGAACCACCATTACACAGGGATCAGAGCAGGTAATCACTAGTCAGCGCGGCTAGCAACTAGAGAAACACACAAGGGAAACAAACAAAGAGGGAAGAGATACACTTAGCTTGAGCAGATCCAAGCAGCAAACCAACAGACTCCAGGAAACACTGCTTTGAGCTAAGATGCAACCAGGAACACCTGAACAGCTATCACCAGCAGTGCATCCTGGGAGTCAAGAAAAATATAAAGGCAGCTGAAGGTAAGGAATCAGCTGGGTCCTAGTGACCTCCAATTATAACTAAAAGGGGAATGCCTTTTAAAGCGACAGAGACATTTTCTTAGGATTTTGACTGTTTGGCCAAACACTGGGACCTTCTGAGAGTGGCCTCTACAGTCTCATCCGTGCCTCCTGACACACGTGACAATAATACTACCTCTACAAGTACAAACATGACTGGTTCCCTTGAAGATTCCATTGTATTAATGATTACTTACATTACTTTTTTAGGTTAAGAAGGAGGTGCAAAGAAGAATGACTTTAGCAGAAGAATCAATAAGGAGAAAAGCAGAAATATCACTTTACTATACACCATTTCATCCAGAAGTGTATGATTTACAGGTAATTGTTCTAGTATACAGTGTGTGCACTATGTAAATTTCTTTTCCAGGCTTGCGGTTTGTTTTGAATGCACACAAATTATTTTTAATAAAGCTCCAATCCAGCGTTTTGTCTTTATTAGGGCTGGAGTGATGCTTTAAATCTAAGCACTTAGTCATATACTCGCCTTCCAGCAGCATCACCCTTTATCAACACCACTCTGGTCCCGCGGCACCATCTTCTGCCTGTTGCATCTGATTGGCCAGAAATCACAAGTTTCGTCATAAGGTCCCAATACATCTCTGAGAGACATAATCAAGCTCTCATACAAAAGTACTGAGTTGTGACTTCTGGCACGCTCTATGAAACACAGGAACTGCCAGCTGGTCACAAATCACAGGTGACCGACCGGAGCGGCAATGATGGAAGATAAAGCTGCTGTAAGGTAAGTAGAAGGCAGGGGTCAGTGGAGTTTGATGTAAAGCACCACTATGGCGGTGCAATAAACCTGCTGGAGTGGTTCCCTAAAGTTTTAGTCCTTCTTGATATCACAGACTGACATCTATGCATCAGTAATTGATGTAAATATTTTATCAATGTTTTAACCTATGGGATCTTGTGTTTTTTCGCATTAAAGGGGTACTCCATTTAAAAAAAAAAATTCTAGTGGCCATGCCCTCATAAACTATAAAGATGATATCCATAGGGCTGTTCCCCATGGTCATTGTACCTGTAATTCTTTGTAATGCTAGCTGTGCTCCTTGGTGCTCCCCCTCCTTTCTGGGACATTACATCAGGGAGTGTGGCCTGCTCCATGCTGTTAGTAACAGCCATCCTACTGATAATATCCACTTCCCTGAAGTCCGAGAACAGGGTTTGTGGCCTGCTCCATCCTGTTAGTAACAGCCAACCCCCGATAATAGCTGCTTCTCTGCTATCCGATAACACGGGTTCTGGCCATACGCCTGCCACACACCCTTTGCTCGGACTGCAGGGTTGCAGATGTTATCGGGGGTGGCAGCTAGACTAGACACCAGCAGCAGATCACACCCTTAATGCGATGTAATGTCCCAGAATGGGGGCAGCAACAAGGAGCAGCTCTAGTGTTACATAAAATTACAGGTACAATGAGGATGTAGAGCCACACTATGGATCTTATCTTTATAGTTTATGACGGCATGACTGTTAGAATAATTTTTAAAAAGGACCTGTCACCCCCCGATGCTTTCAAAAGTGACAGCACCACTGAATGCAGCATGTATGCTGTATTCAGGGAAGCTGTGTACTAAGACTCTAGTCCCCCTATACCTCAAAAAAACCACTTTGCAGACTTCACAGTCAAGAGGTCCCGAGGGTCGGATCTGATTAAGAGGTCCTCGCCGCTGGCACAGTCCTCCCTGCCTCCTCGTGTGTTCCGCTCCATCTATGTGTCTGCTGCCACCTCCTCTTCTTCTGGGTCTGCCCTCCTCTTCTGGTCCTGCTCCGTGTCAAGTATGTGCCTGCACCTTATAGCCGCCGGGCCCCGCTCACCCCAAGCGCTGTGCTCCTGTGTGACATCACAAGGAGCAGAAGAGGAAGGCAGACCCAGCAGAAGAGGAGGCAGCGGCAAACACATAGAGGGGGCAGAACACACATGGAGGAGGCAGGGAGGATTGTGCCAGTGGTGAGGACCTCTTAATCAGACCCCCCCAGGGGATCTCTTAACTGTAAAGTTTGCAAAGTGTTTTTTTTTCAGGGCACAGGGCGGCTAGAGCCTTAGCACACAGCTTCCCTTAATGCAGCATACACGCTGCATTCAGTGGTGCTGTCACTGATGAGATATATTACAAAGTTGCTTATATTCATGTGTATTATTGATTTATGAATTAAAAATTAAAACAACGGATAGGGACCTATAACATCAGTGTCTTTTGTTGATTCACGTCAGATCCGGAAGATTTACCTCATCTGCCGTGTAATGGCAGTCTTGTGGTAAGCCCCCATTTATTGTCTGTGGGGCTTGCGGCAAGTGCGGTTTTTGCCGCAATCCGGAACTTGCGGCAAATCAAAAAACGCTGCAAAAAAACACACTTGCTGCACACAGAAAGGCACACTTTATTACACCCCCCCCCCCCGACAAGCCCATGGTGAGCTCTGGTGCTTTCTTCCTTCCGTGCCCTGGCAAGACCAGCTTGAAGTGACTTACAGGACCTGCGTCTCACCTAGAGTCACGTGGGGTGCAGGTCCTATAAGTCACTTTGCGCTGGTCTTTACAGTGCACAGAAGGAAGAAATCACCAGAGCTCACAATGGGCTTGCTGGGGAGGGTAAAGTATAGGAGCATTTTTGCTCCAAATCTGGATCACTTATATGACATGCTACTTTTTTTCCTGTTCAGATTATTGCTACAAAACTTGATCATATAAAAATGCAGATGTTGGCACAGCATTTCAGAAATCTCATATACTTTCCTGGCCTGATAAAAATGTATCTGTTTTGTGCAAAAAATGCAGCGTGGGCATATAGCTCAACTCTCCACTTTAGCCAAGAAGTATTCTGAACAGGAACCACTAACAAATCTCTAACATGGGATGTGAAAATAGGTTACTAAAGATCCCCTTTAAGTGATCAAAATAAAAGGGTTGTACACTGCGGCTACTAATCAGCCATGCTGATTTCCATAGATGGCAACAGAACTTATAATAATAGTGATTTGTACTTTCTTTTTCCTGTTCAAGGAGAGTTTTCTAACTGAAGAATTTTTGGAAGCTGTTAATTTATGTAAATCTCCTAATGCAACTTTAGACAGTCTCCTAAACCATCTACATTCAATCCCAGGTAATCTGTGTGTGTATGATACTAGATTAAAAATGTCTAAATAGAAATTTTTGGTGCATGAAAGCGTGCTTTCAGTGGATTGTAAACCCTGTACAAGCTTCTTAGATCGATTGTTCACTACCGTATATTAGTCCTATTAAAGGCGCATTAGAAGTTAGATTTTGTTTGCCCCTGCTTTTGTAATAAAGAATAAAGACCATGGAAATTGCGAGGGCTTTACTGCTGTGTTTACACAGTAATACACACTTCCATTACAACTGCTGGCATCAGGAAACCTCCATCCAGGTAGATAACCAGCTTTGGGCCACAGTAAGGAACGATAATGGCAAACCCGGAACTTTATTTTATAGCTGCGCAGTGCCAACATCTTAGAGGATGGTCCAGTGGGGGAAAAGACCGAGCCAATAAGGAGGTGCTGGAATTTGTCTTAGATAGGAGCCCGCTGATACTTGGAGTGGAAGACGGCACGATGGGATCCATGAGGGCGATTTCTCCCACATTGGGCCTCATAAACAAAGTATGGGACAAGCTTAAAAGGATGAGAGGGATGACTAGACTAAACAGATTCACGCCCGTTTGGGAGAATGTTAATTTTCCGGAGATCCAGAAAATGGGTAGCTTTAGGAAGTGGAGACGCAAAGGTATAGTCTGTATATACCAAATTATAGATGAAGGACATTTGAAGCCCTTTTTATGACTCCAGAGAGCGTTCCTGCTGCCGAGGTCTGAGTGGTACCACTATACTCAATTAAAGCACGCTATTACAGCTCAAAATCTTACAAAGAGTGTGGTTGTGCAATCCGACTTGGTGCTGGAATATGTTTGCAGTAGTGGGGGAGCTACTAGAGGAGTAATCTCTTCTTTGTATAAAGATATATTACACACCTTTCTTCTGGAACACCCACTTAAAAGTAAAATAAAATGGGAAGAGGAGGTTGGGACTATTATGGAGGAGGTGTGGGATATTGTCTTGGAATATGTACCTAAACTCTCAGTTAGTGAACCGGCCAGGCTATCCCACTTGTACGTACTTCACTGAGTTTACAGTTCTCCCTTGATGCTGTTTAAGATGGGGCTGGTGTCCACTTCGGCTTGCCCAAGGTGCGGGGGTAGTGAGGCAGGAATCTACCACATGATAAAGAAATGTCCCAGACTGATCCCCCTTTTGGACATCTGTTGTTAATAAAATAGGGGGGCATACAGGTGTGGCATTCCCAGGGCTCCATTGGTATGTCTCCTTGGGTATGTGGAGGAACGTAGGGTGGAAAATATTATTGAAATTGCGATTTCCAGACTACTATATGCGGCAAGGAAGGTTATAGCCAAGAATTGGATTAACGAGACTCCTCCGTCCAGGAGAGACTATTTTAGGCAGGTGGAGTATGTCATCCAATTGGAGAGGGAGTATATGAAAAAAGAGGAAACCCAAAAGTTTCTGAGAAGCTTTGTACCCCCTGGCTGCAAAGCGAATAAGGTGCTTTAGGTTTTAGATACAGTCTGATGATTTTTGTAAACTCTTTAATACCATTTAGTATAGGTATTGATCCCTGGTGTTTCATTCATGTGCATTTGGACTGGACTCTCTCCTATCTTCTGATGCAAATCAGTTATATACCGATTACAATAGCTTTGTACCCGGGATGGGTTAGGCTGGGAGGGAGGGAATGGGGGGGGGGGATTGAGGGAATCGGGGGAATAATTGTATAATGTTTTGGTATGGTGTTATAAATTTTTTTATTCATAATAAAAATTTACCTGATTAAAAAAAAAAGGAACGATAATGGCACTGCATGAGATAGTGGGACCCCCTTTATAGCTTTATAGATTGCCTGGGCTAGCATCATTTAAAGAGTAGGTGTGGGGCACAATTAAAGGGGTTGTCCACTACTTGGATAACCCCTTCTCATTCCCCACGTGCACCTGCATAGAGATAAAAAAAAAGCCTAAACTTGCCTTCGCTGCCGGTACGGTTCTAGCGATCAGAAGCCATGTTCATGGGGCTAAGGTGACAATGTTATGACATGCGAGCCCCACGACCAGTCACCGCCAGCTTTCTTCTCCTCACCTTCAGACACAGGAGCAATCAAAAGGAAGTCAGTGCTGCGGCTGTCAGCTGTACTTTGTATGTAACCCCTTCTCATGTACAACACCGTGGAATTAATGATGCTATAAAAATAAATAATAACAATTTTTAAGCGGTATGATAGTCCTATGCATACACAATATACTGGCATACATAACTGCTGTATATTGTGAAAAAGAACCTTTTACAATATGATGGCCTTCACATTTTTGGTATCCCCAAAACCATCACAACATCTGTAACATCTGTGCTGTATTTATAGTGTTAAGTTAGTAGAAAAAACATTAATACAACATGGTATGGTGAATTTTTGCTTATCCTATTTCAAAATTAAATTAATCTGAATTTTACGGTGTTATCTATATTGCGGATTTGTTTATTTCTACTTTTTTATTATTGTATTAGGTAAAAGGATCTATTGCTTCCCAGTATTTGTTCCTCAGTTTTGCAAACACTTTGTGGAGGAACTTGAAAACTTTGAGAAATCACACTTGGAAAAGGGACGACCAAACACGATGAATAATTACGGGGTATTGTTTTTATCACCATTACATAAATATGTTACTATAGTAAAAAAAATATATATTATGTGGT
Organism: Allobates femoralis; assembly: GCA_033576535.1. Taxonomy (NCBI): domain Eukaryota; kingdom Metazoa; phylum Chordata; class Amphibia; order Anura; family Aromobatidae; genus Allobates; species Allobates femoralis. The sequence goes on along the minus strand of JARQOC010000003.1, from coordinate 680,871,053 downwards.
ATGAAACCTGGACTAATAAGAAAAATAAACTACAAATCTGAAAAAATGTTTCCGTGATACTGAGTTACAGATAAAACTATCTGTATTTTCTGCAAATATTTGTAACTCCATATTTCCCTTTACATCTGTTTTCTGTCATAAAAATCTCGGTTATGATGACTTTTAAGTAACGTATTTTTCAGACTATGACACGCTCCTTATCAGAAGGCATCCCCTTGGTGTGAACAGCAGAAAATAGAAAAAAAAAACATTTTTATGTTAATTAAAATTTCCCTGGTGGTGTAAAGTAGAGGGGTCATCAACATTTTTAATGTGCAAGGACAGAATTGGGAGGTCATAAATCTGCAGTGTATTATACACACATGGCTCTGCTACATGCGAACTGCATGCACTAAGGATGGGCGAATACTAAATTACTCGGACTCGCTAGACTCTAATGAGTAGGATCCCGATACTCGCTACTTGTTGCGAGTCTGGTGAGTCCAATGTAAATGAATGGGGAAGCGAGTATTGCAGCGATTCCTCTGCTGCTGGACCCCATAAAGGGGTCTGGCAACAGAGGAAAAACCTGTAATTCCTCATTTTATTCTTTAAAAGCCCGCAGCAAAAAGCTGCGGGCTTTTAAAGAATAGTTAAAAAAAACTACGGATTGAACTGGATTGAACCATTCCGGTTCAATCCGGTCCCATAGACAGTCATGTTAAAGTTAACCTAATTGAACCTGACCGGGTCAATCCTGTTCAAAGAAGTAGAGGAATAGAATTTACAATTGATTTTCATTGGACTCGTTACTGTGCGAGTAATCGCAATGAAACTCGCAGAGTAACAAGTAGTAACAAGTAGATTCGCCCATCCCTAGCATGCACATATACTGTAGACACACAGCTCTGCTATATGCACGCACATATAAACACACACAGCTCTGCAAAATGCAAACTACATGCACAGATACAGCCATGCTACATGCACATATAAATACACTATACATTACCACATCTTGCCGCTACTGATCAAGACCTGCATGAGCTGAGCAGCTGAAGGACCTTCCACAGTTAACTTAAGGACCTTTCAGGTCATGTGATCAGTCACATGACCTGAAAGGTCCTGGAGTTAAACAGGTGGTGCCTCTTCCATTCAGATCCCCATAAATTCCACTCCTGCTCTGATCACATACATTAGTGTGCAAGACAAGGAGAGAGGGCTGTTCTCTCTGTAATCGAGGAAGATGTGGTGTCTGTATTCTCCTCCATTACAAGAAGCTATGTCCGGACTATAAGACTTACACACTGTTTAGCAAGAGTTCTTTCTGTTAAAAATTGCATCTTATAGGGGGAGAAATACAGCCAATATCAGTAAATATAGCAGTACCATATTTCACCTGCTTTGCTTTTGTACCTAGATCCTTCTTGATGAGCTTGGACTGGATGAATCTTTCATTACCCCCCTTCGTGAAAAATATCTCTCTCCACTTGCCTCTGTTTTATATCCAGATTGGGTAGGAAGTGGCTTGGATAATCACAAAGCCTTCGTTGTGCAGTATTCTGTGGATAAAGACTTAGATTTGAGCTGCCATTATGACAATTCTGAGGTCACTCTGAATATATCCCTAGGAAAAGACTTTACTGATGGAAATCTGTATTTCTCAGACATGAGAGAGGTAAACATGGAACACGCTTGTTACTTTACTTTTTTCCCCACTGTATATACATAAAAAAGTGTTTAGTCAGCCACCAGTTGTGTAAGTTCTCCCACTTAAAAAGATGACTGAGGCCTGTAATTGACATCATAGGTAGACCTAAACTATGAGAGACAAAATGAGAAAACAAATCCTGAAAATCACATTGTCTGATATGGAAAGTAATTTTATTTTCAAATTTTGGTGGAAAATAAGTATTTGGTCAATAACAAAAGTTTATCTCAATACTTTGTTACATATCCTTTGTTTACAATGACAGAGGTCAAATGTTGTTAGGTCCCCTGGCACCACTCCGCAGCTCACCTCTCACATCCCCTGCTCCTCTGCCGACCGGGCATCCGGGTCCAGGCGTACTGTGTCTAGGAGCCGTCGCCGGGTCCCCTTCCTGTCTGCTGATCGCCCAGCTCAAGCACCAGCACACTGCAGGGGTCAGGTTTCATGAGAGTCATGAGCGGTGCAGTAGCCGCGCCCTTCCCCTGTGATTCTTGGGGCCAGCCCGGCCCAACCTGACACTCCCCTTGACCAATAGCTACCTGTCCTCTGGTATATCAGGCCACCTCCACTGATGGGAGGTGCCTGATTATTAAGTTAGTTTGCTTCTGCCTTGCTGACTGTTGGTCAGGCCTTCCTTGTACTCTCCTCCTGTAGAGCTATTCATGCTCTCCCATCCTCAGGCTCTGTACCTGTGTTTCCCACCTTGCTATACCATAGTATAGGCTAACCCTACGAGCTGCCCCCCTGGTACTAGCAGCTGTGGTATTTAGTCCCCCTGGGCTTGCCCCTGACAATCCCTGTATAGGGGTTGGTTAAACTAGGACCAGCTCACCCAGGGGAGTTCGGTGCCACGACCCAGTGGGTCCACTCCAGAGCGCCTTATCCCGGAAGCGTGACCAATGTTTTCTGTAAAGTCTTCACAAGGTTGGCACACACTGTGGCTGGTATGTTCGCCCATTTCTCCATGCAAATCTCTAGAGCAGTGATGTTTTGGGGCTGTCACTGGGCATCACGGAATTTCAACTCCCTCCAAAGTTTTCTATAGGGTTGAGATCTAGAGACTGGCTAGGCCACTCCAGGACCTTGATGTGCTTCTTACAAAGCCACTCATTTGTTGTCCTGGCAGTGTGCTTAGGATCATTGTCAAGCTGAAAGACCCAGCCACGTTTCATCCTCAATGGCCTTGCTGATGGAAGGTTTGCACTCAAAATCTCACGATACATGTCCCCATTCATTCTTTCGTGTACACGGATCAGTCATCCTGGTCCCTTGGCAGAGAAACAGCCCCAAAGCATGATGTTGCCACCCCCATGCTTCACAGTAGGTATGGTGTTCTTTGGATGCAACCTAGCATTATTTTTCCTCCAAACACGACGAGTTGTGTTTCTACCAAACAGTCCTACTTTGGTTTCATGTGACCATATAACATTCTCCTAATACTCTTCTGGATCATCCAAATGCTCTCTAGCAAACTTCAGACGGGCTCGGACATGTAATGCCTTAACGAGGGCCGGTCACCCCCCCCCCTCCCCGATGCATGGCAAACTAAATGCAGCACTGAATGCAGCATATCTGCTGCATTTAGGGAAGGGGTCCCCCATGTCTCTAGCCCCTATGTAAGCTTTAAAAAAGATTTTTGAAACATTACAGTTAAGAGGTCGCCTGGGTGGGATCTTATTAAGAGGTCTGGATGCTGGCACAAACCTCCCTGCCTCCTCCTTGTGTATTTCGCCCCCTTCAGTGTGTCTGCCACCGCCTCCTCTTCTGCTGGGTCTGCCCTCCTCTTCCTGATGTCACACAGAGCAGGAGCAGAACCCTTAACTGTAAGGTTTCTAAAGTCTTAGTTAAAGCTTACAGGGTGCTAGAGACATGGGGGACCCCTTCCCTGAATGTAGCAGACATGTTGCATTCAGTGATGCATTTAGTTTGCCATGCACCAGAGGGGTCACAGGTCACCTTTAAGCAGGGGGACATATCTGGCACTGCAGGATCTGAGTCCCTAGTGGCGTAGTGCGTTACTGATGGTAGCCTGTGTAACGTTGGTCCCAGCTCTCTGCAGGTCATTCACTAGGTCCCCCCATGTGGTTCTGGGATTTTTGCTCACCGTTCTTGAGATCATTTTGACCCCATGGTGTGAGATCTTGTGTGGAGCCCCAGATCGAGGAAGATTATCAGTGGTCTTGTATGTCTTCCATTTTCTAATTATTGCTCCCGCAGTTGATTTATTCACACCAAGCTGCTTGCCTATTGCAGATTCAGTCTTCCCAGGCTGGTGCAGGGCTATAATTTTGTTTCTGGTGTCCTTCGACAGCTCTTTGGTCTTCACCATAGTGGAGTTTGGAGTGTGACTGTTTGAGGTTGCGGACAGATGTCTTTTATACTGATAAGTTCAAACATGTGCCAGTACTACAGGTAATGAGGAGGAGAGAGGAAGCTCTTAAAGAAGAAGTTACAGGTCTGTGACAGCCAGAAATCGTGCTAGTTACTGACCAAATACTTATTTTCTGCCAAAACTTGAAAAAAAAATATCTTTCCTGATCAGACACTGTGATTTTCAGGATTTGGTTTCTCATTTTGTCTCTCATAATTGAGGTCTACCTATAATGTAAACTACAGGCCTCTCTTATCTTTTTAATTGGGAGAACTTGGGACAATTGGTGGCTGACTAAATACTTTTTTTTTCCCCACTGTATATACGAATGTGTATATTGCACTGTTCTAGTGCAGAAAAATAGTAGTAATATGCATTAGTTTAAAAAAAAAAAAAAATATATATATATATATATAAAATTATTTTAACTAATGCACATTGCTATCACTTCAATTGCTAGCATTTACATTTCCCTATTTAGACTTATTATTATTATTATAATTATATAGCACCATTAATTCCACACCTATTTTTTTTTCTCCTATTTACTATTAAGAGGTCTGTGGAAACACATAGAAAATCATTCTAAATAATGCCAGGGCCCCAAAAATGAACCAGCAATATTATTAAACAAAAAGACTGCAGTTTATTTTTTATTTATTTTTTTACAAAAATCACACTGCAAAAACGTTGCCGTTTTATAGAGGGGTGGTGGAAGGATTGATACTGTTGAGACATTTTTCAATGCACTTATGGTTTCTTGGCATAGCTGTATACAGTCATGGCCAAACGTTTTGAGAATGATACAAATATTAATTTTAACAAAGTCTACTGCTTCAGTTTTTCTAATGGCAATTTGCATATACTCCAGAATGTCATAAAGAGTGATCAGCTTAACAGCAATTACTTGCAAAGTCAATATTTGCCTAGAAAATGAACTTTAACCCCCAAAACACATTTCAACATCATTGCAGTCCTGCCTTAAAAGGAGCAGCTAACATCGTTTTAGTGATTGTTCGCCAGCCCTGTCCTCATCAACACCCACACCTCTGTTAATGGAACAATCAGTCATGATTAAGTAAGAATGACACCACTGGACACTTTAAAAGGAGGCTGGTGCTTAGTATCATTGTTTCTCTTCAGTTAACCATGGTTATCTCTAAAGAAACATGTGCCGCCTTCATTGCACTGCACAAAAATGGCCTAACAGGGAAGAGTATCGCAGCTAGAAAGATTGCACCTCAGTCAACAATCGCATCATCAAGAACTTCAAGGAGAGAGCTTCCATTGTTGTCAAAAAGGCTCCAGGGCGCCCAAGAAAGACCAGCAAGCGCTAGGACCGTATCTTAAAACTGTTTCAGCTGCGGGATCGGACTACCAGCAGTGCCGAGCTTGCTCAGTAATGGCAGCAGGCTGGTGTGAGTGCTTCTGCACGCACTGTGAGGCGGAGACTCTTTGAGCAAGGCCTGGTTTCAAGGAGGGCAGCAAAGAAGCCACTTCTCTCCAGAAAAAACATCAGGGACCGACTGATATTCTGCAAAAGGTACAGGGAGTGGACTGCTGAGGACTGGGATAAAGTCATTTTCTCTGATGAATCCCCTTTTCAATTGTTTGGGACATCCGGAAAACAGCTTGTTCGGAGAAGAAGAGGTGAGCGCTACCACCAGTCTTGTCTCATGCCAACTGTAAAGCATCCTGAAACCATTCATGTGTGGGGTTTCTTCTCAGCCAAGGGAATCGGCTCACTCAGTCTTGCCTAAAAATACAGCCATGAATAAATAATGGTACCAGAATGTCCTCCAAAAGCAACTTCTCCCAACCGTCCAAGAGCAGTTTGGCGCCCAACAATGCCTTTTCCAGCATGATGGAGCACCTTGCCATAAAGCAGAGGTGATAACTAAATGGCTCAGGGATCAAAACATAGAGATTTTGGGTCCATGGCCTGGAAACTCCCCAGATCTTAATCCCATTGAGAACTTGTGGTCAATCATCAAGAGACGGGTGGACAAACAAAAATCAACAAATTCTGCCAAAATGCAAGCATTGATTATGCAAGAATGGACTGCTATCAGTCAGGATTTGGTCCAGAAGTTGATTGAGAGCATGCCAGGGAGAATTGCAGAGGTCCTGAAGAAGAAGGGTCAACACTGCAAATATTGACTTGCTGCATTAACTCATTCTAACTGTCAATATAACCTTTTGGTACTCATAATATGATTGCAATTATATTTCTGTATGTGATATAAACATCAGACAAACACAAATAAAAACCAGAGGGCAGCAGATCATGTGAAAATATAATTTTGGTGTCATTCTCAAAACTTTTGGCCATGACTGTACTCATAACATACTTGGCTCATTCTGCAACACAACATTTTGACATTCTTCTTTGCTTTCAAATCTCATTCCATGCATCATATTCCAAATATTCCAACTTTTTGGTTCATATGTCATATTCTGAAACCGGATAAGTGCCCTGTAGGTAATGAGGTGCCTAATACACTAGAATTACATATTGTGGTACTTTGTGGCAGTTTACCCCTATATAACTTTAAAGAGGCTCTTTGAAAATGGTTATAATATAAATAATTCTCATTTAAATATTTAATTTTTTTTCTAAATACATTTATTAAGCAAAAATGCATGTTTTATCTAGTGGTCTGTGCCAGGGTTTTAAAGATGCAATCTGCCTTAAATCAGTGTGCAGTGATCCTACATTTCAGAGGACATGCAGTGGGATGGGCTGCGTAAAGAACATCTGCAGGACACATAGGTCAGGTCAGAGTTGCGTAATGTAAGGAATAGTGAATGCACATTCTTCTGTTCAGTCAACTTGACAGGACACTGAGCGGAGTGAACTAAAGGAGAAGACCTTTCCTTAGCTGTCTGACAATGAACATCCATCTCAAGTCAGCCTGACAGTCTTTGTGTGAAGAGCAGGAAAGGTGTACTTCCTGCAATGCACTGTCAACCTGTCCTAGGACAACAGCACACTGCTAAATAGAAGTTTCAGCCTTTACAATCCTGACAAAGTGCACTACATAAACCATACTAGTTTACTAGGGTATTTAGAAAAATTGTATATTTCAAAGCATTTTATTTATTTTTATCATGTCTCATACATCCCCCTTTAATAGGAGTTCAATACTTTTACCATTGACACCAGTAACTTTTGTAAAACTTTCTAAAAATTATGTCTCACTGCTGTTTCACTCAGGTACCGTCCAACGAGAGAAGATATACAGAGGTCGAACATGCAGTTGGCCAAGGAATACTTCACAGAGGTCAGCAAGTTCACGGCGCTCTCCCCATTACTTCTGGTGAAAGATGGAACCTCATAATATGGATGAGAGCCTCATCCATACGTAATAAACTGTGTCCAATGTGCGACAAGGAACCCCAACTAGTAGAGACAATGGGACGAGGAGATGGATTTACATTGATAAAGGAAGACGGAGGAGAAAGTGTGGATGTTTGCACTTTAATCTAAGTCCAGTAAAAAATGGCAGTCTAAAACTCATATTGCTGCGAAAATGAATATTTTTTTAATCTTCTTTATCTAAATATTAATGTAAATGCACTTTTATGTAATACAGTGAATAGTCAATTTTGCAACAGTTTATTTTGTTTAATTAAAGATAAATCCACTTTGCTGTCTTCATGAAAACTTCATGTAGACCATTGTGTCTTACCATAGTAATAGATTACATTCAAATCTTGTGTATCCTGATATTACAATCCTATCGCCATCTGGATTTCCTTTTACTTTGGTTAACCTATTAAGGCTGCCTTCACATTAGCGTTTGTGAATGCTGCGTACCGAACGCAGCCAAACGCTTGCGCACTGCATTTCTATGTTTAACATGGGAACGCATGTGCCTGCGTTTGGCTGTGTTCAGCTGCGTTTGCGTTCGGATGCGCACAATTTGTGCGCCCTCCGAATGCAGCTTGTTGCATTTTTTGTGCGGTCGCAGGCGCTTGTTTTATTTGCAAGCGCCCGCAACCGCACAAACAATGCATGGATCTCGATGGATCCGCAGTGTCCTCTGCATGACACCGCTGCGGATCTCATTGAAATCTCTCCCGGTGGCTGCCGGTGATTACCGGCGGCCACCGGGAGATCATGCAGAGCCACCACTGATCTCCCGCCAGTGTCAGTGGGGAGAACAGCTGATCTGACAGCTGTTTAAATCTCCTGCGCCGACCTCACCTATTCGGTGTCATTTGAAGCAGCGATCAGCTGTTTCATATCTCCTGAGCTGATATCACCCTATTCGGTGTCAGCGCGGGAGATTTAAACAGCTGTCAGATCAGCTGTTCTCCCCGCTGACACCGGCGGGAGATCAGCTGTGACGGGAGAAGGAGATCTCTGCCGCTGATCTCCTCCTCCTGGCCGCCCCCAGAGGCAGCTGATTGGCTGCCGGGCACCATAGTAATGTGAACGCATGCGGAGATTCTCCGCTGCCTTCACATTATTATGGGCTGTGTTTGCCTGCATTTGCGTCTGCATGCCCTCTGCATGCAGACACAAACGCTAGTGTGAAGGCAGCCTAAGAGGATGATTGCCAGACTACTAAGGCCAGCTTCACACTGCGTGTGTGATCCGATCCGTGGCTGTCGGCTTGAGGCAAACAGCCGTGGACCAGATCACACAGGACTGGGGGGCTATTATGCCCTCCGATCCTGTGTGCAGCGCACGCAGCTGCAGCCGCCGACAGGTCAGGACCGCGGCGCCCGCGGTCCTCACCTATCAACAGTGGGGACTGCGTGCGGCTGCATACAGGATCGGAGGGCATAATAGCCCCCCAGTCCTGTGTGCTGATCCGGTCCGCGGCTGTCTGCCTCAAGCAGACAGCCGCGGATCGGATCACACACGCAGTGTGAAGCCGGCCTTAGACATTATTTGTAATCTGTTACAATGGAAAACCCACATTGTGCTGGAAACCAGTGTGCAAGAGTGAAGTCTGTGCTCTCTCTTTTGCTGTTAAACTGGCTAAGGGTGAGAGGCTATTTTTACACTGATTATCTCAACATCTATGGCAAGTTAGTACTTGTGCTACTAGCGACGGAAGATAATTTAATTCTGTCACTGTGATAACAATGTGCTGTTGTTTTGCAGTTGTGAAGGTAAGGCAAAGGGACAATACAAAGTGGCTGGGGATCCATAAAACTTACTGTACTGATTACCAGGATAGGTGTCCCATATCCATTCTTTGAATGGAGTTCGCAGTCAATCATGTCTGCTTTGGCTACATTTAATGCCTGAATGTTCCTGCTCTGCTCCCTCAGATAGTGTGTATACAAGGGAAAGGGGACTATGGACCGCGCGCTCCCATTCCAATCAATGAGTACAATAAAGTTATTAAAAACTTATTTTGTGGTTTATTTGGGAACGGTAGCATGGTTTACTGGATTACAACACGTGGAAACCTGCATACCATGGAACCTTGATATCAGTGATACCCTATGCAATATTAGTGGTTGTGACAGATCACAACTGACCAAGGTGAGACTGTATTGGTACTTTGCACTTTTGAATCCACACAGATAAACACTAGTGTGTGCCTTGTTCCTTCCTTTCCAGTGTTTCTCACTTGGTTTACTCTGGTTTTATCTGCTCAGATAGTGACATGAGGCCACTAGATGTGCTTGTGGGGAGAAGAGGGTGGCATCAGACAGCCCCCCCCCTCCCTTGATCTAACAGTTTTCACCCTTATTTCCTTTTGACTGGAATATACAATAAAACATGCAGTTTTTTTACGGTTTTGGTTTTTTTTTACTTAAATGCATGTATTTTATGCAAAAAAAAAATATTTTTGCTATTGGGTTTCACTGAAAATGTTACACTGTTTGCTAGCTATAGCCTCTGTGACACATTGTCTCACTTGTTGCAGAAAGAGCAAACTGAAAATCAGTCAATGAACTCAGCTCTGACAGTCTGTCAGGATTTTGAAACTCTTATGGCCGCTTTACACGTCGCGATATCGCAACGCAACATCGATAAAAAGTCAAGTGTTACGGCCGTTGCAGTTGATATTGTTCGTGTGTTGTGTCGTGTAAATGGGCAATGTGACGCGAAAAAATTGTACCTACAATATTGCAAGAAGATTGTGCAAGCCCTTCAACCGTACGATATTGTATAGGTGATGTGGCAGGATCGTGCTGTGTGAAAGCGCAACTACAATTTGGAGCGCAACTTCCCCTATTCACTCCAATGTTAAATGGTTGTTCCCTGGGTTGCTCATACACAGAGAGGAAAAGGGGCGCACTACATCGTAGTTGCTTTGCCTGCCTATATCTCCCTGTGTGACATCTACTATGCGATCTTGGACAAGTGGAAAAAACGTGCGCGCGCCGCACAGTGTGACGGTACCCTTCGTCCCCTGCCCCGTGTTATGCTCCCCATCTGTCGGCTTCATCTTCTTTTGTTGTTGCTGCGGTCTGGCTCCGGTGATTGTGACCTGCCTGGAAACTCCAGTGTTTGGTGGAGTGCACTGGAGGTCAGAACTCAATACATTTCTATGAGAGTCTTGTTCTGGCTCTCATAGAGATCTATAGACCTCTTCTGACTTCTGGCCAGTCAGAAGCTACGGGCATAAGATAGCACTGCAGGACCGGAGCCTCTGTAAAAGGTGAAGCCGGAAGGTGAGTACATGACAAGAGAGCAGGGAGCTCAGATTTACAGCACCACTCCAGGGCAGACTTCCCCCCTGCAGGGGTGGTGCTTTAATTAACCTCAGGGGCAGAACTACAATAGATGCAGGGGTTACAATCGCACATGGGCCCTGGAGCCTAAAGACCAATACTATTAAAGCTTTTCTATAATTAGGAGCTCTATTGGAGCTTTTCTATTGGGGCCCATAAAGCTCAAGTTACACCACTGAGTAAACTCAAGTGCTAAAATGATTTTTAGCCCGAATTACATGGCCTTTAACAGATTGTATGTGTGAAATGACGCATTTCTACTGATAGTCTCGTGCATTCCCAAGCTCTGATCTTTCGTCTAGCGGAACTATATGCGAGGATCTTTGTATCCGGGGACATTTGGGAAGGGTGCACAAAGAGTCCGTCAGGTAAATAAAGGCACGAAATAACGCGTGCACCCTGGCGCTGACGTCATCGTTATTATGGTCCCTTCGTCTTCCAGGTGAGGTGTCTGTTGTTACTATACGCAGCTGTATTGTAACAAATTGCTTTGTTTAAAGTGATGAAGCCTTACTGCGCATGCTCGGTGTTTGCTGTAGCCGGGACAGGACACTACAGCAGAGGTGATGCGCGCACCGGGGAGCCGTGTGTGCCTGGCCGAGCTCCTGTCATAGCTGCGGTATGAGGGTCAAGGTTCTTACCATTATGTCATGAGGAGGAAGGTGAAGCTGGACGAGTCCACTGCCCGGCTGGGGGTGCAGCCTATTATTCCTATTAGATTATACAGTGGTTTATTATCAGTAGTGTTCTGCTGCTTCACTCCACTCTGCCGTCTGTCACAGAGGATTTCTCTATGTCTCTCTATGACGGGCTGTTCCCACCTTGGGCAGACCCCAGGGCTTTCTATAGGGGGCGGTAGATGTGGCCTCATGTGCAGCACCTGGATTCCCATTCATTTGTATGGCACTGACTGGAGCTCGTCATCCGACCCCGATCTGGAGACAGGCGCAGGACCCACACCTCTATACTGTCCCATAGCCGGTGAATGCACCATACAGTTATGGAAAGGGGTGGAAGAGCGTGAAGATTGGCTGCGTATTGTTAGCGGCCTGACATGGCTATATGTGACGTGTATCTATAAGAGTCTAGTTATTACACCCCCTGGTCTATTGATAAAAGGGTATTGTAATCTGGTATAGTGAGGGCACATCATATTATACACCTGCATTCACACAACCATATGTTCAGTTATGTGGTATGGACACCATGCCCGGGCAGATCGAGAAGCTTCTGATCACAGTTAACAGTTTCATAGGCATTTATAAGACCCAGGGCCCGCCTGGCGTCATGAATTACACTTGTGTAAAAGAACCTTTTTCAAATAGAGGTTTTCCACTACTAATGTGACCACTTTTCCTAACTTACCCTTTCCCAATATTCTTCTGCTACCTACTCTGCTCCTGTAAGCTGTTCTCTCTGAGGCTCATAAATATATTGTTGTTCTGGCTGTGCTACTTCCAATCTGGGGACCGGATTTGGACAAACAGAGCAGGGCACATCGCTGCGGGGCTGCCTCTGTGAGTGACAGCCGTCTGGCATGCATGCCCAGATCACACTGCACTCTCCTCTCAACACCTACCAGTGACATGCTCTCTCAGTTGGGCCGATTCCAGTCTTCAGCCAGAAGTCTCAAAACTGGAACAATAAAGGTATTTACCAGCCTCAGAGAGATAAGATTATAGAAGCAGGGTCAGCAGTAGTATAAGTATATCAGGAAAGTGTTGTTTAGGAAGAGATGGGACAAAAGAAAGGGGATCACATTCGTAGTGTAAAAAGCTCTCTCACTGGCTATTTTCGTATGGACAGATACAGATCTGTGTCTGTCCATTTGTGTCCGCTTTTTCAATACAGCCCAAAATCGGAACACTTTCTGATTCTGGGTGCAGGAAAGATAAGGAGAAAAATGGATCCATGAATAAAACGGACACACAAGGATGGCTATATAGAACCAATCCATGCCCATAGGATTGCATGAGAGACAATAACGGATCCATGTCTATCCGCTTTAAAACGGACAGACACAGATTTAAATTTTGTCAGTGTGAAAGCAGCTTAAGCACTTGCTTGGTTATTCCCTATTTACCTTAATGAAGACTGACAATGCATGGGCAACAACTTTTTTTTATTCCCCATTAAGGACTAAAGAGACTGGTAATTTTTATATTTTTTTCCTCTTTGGGTGGATAAGGGTTCTTGGCAATTGTGCCTCTAGCGGTAGACATTCAAGGCATATCAAATCGGTGTGCCATAAATGTCATTTCTTTAAAGAGAATTGTCCCTTGCTTCATGGTGCCTGAGCCAAAGCTAGCTTGCATTGTAGACTGACTTCTGCATTACAAACCGGCTATTTTTACTCGGTAATTACAGTTTTGAGAAAACAAGCTGAAAACTGTGACGAAGTAACTAGTCCAAGAAGTAAATCCTCACTGCCTTCTGTCCTCACTCTCATCTAGACTGAAAAGTCTTTCCCTTTGGGTGTGGATAGGTAGAGCATTCTGGCTGAATATACAGGGAGAAGCTGGAAGACATCACTTTCCTTTTTTTTAATCCGATTCATTGTTATTGACTTTTACCAACTTTTCATCTTTTAAGACCCATACATACAAATGCAGAAAATTAGTTAAGGATAGACATATTGACTGAGACTGTGCTGACGTCGTATAGAAAGAGTGTAGATTCGTGTAAATAGCGTGCACTCAAGCGTTGTTGTTTGAGGTGCCAGTGAAGGAGTTGCAAGAACCTGTAGTCAATTCAAAAAGCGAATCACTGTACACTCAGAGGTATTTTGATGAAAAAGTGAAAGTTTTTATTTTGTCATGAACAACATGCGACCTGGCAGACGTTTCGGCCTCCGCTTTGGGGCCTTTTTCACAGTGTCGCTTGGATGGTTTATAGCCTAGGGTGCTGAAAAGAAGCCTAGTAGTAGCTCGGCGTCCGTCTGGAAGAGCTACTATGGGTTGGTGCACCTGTGGTTTCTTGGTATGGTTATATCTGGGGGCACTTGCCAGACCGTCCCAATAGTAATGTATATCCCAACTTTAAGAACAGGTTATGAAGTTCCTCAGCACTCCTGAGCAATGTTGTTTAGTTGTGACATGCATTAAGTGTAAGGAAGCAACAGCATCTGTCAGCTGTGTGCCTGGCCCTGTGCTCCTGCACATGCTACTACTAGGCTTCTTTTCAGCACCCTAGGCTTTATACCATCCAAGCGACACTGTCAAAAAGGCCCCAAAGCCAAAACGTCTGCCAGGTCGCATGTTGTTCATGACAAAATAGAAACTTTCACTTTTGCATCAAAATACCTCTGAGTGTGCAGTGATTCTCTTCTTGTATAGAAAGTGATCTGGTATTAAAATTCAGATTTATTGGAGTATCTGCTAAATGACTAGAATGTTCTTGAGGCGAATACCAAAAGTATATCAGAAGCAACATTACCCCCTTATAACTGCAACCCTAGTGGAATGGCAGAGTCCAAACAGATAGAAATCTACAAATACTATACTCTTGACAGACAAGGAAACTTAGATATTTATTATGAACTGACAAGTCCCTGGATGGTTATTATTTGGTATCTTACAAAGTTCTACAAAAATGAACTTTTATTACCCACAATAACCATCTTAAGGCTTCAGAGGTTAGGCTTAGTACATAATAAATTGCAAGGGAATTTATAGTTTGTTGCGCAAACTAAAACGAATACAGTACAGCACACTAGATTTGCAGTTTATCCCAATCCTTTTTTACTGGCTTTAAATTGATTTTTCTGACTATTTCTGGTATCATGGCGGTTTGATAACAAATTACTTTTGCTTTACAGTAATCCAATCTAAAGGAGCCATCATGGGCAAAACTGATAAAGAAAGGAAACACCGCAGTAGAAGTCATTCAGAGTCTTGTCACAAATCTCTGAAAAGGAAATCTACTTCTCGCCATAGGGGGAGCAGCAGCAGTGCTTCACCTCCACGGAAGAGCTCTTCTCATGCCAAGTATCATGCTGATACCTCTAGGAAAGGTTGGTGGTGGAGTCAGTTAGGGCACAAGTTGTGCACAGTCCTCATTACAGTTCTGTGCTGGATAAGGTATCTGCTGTGTTTGAGTCAGGCACCACTGTTAGGCTGTGTGCTCACGGTCAGTATACGCAGCGTTTTGGATGCAGCATCTTGCCGCTGCGTCCAAAACGCTGCATTATACAGTATAAGCATAGTGGATGGTATTGTAAGAAATCCCATCCTCATTATGCTTAACCCGCCCGTAGCGTGTTTGGAGCTGCAGTGCGGGTTGCCGGCATTGTGCTTCTCTGCAGCATGTTCATTTCATGCTGTGGAGTCGGAAGCGGCTGCCATTAGGTGACTGCAGGGAGAAGCCAACCCGCACCTGCCGCACATGGTGAGTACAGGACGGCTGCGGTCTCCCTGCGGCCACCCGCGGCTTCACTCAGGTCCGGAGGAGCTGCGTCCAACTTGCAGCTCCTCTGGACCGTGAGCACACAGCCTAACTGCCCTTTTTCCTCCTCAATAATAGTTTATTTTGTATTAATGAGTGTAAAGCAACTGTGGCCCTTAGAAATACAGGGGTCCCTGGTGCATGAATACCGTGCACTAGATAGCCATGCGGCTTTTGCTTACGGTTGCATCTCAATTAATTAGAATACCAACAAAAAGTTGGCTCTTTTCACTAATTCTATACAAAAAGTGAAACGCATGTATTATATATAGTTATTATAAACAGAGTGATCTATTTCAAGTGTTTATTTCTGTAAATGTTGATGATTATTTCTTGCAGCCAATGAAAAGCCAAAGGTCATTATCTCAGAAAATTACAGTAAGGAGGATGAAGGGTTAAAAACTGCAATGCTGTATTCCACGAGACACAGAGTGAATATAATTAATATACATAACAAAAAAAAAAAAATGTTTCAGTGCTCCCTGAAACATGGCAATATCACATTGATATGTCCTGAGACGCGTTGACTAATAAATCAATATTATATTCACTGTTTGATGTCTTGTGGGATAAGGCAGCACAGTTTTTATCCCTTCATACTCCCTACTTTGATTTTCTCAGGAATAAAATGCTGGAAGGAAAAGACGCACAGTAGTGTATTACCCGAGAATTAGCAATAATCGAAGTGTGGTATACAAGCTCATCTGTGTTGGTTGTGAGACATCACACCCAACATTCAAACATGTGATATCAACGATATCAATAGTATCTGGTATGCTGCAGTCTTCCCACGTGTAGTAATTCCAGGATACTCATACGTAGAGAAGAAAGTGGACCTTAGACTACGCTCTTGCTCCAATAAATGTACCCTGTTATGTGTGGTATTCCTGAAGAAGGGGTTTTTAGGCCCTGACACACACAAAATTCATCTGGTGTTTTATTCTATTTAAATTGGATCCATTGTTTTATTGGAGTGGGAGCGCAGTCTAAGGTCCACTTTATTCTCTACGATTATCCTGGAATTACTGTATTTTTCGCTTTATAGCACGCACCTGATTATAAGACGCACCCCCAAATTTGGTGAAGGAAAAGGGAAAAAAAAATTTTTTAATGTTAAATGGGGTCCGTCTTATAATGCCAGTGTCCATCTTACAATCAGTATATATGTCACTCATCCTGGTACATGAACCCCCCCCCCCTTCCCCACATGCTGGCACACACTGCCCCCATGTGGGCAGACAGAGCCTCCACCCTGGTGCACACTTTAAAAAAAATAACAAACCAATATCATACTTGCCTCTCTCCATTGATCCCTGCGCTGTACTTTAATTTTCTGAAATAATGACGTTTAGGTTTTCATTGTCTGTAAGCAATAATCATCAACATTTACAGAAATAAACACTTGAAATGGATCACTCTGTTTGTAATGACTCTATGTAATGAGTTTCACTTTTTGTATTGAATTACTAAAAAAATTAACTTTTTGATAATATTCTTATTCATTGAAATGCACCTGTACATTTTGCCAATTTGAACAAACACTTCTCTAACAATTGATGCATAAAATGTTATTTTTATTTCAGAGAAAGGAAAAAAGAGAAAGAGGAAAGTGAGCACTTCCTCCTCCTCCTCATCATCATCTCCTTCAGAGAAGAGGAAAAGAAGAAAACGGAAGGCTAGTACATCCTCTTCCTCTAGCTCATCCTCCTCTTCATCAAGCAGTTCAGATGACTCAACTGACAGCTGTGAAAGCGTGAGTCAGAAGAAAAAGAAAAGAGATAAAAAAGTTAAAAAGAAGAAAAAGATGAAAAAGAAAAATAAAAAACAGAACAAGAAAGACATGGACAAAGTGAAAGGCCATTTAACCACAGACAGGGCTGAAGAATTTCATGCTGGACCCTCTCTAGATCTGTGGCAAAAGGAGCCCATGGAAAGCACGGGGCCAGGTAAAGAAGCTAAAATTCTGGACTCTAGAGATTGATCAAATGTCTTTAACAGACTCATTCACCAAATCAGTGTTATTTCTGTTTATCAGTTTTAACAGATGAACAAAAATCTCGTATTCAAGCAATGAGACCAATGACCAAGGAAGAGTGGGATGCTCGTCAGAGTGTTATCCGCAAAGTGGTGGATCCAGAAACTGGTAGAACAAGGTGATGATAATGCTTAATAGTAACTTTACACTTCAATTGCTTTGTTCACAAAGCTTTCTTTATTTTGTAGCAGGACCAATCATATTTGGAGCTAGCAAAATGACAGTAGTATTCTCCAGACTGAAAGCCACGACTGGCTGCTGTATGTAGCACTCTGTATCAGTGTCTACTAACGGATACCTATAGAAGGTCACACAGGAAGCTGTGTGCCCTCTGTCCTACAAGAGCTCTTATCTGCAGGAAGACATGAATTATATCAGTGACCTCATCCTGCTCTGCATTCAGGCTAAAGAAAAAAAACATGATTGGGCATTTTCTAGTCACCCTAGATGCTGGATATTGTCCATCACTGAGGACAAAGCACGTGAATATGGTCCAGCACTCGAGAGCTATAGTGAGATGCTTAAAGCTGGCCCCAAACAATTGCTAAAGGTTAATCCTTTTTGCCTGCCAATCTGTCAGTTTGTCATGTCTCTATAGGCATGTGTAAAATCGATGTCAATCAAAATTTTAGCAGGACACCCCTGTAACATAGGTCTTATGAAGTCCAAAGTGACTCCAACTGCCTCATTATAATGACTGATTCCAATGAGAATTCCATCTGAATCTTTCTCAGAATTTAAAAGGAAGCTATAAAAGCAGCGCACTAGAAAAAAAATAAAAGCTCTGTTTCAAAGTGCTAAAAAATGTTATGTATGCCAGAAATGGAATCAATCATCCCTTAAAGAAAAGCAAAAAAAAAAAGACACCCTCACTCAGGTTCATTCTAATTCTTTGTTTTTGGACATGCAAAGGCTTGGGAAAAGTGACATGGTTCCCAGAAACCAGTCCACTAAATGCCACACTTCGAGTTAAATGCCCTGCAGAGTGCCCAAAACACATTCCGCCTGTATGGACTGCTGTAGCAGGAAGAGCTCAGTTTAACCCCTACACCCCCAGGGCTGTTTTCACCTTCCTGGCCGGGCCAATTTTTGCAATTCTGACTAGTGTCCCTTTCAGAGGTAATAACTCTGGAACAGTTAAATGGATTCCAGTGATTCAAAAATTGTTTTTATCGTGACATATTAGACTTCATGTTGGTGGTAATTTAGGACAATATTTTTTTGCATTCATATTTGAAAATATCAGAAATTTAGCAAAAATCACATTTTTCAGACTGAATTTTTATGCCTTCAAACCAGATTGTTGCACAAAACAGTTAATATATAACATTTTCCCTTTTGTCTACTTTTACATCAGCACAATTTTTGAAACATAATTTTTTGTTAGGACATTAGAAGGGTTCAAAGTTAATCAGTAATTTGTCATTTTTACAACATTACAAAACTAAAGGAGAAAACAACCGGGTCCTTCTCGTAGTCATCTACAATCCAAATCTGGAGGTGTTGGAGTTGCACATAAACTACAACCACTACTACAAAAAGACGCCCGACTAAAATCTATATTTCCAGACCCCCCACTTCTATGTTTTAGACAGCCCCCGAATCTAAAACACTTCATTGTCAGAAGCTCACTGTGCTGTCCAAAAACAATGAGAACACTTCCCTACAAGCAGAAGAGGTGCAAAACCTGTCCATTTATAATGAGACCGGACAAGATAAAGATTCCCAGCACTGGTCAGGACAAGATTCAAGGTACCTTCAGCTGCATCACAACCAATGTGGCGTACTTAATTATATGTACAAAATGTGTGAGTGGGAATCTGCAAGTAGGGAAAACTCTGCAACAACTCAGAACTAGGATGAACACTCATCAGCACACAATCAAAGAAAGAAGAACAGATCTACTGTGCCTCAACATTTCTGTAGCCCTGATCATACCATAATGGATATGAAAATGCTAGTTTTGAAAGGTAATTTCAAATTTCTGAGAATCAGGAGAATCTGGGAATATAAACGTATGATGACCTTTGACACATTCAGAGCAGAAATGAATATCGCATGGATTTAGGTCTTTCTACATCATTTGAGGAATCTTCAAATCTTGGACCAACCACTAATCAAAGGATAATAAAACTAACGTGCCTCTTATCTTTGAAGTCTGATATTTACTGCCCCAGATAATTCTCCCCCTCCTAACACTGACCACTATGCTCTGCTAATCCAACCCTCCATTTGTGTATATATGTGGGTGTTCAGAATTTGTCATTATGTAGCCTGATGAAGAGACATTCGAGTCTCGAAAGCTTGCTATTATTTACCATATTTTTAGTTGGCCAGTAAAAGATATCAAACACTGAGGACTCTCAGATTCTAATATTTTTCTATCAACTGGCTAAAATCATGCACACATTTTTTTACCTTCTCATTTTTACAACAAAATTTACAAATCCATATTTACTTTTTTTTTTTATAATATAAGTGATCACATCCTATTGGAAGTGACTATAAGATCAGAAAATATCTGACAGACACCATTTCAACAACTGCACCCCTCAGAGTGCTCAAACCCACATTTTATTGACCCTTCAGGTGCTTCACAGGAAATAAAACAATGTGGAAGGAAAAATTGAACATTTTTGACTTTTTCCCGCAAACATTTTATTTCGGCCCCAAATTTTCCATTTTCACAAGAGTAACCGTAGAAACGGCACAGTACTATTTGTTGTACAATTTCTCCTGAGTACACCGATACCCCATATGTGGTGGAAAACTGTTTGGTCACTCGGAAGGCAAGGAGCGCCAAAAATGCAGCCGACACCATGTTGTGTTTGGAAAATCGCGAAAAGTGACCCGCATTTTGGAAGCTAGACCCCTCCCAAGGAATTTATCTAGATTTGTAGTGAGCACCATGAACCCCCAGGGTCTCACAGAATTTTATAATTTTGAGCTGTG
Organism: Allobates femoralis; assembly: GCA_033576535.1. Classification (NCBI taxonomy): domain Eukaryota; kingdom Metazoa; phylum Chordata; class Amphibia; order Anura; family Aromobatidae; genus Allobates; species Allobates femoralis. The sequence continues at coordinate 680,850,857 of JARQOC010000003.1, read as the reverse complement.
AAAATAAAATGTTGTTTCACAAATGTTGCTTTAGCCCCAATCTTTTTTCTTCTTTTTTTTTTTTTCCTCTCTTCTCTACAAATTCTCCTGTGTACACAGATACCCCATATGTGGTGGAAAACTACTGTTTGGGTGGACAGCAGGGCTTAGAAGGGAAGGAGCGCTATTTTGGCTGGAATAGATTGTGCATGCCATGGCACATTTAAAGAGCGCTTGACATGCCAAAACAAAAATCCACCCAAATTGCCCCATTTTAGAAACTGCACCTTTCAATTCATCTAGGGGATTAATGAGCATTTTTTAACCCTCAGGTGATTTTGTATATCATTGGACTGAGGAAATGGAAATTTGCATTTATTTATTTATATTTTTTTTTTCCCCACTAAAATGTTGCTTTCGTCATTAGGCTTTAATTTTTAAAGGAGTAATAGTAGAAATTGCTTTACAAATTGTGTAGTTAATTTTCTCCTGATTGTGCCATATGTGGTCGAAAGCTAATTTTGAGGCACAGGGGAAGCTCAGGATTGGAGCGCCATATTATAGTGTAGATTTTGCTGTTCTGGTTTGTGGGTGCCATGTTGCATGGGCAGAGGCCTGAAGTGAAAGACTAGCAGAATTCCCTTCCCCTTCTTAAGTGACCTCTTTTTACAAACTAAATCTCTCAATGAATTCAACTAAGAGTGCAGTGATTATATTGACATCATTGATGTGACAGAATTTTATACCACATGGTGGGGAAAAAATAATTACATTTTTTTTTACAACAAAAATTTTGTTTTAGCCCCAGAATTTACATTTTTACGTGAGTAAATGGATAAAAATGGCACTAAAAGACTTTGAATGTGGCAATACAACACCCCACATGTGGCTGTACAGTACCGCTTGAGACTCAGGAGGGAAGGAGCACTATTTGACTCTCGGGGGTACTTCACACACAGCGATATCGCTGCAACGTCACAGGTTTTGTGATGCAGCGACCTCGCCCGCTGGGAGATCACTGATCGTTAACAAATGGCCTGGACCATTTTTTTGATCGGCAATCTTCCGCTGGGCATGCTGCATCATGGTGTGTGACGGGCAACGACCAGCGATCCCCATTCTGCGGTCAAGAACCTGACCGATACTAACGACCGTCGGGTGTCGGCCGCAGAATGGGCATAGCTGGTAAGTCTGCCTGTCTCACCAGCAATCCCGGCCGGGTTGTATCGTTGTCTGTTTCGCTGGTGCGTCGCTACAATAGTTTGTGGACCCCCAGATACAAAGTCTCCAAGCAGATTCTCCCTCAAGTGTCCCATTTTCGAAATTGGCACACTCTAGGAATTTATGTATAGGTGTAGATGATTTTGCGTACATGGGTGTTTTCCAGAAACAAGCAGCAATGAATGTTTCTGAGTGATTATTGCCATTTTAGTGCCCAGTACATTGTTACCCGTACATTTTAGTGACCATAGGTTGTGTCCAGCTTATGCATATAGAGACCTACACCCTGTAAATTTGGCAGGCTCTCCTCACTACAGAAAAAACAAACCCGGACACTAAATGTGGTTTAGGCACATTGTGGGGCTCAGAAGTGAGATTTGGTAGTGCAGGTTTTACTGGCTTTTTTTGTTTTTGGGACATATCACTTTTCCAGAGCTTTTATGCTACCAGTAACAAAGGAAAGCCCTATATTTCTGTTAAAAGATGACGGACGCGAGTGGGGACTTGTTTTTTTTTCTCCTTCGCCTCATTGGGGGACACAGACCGTGGGTGTTATGCTGCTGTCCGCTAGGAGGCGACACTAGGCAGAATCTGCAAAAGAGTTTAGAAACTCCTCCTCTGTAGCATATACACCCTGTAGCAGGAAGTGCGTCTCCAGTTTTTGCTTAGTGTCTTGTAGGAGGCACACCTAAAGGTTATTTCCTATGGAATTTTTTAGCTTTTTGGATTTTTTAATTCAAGAAGAAGAAAAGTGGGTCTCTGTGAGACTCCCGGCATGCTCCCTCCTCGGCCCACCACTGTTGGGGGTGCCTGGTTGAGGTTGAGACCCTTATTCCACATGCCGCTCCCTCCTCGGCCACCCAATGTTGGGGTTACTGGGTTGAGGTCGAGGTTCCGAAGGGGCCCTCTGATGGTGGACGCAATCCCTCCCTAAACACCCTTCAGGGGTCCCTTTAGGTTGAGACACCTCAGGTAGGGCCAGAAGGTGCAGCACCTCTGAGCACCCCAGGAGCCTCAGCTCTGCTGAGTCACTCCATTGGAACAGGCTGCAGCACGGACTGCTGCAGCATACCCAGGAGACACAGCTTGCTGTGTTAACCGGATGGGGCCGGGGGATCAACTACGGGGCAGTCATAGCACTATCAGGGGCACAGACTGCCTGTGCCCCTGCAGCAGCCAGCATCACGGCTGCACAGCGGCCAGATGCAAGAGGACCCAGCGCTCTGTGTCCTCTGTGGGAGCTCCACCATGCCGCCGCTATAATGCCCAGGGGTCCGGCGAGGTCCGGGTCAGTTCCGGACCTCTCCCCGGACCTCCGCGCCGCTCTGGAGCCCTTTTCGGGCGCAGGAATCTAATTTAGGCCGCGGCTTCGGCCTAGCTCGAAGCCGCCGCCTTTTTCCACGCCCCCCGGCCCGCCCCCCGGATGACGAGGATGACGCTGCCAGCGTCACAGCAGGGGCGGGACCGGAGCAGAGAGGGCGCGTTTTTTACATAGGACGCGCTCTTTTTCTCTGCGCCCAGCCCCCCTGCTTCCTCAACCAACTCAGGCAGCCAGTCTCCGGGGGGCATAGGATGAGGATGACCCCTCTCCTCTAAGCTGCGGTGGCCATTAACCCCTTCAGGACCCAGCCTATTTTGACCCTAAAGACCTTGGCCTTTTTTGCAATTCTGACCAGTGTCCCTTTATGAGGTTATAACTCGGGAACGCTTCAACCGATCCTAGCGATTCTGAGATTGTTTTTTCGTGACATATTGGGCTTAATGTTAGTATTAAATTTAGGTCGATAATTTTTGCGTTTATTTGTGAAAAAATCAAAAATATGGCAAAAATTTAGAAAATTTTGCAATTTTCAAATTTTGAATTTTTCTTCTGGTAAACCAGAGAGTTATGTGACACAAGATAGTTATGAAATAATATTTCCCACATGTCTACTTTACATCAGCACAATTTTGGAAAAAAAAAAAAATGTTATTAGGAAGTTATAAGGGTTCAAAGTTCATGAGCAATTTTTCATTTTTCCACCAAAATTTACAAAACCATTTTTTTTTTAGTGACCACATCCCATTTGAAGTCCCTTTGAGGGGTGTACATGACAGAAAACACCCAAAAGTGACACCATTCCAAAAACTGCACCCCTCAAGCTACTCGAAACTACATTCAAGAAGATTATTAACCCTTCAGGTGCTTCACAGGAACTAAGCAAACTGGAAACAAAAAAATGGATATTTTAATTTTTCTAACAAAAATGTTCTTTTAGCCTCAATTTTTTCATTTTCACATGGGCAACAATATAAAATGGATCCTAAAATTTGTTGGGCAATTTCTCCTGAGTATATCGATACCTCATATGTGATCATAAACTACGGTTTGGGCGCACGGCAGGGCTCTGAAGGGAAAGAGCGCAATTTGACTTTTGGAGCTAATTTTCCATTCAAAAAGTGAAATGGTGCTCCTTCACTTCTGAGCCCTGCCGTGCGTCAAAACAGTGGTTTATGACCACATATGAGGTATCGATGTACTCAGGAGAAATTGCCCAACAAATTTTAGGATGAATTTTATCCTGTTACCCATGTGAAAATGAAAGAATTGAGGATAAAAGAACATTTTTGTGGAAAAAAAAAAAAATACTTTTTCCATATTCACAGATCAATTTGTAAAGCATGTGGAGGTTCAATATGCTCACCACCCATCTAGATAAGTTCCCTGGGGGGTCTAGTTTCCAAAATGGGGTCACTTGTGGGGGAGCTCCAAAGTTTAGGCACACAGGGCCTCACCAAACACGACATGGTGTCCGCTAACAATTTGAATGGAAAATCACCTCAAATTGTTAGCGGACACCATGTCGCATTTGGAGAGCCCCTGTGTGCCTAAACATTGGGGCTCCCCCACAAGTGACCCCATTTTGGAAACTAGACCCCCCAGGGAACATATCTAGATGCATTGTGAGCACTTTGAATCCCCAGGTGCTTCACAAATTGATCTGTTCAAATTAAAAAAGAAAATTTGTGTGAAAAAAAAAGTATTTTTACCTTATTATGGATCAGTTTGTGAAGCACCTGGGGATTCAAAGTGCTCACTATGCATCCAGATAGGTTCCTTGGGGGGTCTAGTTTCCAAAATGGGGTCACTTGTGGGGGAGCTCCAATGTTTCGGCACACAGGGGCTCTCCATACGCAACCTGGTGTTTGCCAAAAATTGGAATTGTTAGCGGACACCAGGTTGCGTATGGAGAGCCCCTGTGTGCCTAAACATTGGGGCTCCCCCACAAGTGACCCCATTTTGGAAACTAGACCCCCCCAGGGAACATATCTAGATGCACAGTGAGCACTTTGAACCCCCATGTGCTTCACAAATTAAGCCGTATAAATGAATAAAGAAACTTTTTGTGAAAAAACATACTAGTCTAGTAGTTGCAATTCGCAGCATAGGGGACCCAAAACATTTGGGTCTCTCCATGCTGAGGATTCCAGCCCCCTAGCTGCCTCGTCATACCTGACTGGAACCAAAAATACAGCGAAGCCTATTTTTTTTTTTTATTTCTAGAATTATTTCTAGAAAAAAATGACATAGGGCTCCGCCATATTTTTGGTCCAGCCAGGTACTACTTGGCAGCTACGGACTGCCACCAGCCCCCAGCTGCCTCGTCATACCTGGCTGGAACCAAAAATACAGCGAAGCCCATTTTTTAAAAAATTTCTAGAACTAATTCTAGAAAAAAAATTACGTGGGGCTCCGCCATATTTTTGGTCCAGCCAGGTACAACTAGGCAGCTGGGGGCTGGAATCCTCAGCATAGAGAGGCCCAAGCGTTCTGGGCCCCCCATGCTGCGAATTGCAGCCCGCAGCCGCCCCAGAAAATGGCGCATTCATTGAAGCGCCATTTTCTGGCGCTGTACCCACGCTCTTCCAGTTGCCCTGGTGCCGGTGGCTAACTGGGTAATAAAGGGGTTAATGCCAGCTTTTTATTAGCAGCTGGCACTAAGCCCGAGATTCATAATATAGGGCCAATGTTAGACCCGCCATTAGGAATCTCTAGTACGGTAAATAGTCAAATACACACAGAGAAAAATCTTTTTATTTGAAAAAAAAACAGACACAATTCGGACTCCATCTTTATTATAAAAAGATCCGACGTAGTCCACAACGAAGGTCCCACGACGTTCGAATGTCTCCGACGTAGTCCACAACGAAGGTCCCACGACGCTCAATCACCTCTGCTACATCCAGAGACTGCAGCAAAGGAATCAAGTGTCCTCTTGTTGCAGTCTCTGGTGTCATAGTGATGATGCACTATATGGCAGATCATTGCCATAAAGTGCAGCATCACTGTGCAAACCCAAGTCTCAGAGATCACATGATCTCTGAGGCCTGGGTCAGGTGACTCGACGTTGCATTGAAGTGATCTGACAGCCCTGGCAGAGTGATCACATAATGGATCACTGCACCAGGGCGGTCAGATTACTTCACTGCAGCATGTTCCCCCTGCATCCACATAGTGGATCACTGCGCCTGATCCCCTTGCATGGGAATCGAGCTGTAGAAAGTGATCTGACAGCCCGGGCACAGTGAAACTTATAGTGGATCACTTCGTCTAGGCTGTCAGATTGCTACTCTGCAGCCCGATGCCCCTGCATGAGGATCAAGATGCAGAAAGCGATCTGACAGCACGGGCGCAGTGTGGGCTGTCAGATTGCTACTCTGGAGCCTGATCCCCCTGCATGGGGATTGAGCTGCAGAAAGCAATCTGCAGTGATCCACTGGATCACTGTGTCCGAGCTGTCAGATCACTTTCTGCAGCTCGATCCCCATGCAGGGGTATCCACCTGCATGCGGATTGAGCTGCAGAAAGCGATCTGACACCTTGGATGCAGTGATCCAGTAGATCACTGTACCTGAGCTGTCAGATGACTTTCTGCAGCTCGATCCCCATGCAAGGGTATCCCCCTGAATAGGGATCAAGCTGCAGAAAGCAATCTGACAGTTTGGGTGCAGTGATCTACTGGATCACTGCATCCAAACTGTCAGATTGCTTTCTGCAGCTCAATCCCCATGCAGGGGGATCCCCCTTGCAGGGGGATCCTCCCAAGGGGGATCAAGCTGCAGAGAATGGATCCCACAGGATGACAGGCACCGAAGGAGGAAGACTGCAGCAGCGGGGAGCAGAGCACCGGAGGAGGAAGACCCGGCTGGCGGAGAGCAGATCGCCGGAGGAGTAAGACCCGGCTGGCGGGGAGCAGAGCGCCGGAGGAGGAAGACCCGGCTGGCGGGGAGCAGAGTGCCGGAGGAGGAAGACCCGGCTGGCGGGGAGCAGAGAGCCGGAGGAGGAAGACCCAGCTGGCGGAGAGCAGATCGCCGGAGGAGGAAGACTCGGCTGGCGGGGAGCAGAGTGCCGGAGGAGGAAGACCCGGCTGGCGGGGAGCAGAGTGCCGGAGGAGGAAGACCCGGCTGGCAGGGAGCAGAGCGCTGGAGGAGGAAGACCCGGCTGGCGGGGAGCAGAGTGCCGGAGGAGGAAGACCCGGCTGGCGGGGAGCAGAGAGCCGGAGGTGAGCGGAAGAGGCGGCAGGAGGAGGTGATCACGGGTCCGGTGAACACCTCCTCCTGCCGATCACCGGCGGTGGCAGAAGACGGGGGATGAGCGGTGGGGGGGCCGGAGACAATGGGGGACACGGCAGACAGGCAGGGGACAGGGCAGATGAGCTGGGGATAAGCTGGGGGTCCGGAGACAGAGGGGGACAGGGCAGATCAGTGGGGAACAGGGCAGATGAGCTGGGGGTCCGGAGACAGCGGGGGATGGGGCAGATCAGAGGGGGGGCCGGAAACAGCGGGGATTAGAGCAGATGAGCTGGGGGGGGGCCGGAAAGAGGGGGACAGAGCAGAGATGAGCTGGGGAGGAACAGGAAGAGATAGGGGGGGAACAGGAGGAGCCAGGCAGGGAAGCAAAAAGATGGAGACCGCAAAATCAATACAGTCGCGGTAATTGCGGTTTTCATTTTTAACCCCCCAATTACCGCGACTGTAGCCTCGGGGGGGTAAATCCACCCCCCTGGGGTGGTAGCACAGGTCCCCAGCTACCTGCAGCTCAAGTGAGAGGTCAGTGACACCTCTCACTAGAGCTGCAGGAGCGCGATTACACCAGGACGCAGCATATGCGTCCAAGGTCGGGAACGAACTTGTTTTGATGACGCATATGCTGCGTCCTGGGTCGGGAAGGGGTTAAGGGATTCAGGCACTGTCACCGCAGCTGCCAGCCTTGAGGCCCCGCACACAGTAGCCACATATACGGGCTAGTCTGTGTGCAGACAATGTGCACACACTACACATGTAACAGCTGACACATGTAATAAACACACACATGTAGGTCAGCTGTCCTGTGAGCGGACAACCACGTGCCCACGACCTTGCTGGCACAGTGGCACATATGCACAGCCAGCAGGGGATACAACGAGCACTAGGCCCCTTTTCAAACACGGGGAGCCCAACAGTGCTTCCTCCCTGCCGTGGTCTTCAAGGCACACTAGTGCAGCCAGGGGCCTTGGTTTTAGGAGTCCTACAGTGCCTGCCCCCTCCTCCCGGCCTCAATAACAGGAACAGGGACATACAGCAGAGCCTGCCATGCCATATAGGTACGGCCGGTCTGCACTGCCCCCCATCATTCTCTGGCTTCTCCAACAGCCATGGCTCAGCATCCGCTATGCAGGGGTACAGCAAGCACAGCACTGCGAGGGCGCACACGCAGCGACTGGAGTATACCTTGCGCTCAGCTTCGCTGGGCAGCAGTCTCCCAACGAAAACGGCAAGACAACCAGCAGCGATGTCTCCTGCTCCAGCTTGTCCATCCCTCAGGACACCGTGTAAAGAGCAATAACATACTACGAGGACCAGTGTAACTTCCTCTACAGTAGTAATCAGCGCACGGCCCACCGCACGTATTGTTTTTCCTAACACCGTGCCAAATGCATGTACCTGTTGGTACACTTGTCCAACCTTATTGCCCTGGGGGAGCTGGGTTGCAGTAAGCCACCGACATGCGTATTCCTTGGTCCCCCAATGTTGGCGGAGCCCAGTTACTATTCAAACGGCTCAAAATACTCGTCCATCAGACCCCTTCCCACACACAGTTGAGACAAGTAGGTTGTGGTGGAATTACTACGAGCTTAACTCGCAGGTTCCTTCCTCGGCCCTCCATTGTTGGAGAGCCCAGCTGAAGTTGATGTAATCTACAATTACCTGACAACTGCAAGGGTCCCAGGACCGTTTGCCAAATCCTCTCCAAAAGGGCTGGAGGTCTGGTTGGCGGTGATGACGGTCAAGTCTCACAAGACGCAGGCTGAAACACCGTAATTCGCAACTGCACGAGTAATTTAGCTATTGGTCTCTGAGACCTAAGACCCATTGCATACTCCCTCCTCAGCTCCCCACTGTTGGAGGTGCTGGGTCGTAGCCGAGATTGCTATATACCATACTCCTTCCTCGACTCCCCACTGTTGGGGACTCGGGTTGAAACTGTGACGGCACAAGGCCTGGCCGGCCTCCGTCCCCAAACTACAAAAACAAAACTCTGGGTCGCAGAAATACGAGCCCTGTTGCCAATCTCCTCACTATACCTATATTAGGTACTTGGGTTGAGATCACAAGTGTGAGCACTATGCACAGCCCACTTCAAAGCAGGACATCGCAGACCCCCAACCGCATTAACCCGATGGATGGGCCCCTTCTGGACCCCGTATGATTGTGGCCTGAACATTCTTCCACGCAATCTGTCCCTTCTCGACTCATGAGTCCAATAGGAGAATGCTCATGGTGGGATAGCGCTCGCTGTATGCAGCGCAGGACAACGGCGACTGGACTATCGTGACGCAGCCTCCGGTTTCGGCCAGCGCTGATCCTGACTTCCGACTCCCTCTGGACCTCCGCGCCGGACCTCTACTGTTCCCGGGCCCCTCGATTTACGCAAGGCCCTGGCTTCAGCCTAGCCGTGACAGCACTGGCTTGCCTGCCCGCCCGCCATGCCCGCTCTCTGCCTGACGTCGGGGCCTCCGAAGCGTCAGCACAGGAAGTGGGGCGAGGCCAAAAAGGACTGAAGCACAATGGATACAAAGCTTTTTCCCACCCTGAAGTTGGCAAGGTCTATACTACGATTCAGCAGTCTCCCATATCTGGATGACTCTTTTATCAATGCATGTCTTTCAAGGACTGTGAACACAGTGGCATTTACACTGTGTTCGCTAAGAAGACTCGGTAGGATCGACCTCCACAGGTCTACCGCAATTCCAAGGCACATGCTGCAGCACAGCGCACACATTCCAGGAGTCCCTGCTCCGCTGCGTACTCCTGACGGCCACATGCTACAGCATCACGTATGGAGTCTCAGCCATACTGGACGCACAGCACCGCATGAACACGGCCGCCTTTTGTTGCACCACCACAGCTCTAGTCAAATTTCCCCAGACAAGGCACAGATTCTTCATCTGGGAATCCGCAGCCTCCGTCAGAGGTCTCCTCAATCCTTCACAGCTGCTATAAGAGTCCTAGACAGCATAGTAGCAGCTTGAAATTCAGTTCCATTGGCTCAGCTGAATCGCCGGCCTTGGCAATTGTCCATGCTCAGGTGTTGCACAAAAACAGGATGGGGTGCGATATACCCCCATCAAATTGCACATAGCAGTAGTCTTGCCCTGTCTCGAAGATGCTCCTTACTTTACGAACATTCGTGCAGTATCTCTAGTACTGAAATCTTTCAGTCACCTGGCATTTGAACATGTCAGGATGCAGTCAGACAATGTCACAGCCGTGGCATATGTCAACCACCAGGGTGGAACCTGCAGTCTCTAAGCGATGACAAGTTCGCACATCCTTTCCTAGGGGAATCCTTGGAACACTGTACTGCCAGCTGTTCTCATACCAGGTGTACACATCTGGGAGGCGGATTTCCTAATCCACCAAAGGATGGACTCAGGACTAGCTCCTTCATCTAGAAGTCCTCCGTCGAAACACCAACGCCAGGACACCACAGATCTGGACCTGACGGAGTCACAATGTCACGGTCTCGGCCTTCCTGGCCTGGTCTCAGGATCCACAGTCAGTGGGACAGACGCCTAGTCCAAGCCTGGCCCGGTATCCGTCTCTCCTATATTCTTTTCCCACTACCAGTCTGGGATATCAAACGAGAATGTCGCGGGACCATTTTCGCGGTCTCAGACTGACCCACACGCGCTTGGTGCGCACACTTGTCCAATTTAGAGCAGCGGTACCAGGACGTCTTAAGACTGTCCAGACCTGCTCGATCATGGCCAGTTCTCCCTCAGAATTCCTTACATCTGAGTTTAATGGTGTAGCTTTTGAGACCTAGAGGTTAACCCAAGTGGTTTTTTTCCCAGGATATTGTAATGACCGTAGTCACAGTGAGGACACCAGCCTTATCAGCGATATCCCATCACGCGTGTTATCGTTTTGTTTTTGTTTTTTTGCTTGGGGCACCTCTAGAGGTCATTCCCCTTGGCCCTACTTCATGCCAGGGACTCTCCGTTTTCTTTCTCTCAGACCTAGACTCAGGTCTGTCCTTGGGGTCTCTTGTACAGCAGGTTTTCAGCCGTTTTTCACCCTATTACAAACACGTCTTGCCACCAGACGTCTATAAAATCCTTCCTTTGAAGGGTCTGCTATTTCAGGTCTCCATACAACAAGACTACACCCGTGGGGACCTGAACTTGGTCCTCACGGCACTACAAGAACCATCTTTTCAGCCTCGATGGGATGTTACCTTAGCATACTCATCCACATAGTAGTATGGTTCGGCGGCATTTATTTGTCTCTGCAGAAGTATCGGTACTTGCAGCAGTTTACTGTAATCCATCTTTTTCTAGTCTTCCTCTGGACAAGATTGTCCTATGGCTGGTTCCATTCTTCTTCTACGGTAGGTTTACTCCTTCCACCTACATGAAGAAATCTCTCTGCCATCGCCGTGCCCGACTCCAGTCTGTCCGGTCGCGAAGGACCTACGTATGCGGGACCTTGTCGGGGCCCTACGCGTCTAGGTATCCAGGACAGTGCCCTTCTAAGAGGTCGGTCTCTCCTTATCCTTCTTCCAATGGGCAGACATAATGACACATCAGCCTCTAAGGCTCCCCTAACGAGGTGGATTCCTCTAACCATCCAAGACGCTTATACCTTCGAAACCTCATTCCTTCCGGCAGCTCACGGCACATTCTACTACGCCCGTGAAAGCCTCCTGGACAGTTCGGTAAGGGGTATCGGCGCAACAAGTGTATAGGCAGCCAAAGGGTCAGCCTACACCCATACCCAAGCCACTATAGTGCTTGCACTCAGTCCTCGACAAACGCAGGTCTGGGTATACGTGCCCTCCAGGCGGCAGCAGCCCGCCTGTCGGTGCATAGTACTTCACTGACCATGCTCAGTGTCACTAGTTCCATTGTTCTTTCCCACCCAGGGACTGCTTTGGGACGTCCCACGGTCTGTGTCCCCCAATGAGGCGAAATAGAAAAGGAGATTTTTGTGTACTCACCGTAAAATCCTTTTCTCTTAGCCTCTAATTGGGGGACACAGCACCCACCCTATTGCCCTTGTGGGTTTTTTTCTACAGTTCTCACATAGCTTCTCAGCTGTTACATGGTTAACATGTTTACACATGTTTGCCTATTATCACTCTGTTAACTGTTGACTGTTTAAACTTGTGCCTGTTTAGTTCCAGGCCTTATAGTACTGTGAGCCTGTTTAGTTCCAGGCCTTATAGTACTGTGAGCCTGTTTAGTTACAGGCCTTATAGTACTGTGAGCCTGTTTAGTTACAGGCCTTGCTATACGATTATTACTTCGTTAACTCTTCACTGTTTTTCCACATGCGCCTGATTAATTTCAGGACTTGTGGTACTAGCATTACTCTGCTATCTTTTAACTGTTTACACACGTGCCTGTTTGGTTTCAGGCCATGTTACACTGTTATTACCTTGTTAACTATATTTGTTTACACAGGTCGCCTGCGTAGACTTCCTGTGTCACTGTTATTATCTGTTAACTCTCCTACTGCTTTAGCACAAAACTAGAGACGCACTTCCTGCTACAGGGTGTATATGCTACAGAGGAGGAGTTTCTAAACTCTTTTGCAGATTCTGCCTAGTGTCGCCTCCTAGTGGACAGCAGCATAACACCCACGGTCTGTGTCCCCCAATTAGAGGCTAAGAGAAAAGGATTTTACGATGAGTACACAAAAATCTCCTTTTTCTCTGAGTTGAGTGAAATGCTTTTTGGTAAATTTTGGATCAGTTCACATTTATCCTGTGCTCTATGCTAAGCAATTATATTATGGTTTACAGCTACATCCCCAAAATATGTAGTTCAGGTGAAAATACTGACTGATCCATTCATTAATGAGGCAGTGGAGTCACTCTGGATTCTGTTTGGCCTCTTGTTCAGCGATATCCCTCTTTTCAAATGTGCACAATAAATGTTGTTGACCCCACTCTTCTGCACGTGTAAAAATATGAACACCATCAGACCACAGTGTAGACAGAAGTTCAAATTGACTCCCTTTGCCTCATTACAGTGAATTTTCCTTTAGGATTTTTTTCTGAATCATGTTTTTCAGAGATTTATATGTTATCCTGGATGCAAGCACTCAGCGTAAAGCACAAGATAAACACGAGCGGAGTCTGATTGCGATCTTTAGGAGTCAGAATAAACAAATCAACAGCAGTTGAATTATGGGCTTTACTACGATTTTTAAGCCGTTCACTGTGTAGTATAGGTGATTTAGGTGGATGACCCGATAGTAGTCGTGATCATGTCACCGGGGTCCTGATTGGGTGGGAGAGAAAGCTTCCTCTCCCAGCCTTTCAAATGATGTGATCGCTTTTGATTGCGGCATTTAGGGGGTTAAAGAGCCAGCTCCTGTGCCCGTGTGAACGCCATGACATATATTTACATCATTATGCAGACCCTTCCTGACCATAACTTGTCAAGTGTCAGGAGTTTACAGGGTCTGTGTCTCAAGAAGCACAAACTAGGCACTAAAGCACTCAGTTGGCCTATTTGCAATTTTCACTCGAACATCCTCTGTATTCTTATTTCTGTAAAACATCTATGGAGTACAAAGTCACTACACCCATAGATGAATTCCTTGAGGGGTGTTATTTTGAAAAGTTTCTCCTTTTCCAGCACCTCAGGAGCTCTGCACATGCTTGATGGCATTCACTATCTGTTCCAGCCAAATTTGTGCTCCTTTCTTTCCTTGCTTCCGAATATATGTGAGGCAGTGTCACGTTTGGGAGACTTTAAAGGGGTTTTCCTACAAACAAAGGAAATTGTAATCAATAGATTTTTGAATAATAATAAGTTCCACAATTGGATGTATTTTGAAAAAAAAAATATCCCTGTGCTTATATATGTGTCCCTGCTCTGTACTGTGTAATGGATGATGTGATCCTGGGCAGGGGGGGATGAAAGAGTATACAGACATTACTTTGGGATTGCAAATAATCCTTTATTTGAGGTAAAACATTAAAAAAAAAAAAAAAAAAAGGAATGCGCTATGATCCCATTCTGTAATGTGCATATACACTCTTCCTTATTTTTTTTTTTCGCTCCATTGGGAGACCCTGACATTGGGTGTATAGCTTCCGCCTCCGGAGGACACACAAAGTATTACACTTAAAACAAAAAGTGTAGCCCCTCCCCTACTGCCTATACACCCCCTCTAGGAGAAATCCCATCAGTTCTTAGCTTTGTGTTGAAGGAGGCACACTCTGCACTCATGCACTCTCACTTTTAGTCTTACTCACTCTCTTTGGAGAGTGTCGGATGGAAGAAAAGTGGATCCATAGGATCCCCAGCATGTCTCCTTCCTCACCCTAGGGCAGAGGCAGTTGAGGTACCCATGGGGTACAATGGGCTGGAGCCCTCATGCTGTTTTTCCTTCTCCATCCCTTAGGGGCTCTGAAGAAGTGGGACCTTCACGGGCTCCCAGGTCATCTGGAGCTCAGACTCCATCCACAGCCCCTATGAGAATCTGCTGGCTGGAGTTGAGGACCCCCAGGGATCGGCCCCTGCACCTATAAAGGTACTCTGTGGGGTTTGTGCTGCTGCTGCAGCCCGGTCCATCCACCTGGGGGTGGTCGCTGGGACTCCCCTGGCTCTCTTGGGTCCAGTCCCTGCAGCGCCGCGGGTTTTGCGGTGCTTCCACGATGCGCCGGCCGTGAAAATTGAGGCCCTGGCTTCACTGCGGTCTAGGTTTATGCATGGAGCCCAGGCTCCACAGGAGGCGGGTTCGGCCGCCTTTGGGGGCGGTCTTAGAGCTCAGGCAGCTCCCATCCCTCCGGATGGCCGCCTCCTATTCAGACAGGGGAGAGGATTAGCCCTCCGGGTTCCCGCGCTCCCGTGGCCACGCCCCCTCTCTCTGCTACAGCAGCCATCTTTCTCATGGGATTGAGACTACTCTCAGCATCTTCTCCTAGACCCTGCGGCTGCTAGGAGGGAGCGCTGCACCCGGAGGGCACACAATCTCTCTGTCAGGCTGGTAAGTCACCCCAGATTCTCTGGTGGTGCCTTCCTATCCCTATTACCCCCTCTGGTGTATTTCCTCTTTGAGGCTTTTAACTGGAGGTGACATGTCTTCTACCAGGAGCAAAGCCCCTAAGGTGCAGACATTTTATTCTTCTTGCACTGCTTGCAAGATCCCGCTGCCTGCTGGGTCTGTATTGCCTCACTGCTCTGCCTGCACTTCACATGAGACTGAGGTGGAACATGGGGCTCCCCCCAGCTCTGCTACTTCGGAGCCTTCCCCTAGCCAGGGGGACCCGGCAGTGCCACCTCCTTGGACTGAAGCTTTCACTAAGTCCTTTTCGGACACATTTGCCCAGTCTATGACAGCTCTAACTAGAGTCCTGCAGGAGTCCTTACAGGCCAGTCACTGGGAAAGTGCCCCCGGTCCCTCTGCCTCACGTTTGCGGGAAACAGGCTTTTTGGAGAGCAATTGGACGACATCATTAAGGAATCCACAGGTGGAAAGTCAACCTCTTTACCTCAATCTAAGGTACAGAAGTCTGGCCAGCGTCAGATGCACGCCAAGTTTCGGGCCTTTCGTCCCTCTTCAAAGACCACCTCCTCCTCCTCCTCCTCCTCCTCCCTTGTCTGCACGGGATGAGATCAGAAGTCAGGCCGGACGTGGAGGACTAAGACTCAACAGAAGAATCGTGCCGGCGCCTCGTCCGCCAAGGCTGCCTCTTCATGACTAGCCGCCTTCCCCAGCAACATCCTCGGTCGGTGGCAGGCTCTCACTCTTTGGAGACGTCTGGCGCAGTTTTATCCAAGACCGTTGGGTAGTAGATGTCATCTCTCACGGATACCGGATAGAGTTAACATCGCGTCCTCCGACTCGCTTCTGTCTCTCTTCGCCCCCGCCGACAAGGGCCTTGGCCTTTCGTCAGGCGCTGGACGCCCTGAGACGGGACGGGGTCGTGATCCAGGTTCCATCCAGGGAACGTTTCCAAGGGTTCTATTCGAACCTCTTCACGGTCCCCAAAAAGGACGGCTCGGTAAGGCCAGTTTTGGATCTCAAGCTACTCAACCGGCACGTGAAAGTCAGGACATTCCGAATGGAGTCTCTGAGATCTGTGATTGCTTCACTGTCTCGTGGGGAATTCCTAGCCTCGGTGGATGTCAAAGACGCCTATCTACACGTTCCCATCGCTCCTGCTCATCAGCGTTGGCTGAGGTTCGCGGTAGGGGAGGAGCACTTTCAGTTTGTAGCCCTTCCCTTCGGCCTTGCCTCCGCACCGAGGGTTTTCACCAAGGTGATGGCTGCTATGGTGGCTGTCCTACATTCCCAAGGCCATGCAGTAACTCCTTATTTGGACGATCTGTTAGTCAGAGCCCCCTCTGCGGAGCAGTATCAACGGAGCCTCTCGGTGACTCTCGACACTCTGCAGCACTTCGGGTGGTTGATCAATGTACCGAAGTCTGTTCTCCTTCCTGCTCAGTCAATAACGTATCTGGGTATGGAGTTTCACACTGCTCCGGCTCTGGTTATTCTGCCTTCCGACAAGCAAGCGTCGATTCAGGAGGAAGTACAGTTCCTTCTGCAGGCAGACTCCGTAACCATCAGGCGTCTGATGCACGTTCTGGGGAAGATGGTAGCGACCATAGAAGCAGTACCGTTTGCGCAATTCCACCTGCGTCCGCTGCAGTTGCAGATTCTACGCGGATGGGACAAGAATCCTTCTTCTCTCGACCGGCACATTCCTCTGTCTCTATCAACGAAGGAATCTCTGCATTGGTGGCTGCTTCCCACGTCCCTGTCACGAGGCAGATGCTTTCTACCCCCCACTTGGTTAGTAGTGACCACGGACGCCAGCCTCTTGGGCTGGGGCGCCGTATTCCTTCACCACAGGGCTCAGGGCACCTGGACGGGGCAGGAATCCTCCCTGCAGATCAATGTCCTGGAAATTCGGGCCATTTACTGGCCTTTCAGACATTCCTGGTGGGGAATCGGATTTGGATTCAATCCGACAACGCGACCGCGGTCGCTTACATAAACCACCAGGGAGGCACTCGCAGCACTCAAGCCTTCGCAGAGGTCCAGCGTATCCTGCAATGGGTCGAGGACAACGACTCGTCCATCTCGGCGGTTCACATTCCCGGGATGGACAATTGGGAGGCCGACTAAGTCGCCAAGGTATGGACGCGGGCGAATGGGCACTCCACCCAGACGTTTTTAAGCACATCTGCGACAGATGGGGAACTCCCGATGTGGACCTGATGGCCTCTCGGTTGAACCACAAGGTCCCGGTCTTCATGTCTCGCTCTCGAGACCGCCAGGCTATAGGGGCGGACGCTCTGGTCCAGTATTGTCCCAGTTTCGCCTCCCATACATCTTCCCTCCATTGCCTCTGTTGCCCAGAGTCCTACGGAAACTCAGGTCGGAATGTCGACAAGCCCTGCTCATCGCACCAGACTGGCCCAGTAGGGCCTGGTATCCGGACCTATTGCAGTTCGCAGCAGGAGATCCGTGGAAACTCCCAACCCGGCCAGACCTCTTGTCGCAAGGTCCGTTCTTCAACCAAAATTCAGCGGCCCTCAGCCTGACTTTGTGGCCCTTGAAGACTGGTTGCTGACATCTTACGGTTTTTCCTCTGAAGTCGCCGCAACTATGAAACAAGCCAGGAAACCTGCGTCGGCATGGATTTACCGCCGAGTTTGGAAGATCTTTTTCTCCTGGTGCCGTCTCAATGGAAGTTCTCCTTGGCCTTTTTCTTTCCCAACCCTTCTTGCCTTCCTTCAATCAGGATTGGATAAGGGTTTGGCCCTCAGCTCCCTCAAGGGGCAGATTTCCGCACTTTCTGTGCTGTTTAACAAATGTCTGGCTAACCTTCCTCAGGTGAAGACGTTTGTGCAAGGGGCAAGTCACATCGTTTACCCCTACAGACGTCCCTTGGACCCCTGGGACCTTAATCTGGTCCTTGCAGCGCTGCAGAAGCCACCTTTCGAACCTCTGAGGGAGGTGTCCCTCTACAGACTTTCTCAGAAAGTTGCCTTCCTGGTGGCCATTACCTCTCTCCGGAGAGTTTCAGAGCTAGCAGCCCTGTCTTGCAGGTCTCCATTCCTGGTGATTCACCAGGATAAAGTGGTGCTCCGGCCTGTGGCAGAGTTCTTACCCAAGGTGCTTTCTCCATTTCACATGAATCAAGACATTTGTCCTGCCGTCCTTTTGTCCTAATCCTGTTCACCAGTATGAGAAGTCTCTGCATTCTTTGGACCTGGTCAGGGCTATCAGGATTTATGTGTCCCGCACGGCTTCTTTTTGCCGCACGGATGCCTTGTTCGTTCTCACGACAGGTCAGAAAAAAGGAGCGCCGACCTCCAAGTCCTCCTTGGCTCGGTGGATCAAGGCTCCTATTCAGGAGGCCTACCTTTCCTCTGGTACACCTTTTACCTGCGGGGATTAAGGCGCATTCCACAAGAGCTGTGGGTGCCTCGTGGGCCTTACGTCATCAGGCCACGGCACAACAGGTGTGTCAGGCGGCCACTTGGTCCAGCCTACACACCTTCACGAAAAATTATCAGATTAATGCGTATGCCTCTGCAGACGCTAATGTGGGCAGACGGATCCTCCAGGCTGCGGCCTCTCATCTTTGAGGGTACTGCCATGTTTTGGGTCTTCTCCCGCCCAGGGATCACTTTTGGACATCCCAATGTCTGGGTCTCCCAATGGAGCGAAAAAGAGAATTTTGTTTACTTACCGTAAATTCTTTTTCTTCTAGCTCCTAATTGGGAGACCCAGCACCCACCCTGTTGCCTTTTGGGCCTTGTTCTTTTATTTAAGTGGCTGGTGTTATACATGTCGCTTCTTTGGCCCTGTTGGCCGCTAATTCATAGCCGGACCTTTCGGTCTTGGTGTGGGTTTTATCCTCCTTCCTGCTTGTGCACCGAACTGATGGGATTTCTCCTAGAGGGGGTGTATAGGCAGTAGGGGAGGGGCTACTTTTTGTTTTAGTGTAGTACTTTGTGTGTCCTCCGGAGGCGGAAGCTATACACCCAATGTTTGGGTCTCCCAATTAGGAGCTAGAAGAAAAAGAATTTACGGTAAGTAAACAATTTTTTTTTCTAAATACATCTAATTGTGGAACTTATTATTCCAAGATCTACAGATTAAAATGAACCTTAGAATAAACTTTGTTTGTGGAAAACCCCTTTGTTAGATTGTGAGATCCCTTTTTCCTTTTTACATGTTAAAAAATGTAAACCTTTGCACCTAAAACACCTTTTCAGTGGGAAAATGCATAATTTTCACCCCATTTTGTGTTAATTCCTGTGAAGCGCTTGAAGAATTGGAAAATTAACAGCATTTTTTATTAGGAATGTGGTTTTGGAGTAGTGGCACTATGGGGGATTTTTTTAATATATAGGACCCTCCATTACTTCAGAAATGAATAGGTCAATAAAAAAAAACCTTTCCTTGAAAAAAAACAATTAATTAAATTTTTTTATGTGGTATGACAATCTAACCGTATAAAAATAAGTTTGAAAACTGCTGATTGTTGTAAAAGTTTTTTGTGTCGTATGTCAGATATCTTCATAAATAAGTTCATCTACCTAAATTTATCAATAACATAAAGTACAACATGCCACAAAAGAAAAATCAAAGCACTAGGATATGTGGAAGTATTCCAGATTTATTACGAGATTGAAAAATGGAAACTTGGTGCTCAGAAGTATAAAATAAATAAGAGTAAGCTATAAATGCACATTCCTATTGCTTACAGCATGGTGGTGTCATAGCATATGTAGGGAAGTGCCACAGTTTTTCACAGGATTGTTTTTATTAACAGCATGCATTTGCAAATATTAGTTTCGAAGTCGCCTCATTGGGGGACACAGCAGGACCATGGGTGTTATGCTGCAGTCATTAGGAGGCGACACGAAGTGAATACCAAAACAAATTAACTCCTCCCCTGCAGTATACATCCACTGACTGGCACAAGCCAAACCAGTTTCAGCTTTCTGTCAGAAGGAGACAAATGTGGTCTTACAGACCCACATCCATACTTTTTAGATTTTTTTTTTTCCCCCTTTTTGAAGCTTAAAATTATCTTTCGGATTGAAGAAAATCCATGACGGGCGATGGTTTCCTTAAGGGTGCGTCTCTCCCAGAACCACCAACAGACTGGAATGTGGAGTGTCTCCTCCGCGTACCCCCTTCTGCAAGGTATTTTGTCGTCTGGTATCACACCTGTTTCCTGAAATGGATAGACCCAGGGCAACAGTTCTCTTAAGGGCGCCACTCTCCCACAACCACCAACAGATGGACAGGGGGATTTTCCCTCCACGTATCCCCCTCTGCACCTGGCGTATACCACCGTCTTTTTCTAGACTCCCTGCCCTGTGATACTCTGATCTGTCTGGGGCCCCCCCTATTGCATCACTCCTATGGGACAGGGGTGATACACAGACAGGCAGGCAAATCCTCTTCCTCCCCATCCTTTCTCACCAAAGAGAGACTGGGTGGGAGTTTTTTCTCAGGCTTCATCTCTACCACCATCTCCATGGGAAGGCAGCCCAGGATTATCCCTGCAACTTGCAGATCTGCCCCGGACAACGGCTGCTGCGGCCGAGAGGCACATCACATTAGGTGAGACTTTCCATGTTAGGGCGGCGTCCGTGTCGGAGGGCTCCCCTGGCTGTCCCTGACTCGAATCTCCTCAGCGTGGCACCAACTCTTCCCGGCCATGAGGAAAATTTAGGCCCCGGCTTGGGACTTAAACCAGATGTTCTCGCCCCTCCGGATGATGCACGATATCCATCCACGCCCCCCGAATGACGTGCATTTCCCACAGACACTCCCCCATGGAGGATGCTCTGCCGGATTACGCCCACTACTTTCGGTGCCTCTCGCTCCCAGTGAGAATTGCAGCGTGCCTCGACACATCCCCTCCTGCACTTACACGGGGGCCATCTTTTTCCCGGCATTTACTACACTCAGCGAGTGAAAGCTGCAAGCTGCGACTCACTGGGGAACTCTGGACCATCGGGATTTGGTTAGAGACTCGGCTCTGCTGATGCAGCCCTGCACCCTGATTAGTTCCTAGCCCACAGCAACCACCCGACGACACAAATTCAACTTTTCATGTCTGTTACACACCAGTCATAAAATATGCTAAACTCAAAGTCCACCAAGAAATTCCAGAAAACGAATTCTGGGTCTTATTTCTCATGTGCCACCTGCCAATCTAACCTGCCGCGTGGACATGCAACTCCACAATGCCAGGCTTGTGATCTGGCAGGCACGCAGGAGCCCTCCGACGACACGGAACCCAGTGGACCTAGCCCGCCTGAGTGGGTCTTATTGCTGTCTCAGTCCATGGATAGGTTATCCGTTACCCTCGTCCAGGCCATACAGCGCCGCCCCACAGCCAACATGGTCCCCATAGCATTTCATCAGAGGGCCCCTGTACACCACAGGGCCCATCTGACTGGAACAGGTCACATTCCCTGGCCTCAGGAGCGATGAGAAAAAGACTGCTCAGAAGCCCATCACCCGCTTCGTCCCAAGGCTCCCAGGCTTTCCTGACACGGGATTCCAGGCCTGGTTGCTCCTCACCTGGCGACTACAATGACCCACACTCTGAGTCTGTCCTAGATGCGTCTTTTGACCCGGACTCCCCTGATATGCAGGCATTGGTAGAGAACATTATTACACCGATCAACCAGACGCTAAAAGTAGACTAAGTCAGTACAGCCCCGGACCATACAGTCTTTCAAGAGGGTTAAGAGACTGCACAAATTCTTTGCAGATCACCCCGAGTTTCAGGACATCTTGAAAAAGCATATAGAATGACCAGACAAAAGCTTTTGTAACTTGAAAGCCCATCGAATCTTGATATCCCTTTGCCTCCGCTCTCTGTAAAGACTGGGCAGACGAAGTTGACTCTATAGTTTAGCACCTAGCGGCTAAGATGCTACTCTTTTTGCTGGACGGATCCTTGATCAAGGACCCAACCGACACACAGAATGAACAACTTGCCCGCTTCACTTTTTGAAGCAGCAGGTTTGACTCTTTCACCGTCATACTATTCGGTATGGGTCTCCAAAGCAATAATGTTCTGGGTTGATACTCTGCAGGACAGTACCCTCCCACGGGAGGCAGCAAACGTAGCTGCTCAAACATCCATAGCTGGGGAATACCTATTTAATGCTTCCCTCGACACGTCCAATTGCGCCGCCCTCGTGGATTCAAACGCAATCACCATTCGTAGAGCACTTTGGCTCAGAGAATGAAGTGCGGACTCTGTGTCTAAGTCGTCCCTGACCAGCCAACCACACCAAAGCGGCCGCCTTTTTGTAGAGAGACCAGATAAACGGATCTCCAAAGCCACAGGAGAAAAGAGTACCTTTCTTCTCCAGCACAAACCTAGAGGTCCCGTTTGTTAGATGACAACAAGCAAGGTTTAATTCTTTTCGCAACTCCTTTGGCCGGGCCTCCTCCCGCAACCCGTCAAACGCGAACCAATCCCCTTGCAGGGACAGAGGATCACAGGCCTTTTACAAAACAAACCCATCTTGGCAGACCCGGCCAAAGCAGAGGTAGGCAAGAGGTATCCAGATCCCATAAGTTCTCCACGTCATGACTCGCCCTTATCCCTGGAGGACACCAATAGGGTAGGCGGTCGACTATTTTTCTTCCGTCATGCCTGGCTTGCCATTGTCGGCGACTAGAGGCTTAGGGAACTGGCATCTTCCCGCTACAAAATAGTTTGCTTTCACCTCCAACACGGTTTTTCCCCTCCCACCCTCCAAAGTCGGGCGCGAGGGCCCGCATTTTTTTTCAAAGCTATCACTTTCATTACGTCATGCTAGAGGCATTGTACCCATTCCGGAAAACAAAAGTTTCAAGGGATTCTACTCAAATCTATTTGTGGTCTCCAAAAAGGACGGGTCGGTTCGCCCCATTCTGGATCTCAAATACTTAAATGCGTCAGGATCTGTCACTTCAGAATGGAGTCCCTCTGGTCAGTCATCACGTCTATGGAGGAGGGAGAGCTCCTAGCCTCCATAGATATTTGTGACGCTGATCTCCACATTTTCATCTTCCATCAACCGTTCCTGCGCTTCGCTGTCCACATGGAACATTTTCAATTTATGGCCTTACCCTTCAGACTCGCCACTGCACCCAGAGTGTTCACGAAAGTCATGACAGCCGTCATAGCCATTCTGCACTCTCGAGACATAGTCGTTCTACCCTATCTGGACGACCGCTTGATCAAGGCTCCTTCCTTTCCAGCCGGCGCAGAGAGCATACAAATTGCCATAGATACGCTCTCTCGTCTGGGGTGGCTTGTGAACCTGGCCAAGTCTTCCCCCAACTCCAGCCCAGAAAATCACCTTCCTAGGGATAACTTTCGATACTTCCCGCGGCTTGGTCACTTTCTCGTGAGACAAGATGTTAGCCTTGCACCGTGGAGCCCATACGCTCCTGCTTTCCCCTCTCCATTCCATCCATTTCGGGATGAGGGCACTGGGCAGGATGGTGGCGGCAATAGAGGCTGTACCTTTTGCCCAGATACATCTCCTGCGCCTGGAAGTCACTCTATAAACCTGGGACAGGAGCCCCTTTTCCCTCAACTGTAAATGTTGTTTGTCCCCACAAATCACACGCGCGCTCCAGTGGTGGACCTTTGCTTCCTCCCTTTCTTGGGGGGAGATCTTTTCTCCCTGTCAATTGAACATTCAAATGTGCATAGGAGAAATGTGAATAAGAACCGTGCTCCCGCTCCAAGGAATCTAATGATTCAGGTTGTTAGAAATACAGATGGTGGTTTATTATGCGTTTCGGAGTCACGCACCTTCCTCAGATAACACCACACGAAATAAGATGTATGTAATGACAGCAGCATAACCCCCATGGTTCTGTGTCCCCCAATAGAGGCTCAGAAAAAAGAGAAGAATTTTACGGTATGTACACACACAAATCCCTGTTTTAATGATCTACGGAGGGGATGTGATATGCTATGGTGATTCAATGTAACGGGGACCCAACCTTGTTCAATGGTGACAGCTGCAAATTTACCCTCGAGCCACTATATTCATTGTTTTTACCTATGGACCATGTAATGTACAATATGTTTGTAGCATACATCAGCTTTACTTTTCATATACACTTACAAGCATTGGTTGTGATCGGCTTTATTAGATTGTAAATAGTTGTCCCATATGGCCATAGACAATTACTGACCCACACTGTTGTTTCTTGTGCAGACTTATTAAGGGAGATGGTGAAGTACTTGAAGAAATTGTAAGCAAAGATCGGCACAGAGAGATCAATAAGGTGTGTACGTATGTAATAATTTTGGAGTAATGACTTGTAGTAATCCTGCTATATGTGGTTGATGACATTCTGTCCTGTAAGCTGGAGGTAATCCCCCAGGCCTCTTCTGTACTTCCACAGCTCATGTAGATAACCGTAGGGTGACTGCATGGCCGGGGACATTGCGTGAGGATCACCAGATATTAAGTCAGTGTATTTTAGCATACTATTTTTAGTTTTGTCTTTTTTTTTTTTTAACCATATATTTCTTTAAAATATGCATTTGATATCCTTCAACTTTTGCCTTTTTATATGAAGGCTTGAGACACTTTTAAAGTTACAGAAGTTGTCCATTCTTAGGCTAGAAGATAATTTACTTATTCCATGGGCGGATGTGCAAATGCTCAATTTTTGCTACATTCATTTTGTATGGTATTGCTGGAGAAAGCTACAGTAAGTACATTAATTGGATTTTTCCAGCAATTCCACAGACCATGAATGAAGTGGAGATTAAAGAGAACCTGTCACCCCCTGGTGCTTTGCAAAGTGAATGCACCACTGAATGCAGCGTGTATGCTGCATTCAGGGACGGTGTTTCCCCTGTCTCTACCCCCCTCCCCCCTTCCCCCTGTAACCCGAAAAAATAACACTTGAAAGTGGTGAGTTAAGACGTCCGGAGGGGCTTCTTATTTCCCAGTCCTCACTGCTCACGGGGTCCTCCCTTCCTCCTGTCTTTCTGTGCCGCCTCCTGTCTTTCTGTGCTGCCTCCTGCCTGTGTGGATCTCTCCTGCGCCTCCGCTTGTTAATTCGTGCAGGCGCACATCGAGGAATTGGTAGGAGTGGATCCCAGCTGCTGGAACGGTGACTGCGCAGGAACGTCAGCGCCAGGCCCGCCCTGCTAAAGATTATGCTGTATGGATACAGCAGGGCAGCAACCTGGCGCTGACATTCCCGCTCATGTGCCGTTCCAGCAGCCGGGACCCACTCCTACCAATTCCTCGCTGTGGGCCTGCATGAATTGACGCACTGAGGCGCAGGTGAGGAGGGGGAAACCCACACAGGTAGGAGGCAGCACAGAGAGACAGGAGGCAGCGAGGTCCCCATGAGCAGCGAGGACTGCAAAATAAGTCCCTCTAGACCTATTAACTCGCAACTTTCAAAAGTGAATTGTATGAATACCCATTTAAAATATATTTTTAATAAACAGGATCCCTTAAACCTGGCTCTCTTCATTATTGGCTCAAGTACAAGAAGTGTTTTTCCTTTTATCTCCATAGCAAACCACACTAGAAAGGTTATGTTGGAAGTGTGCTGCCCTATACGGGTGTAACTAAAGTAGGTGCAGAGGTTGCAATTGTGTGCCAGCCCTGGAGCCTAGGGGGCCCCAAATGTCCCTTTGGCCGATAGTAAAAGACTAATGCTATTAAAGATTTGCAATAATTGGGGGCCTTGTTGGAGCTTTTGTATCAGAGCCCATGAGCTTGAAGTTATGCCACTGACCCCATACCTAGGGCAAAACCGTGTAAGGACTCATTCAGACATCAGTGAAAATTTGTCCAAGCACACACCGCAATGCACGGACTGACGTAGATCTACTGACCTGAGCACAGCAGCATCAGAAGCTCAGGTCGAGAGTCCAACAGGCCAGTCTGTGCATTTCAGTAGGTGCACTACCTGATTTTTACAGACATCTGAATGAGTGCAGAGGGTACATTTCCACTAATAGATATTTGGGAAGGAGCATTCCTTCTAAGAGCACTCGTTTCACGAAAATCTTTTCTAGACAGGCTGCAAACAATGAATGAGGAAAGCACTCGTTCATTGGGTGAAATTATTCATTTTTGTGACACAAAACATCATCGGACTCGCTCTGCCAAGAACTATGTTGGCCTATGCTCAGTGATCTACTACAGATCGCAAAGTGCATAATTACTACGTTCTGCCTGTATAAATACAGTACTAATTGACCATCAATATAGTGCCGCTGCTCAGTGTGTGTAAGCAGACTTTATATTACAAAAATTTTGAGTCCTATTGTTTTCATGGGTTAAGATTTTAAGGAGTAGGAAGAAGGACACAAGTAGTTAATGTCAACAGGAAAGCTCATCTAGGGTGTCTGTGTCCTTGCATGCATTGTTTTATTTCATTTTACGTTATGTTTTGCAGAATGCAACAGCAAATGATGGCCTTACTTTCCAGATGAGATCAGGGATGTTATAATGACCGTTTCCGGCAAAGTGTTGGACTTTCCTGTCTAAACATTTAGTTATTCTGCATCTTGGTGAAATGTACAAGGTATATGTACAGATATTAGAACAAATTATTTTTTTCTCTCAAATCTATTTTTTACAGTGTACACAGTTTGTATACAGTTAAATTTTTTTTTATATGCAGAAAATTAAAAGTACTACGAACACTTCAGTAAATAAAAGCAACCCTGTATTCTTACTTTGTGTAAGTTCCATTCATTTTTACAACTTTTTTTTTCTCTGTTTGTAGATTTTCTAACCTTATTCACACCTTTATACGATCATCCGAGTACGATTATATTTGAATGTATGTGCTTAAAACAATCAGGCACATGCTAATCAGCGCTCAAGGGATTTATAACCTGTTTTACATTCTATGCAAACAACTTGCTGACAACAAACGTCTATGCATGAACTTCCTTCTGCATGACTCTACCCATAAAAATATAGAAAACTATCCACACCAAGGGCTCATTCAGATGGCAATCACTTTCTTGTACAAGAAAATTATGGGGGGGTGTGGCCTGAGAGCTAATGGCGCCGGCTGCATAAGTCCGGAGCTCCCTCAGCAGTGGACCTCTCTGGCGGCACAAACCAGCTCACCGCATCTCAATTGCCTCTCTGAGTCGGGGGCGACTTGCCTACATCACCAGCCATGCTGCGGGGACCGCCAAAAAGCCGCGATACCACGGTAAAAACTTACCATCTACTTTACCAGGGAGTCGGCCTCCGGCTCCCACACTAAGATGGTGTCGACTTCCCGCTCCTGTTCTGCTTCCTCGCAGTCCTCCTTCAAGAGCTTCGGAGGACAGACACTGGAAGCTGAGGATCTTCTGCTCACCCACAGATCTATGCAGCAGCTCCTCTCTTCTCTCTGGAAAGCCCTGCATGATGATATGAGAGGTATGGTGGGGAAGCTGAGGTGGGAGATAGGGAGCTTAGGAGTGCGTACTGACCACTTGGAGTGCAAGATGGCAGAGTTCGCTGGGGCCCATAATACTCTCGCTGATGACTTTGCTGCCCTGGAGAAGAAAATGTCAGCGCAACAGCTGAAGCTATGGGACTTGGAGGACAGAGGCAGGCGTTCGAATCTCCGGCTCAGAGGGGTCCCACAGGAAGTGGGGGATGCTGATCTTCCTGCATTGCTAACTTCATAAGCCATATCCTGCCGGAGACCCCACCGCACTCACTGGGCATTGAAAGAATACATCGGGTCCCTAAACCCCCACATGTTAACCCTGCGCTGCCACGGGATGTCCTGGCCTGTCTGCATACTTATAAGGTCAAGGAGGATTTCATGCAAGCTTTGAAGAAATGTCCTATCCTCTCTGACCGCTTGGCCAATATTGCTGTATTTCCTGATTTGTCTATTGGGACATTGGCCAGGCGCAAAGAATTTGCGCCTATGTGCAAAGTACTAAGAGAAGCTGGTCTATCCTATAGTTCAGGATTCCTGGTCAAGGTGCATTTTTCCTATGGAGGTATCTGTGAGATTGCCTTGTGGAGACTACGGACTATCTCTACCGGAGTGTCTGACTTCATCCCCCTAGCAGACTATGGTCTGGCATGTTGGTTTACATTGGTGTGGTGTTCCCCCCCCCCCCCCCCTTTTTTTTTTTGCCATACTCCGTCCCCTTTCCTTTTATATATTGTGGGCAATGGTCATCTAAGGCTTTTACCTTTTGACCCACCATGAGTGTGAAGTTGGTGACACTAAATGTGAATGGCCTAGACTCCCCGGCCACAAGGTCTTTGCTCTGGTCTGAGGCTCGGAGGAGTAAAGCTGAAATTTTGTGTATTCAGGAGTCTTCTCTTTTGGCTGAGGAGAACCATAGACTTAAGCACCGATTATTTTCTAATCTATTTTTTTGCTAATAACACCGCAAAGAAAGCGGGAGTTTGTATTCTTGTGCGTAATTCTGTTTCCTTCCAGCTGATTCTGGAGATTGCTGATCCGGCAGGCCATTACCTTTTAATTGTTTGTGTATTGAATGGCGCTGTTTTTACCTTCGTAAATGTTTGTGCCCAATTCCTCATAAGTCAAATTTGCCCGCACGGTCCTTAAACTAGCTGCCGAACACTCTAAAGGTCTGCTAATAGTATGTGGGGACTTCAACATCACCCCGTCCCGCCAGCTAGACTGTTCTCTTCGCAAGGCCTCTGGCCATGGGGACCTAAGCTCACTCTGTAAGGAGAAGCATCTCCAAGACATTTGGGGGTACTTACACGCTGTGGAGAAGGACTACACGTTTTATTCCACTAGACACAAATCTTATTCTCTACTCTTTTTAGTGGACAGTGCAACCCTATCGGCCTGCATCTCCGCTGAAATAGGTCTGATCTCATGGTCCGATCATGCACTGGTCACCTTGGTCGTCTCCGTGGCGTGTAGACCTGTTCCCCAGAGCAGATGGCACCTAAATCTGGATCTGTTGGCTAATTGCCGGGTAATGGAGGAGATTTCAAATGAGCTTTCCACTTAATTTGGAATTAATTATAACTCTGAGGTCTCAGACGAGGTCTTGTGGGAATCCCATAAGGCCTATATCCGGGGCATATTTCTACAGAAGGCTTCTTGCCTTAAGAAAGAAAGAGACAAAGCACGAACAGAGCTTGTTGCCCGTCTCCACAGCCTGGAAAGGCTGAATAAAAGTAATTCCTCTCCCTCTCTCGCTGCCCCATTATTGCAGACCCGCACGCAACTCCGTGCTTTGTTCTTCACTCCGCATGAAAAAAACCGAAATCCTTGTTCTACGTTATGGGAGATAGAGCTGGAGCTTTACTCTCCAAACATATAAAGTGGCGAGAAGCCCAATCCCAAAGAGAGGCCCTCAGCGACCGTGCTGGAGTATTAACCCTATAACCATTGCGGACACATTCGCCCAATTTTACGCCCAGTTGTACAACATTAAAAATGATCCTTCCATCCCGTCCCCTGACATGGAAGTGCTCCGGACCTTTCTTATAAGCCTAGCTCTTCCCAAACTTAACTCCTCTTCACTCCCACCGAAATACAAAGTGTCATTAGATCAACTAAACCCCACTCGGCACCTGGACCAGATGGTCTGCCAAATGACTATTACCGTCAATTCTCCTCTGTGCTGACTCCTTTTCTTCGGGCCTGTGAACACTGGCAGACACAGGGCTTCATCTTCCCGCAAAGCCTGGAAGTCACCATACCGAAACCTGGTAAACCAGCGGAGGACCCATTTAGCTATCACCCTATCTCATTCCTGAATTGTGATGTGAAAATTTGTTCCAAATTAATAGCGTCAAGGCTCGAGCTTATTACCTCTTTCTTACTTAATTCGGACCAGGTCGGCTTTGTGACAGGGCGGCAGACCAAGGACAGCACAAGGCGTTTTTTGAACCTCATTCGGGTGGCAGAGCGGGCTGGGATCCCCAGTGTGCTTTTGTCTCTGGATGCAGAGAAAGCTTTTGACAGAGTGCACAGGGGATACCTGGGCACTGTCTTGGAGACTTTTGGGTTCTCTGGCCCTATTCTCTCTGGCATTGGCATTGGGATTTGAGCAGAGAGCTAAAATAGCAGAGTGCTCTCCTTGGGCTTCCTGTCCTCCTCATTTAAGATCACCAATGGAACCCGCCAAGGTTGCCCATTGTCCCCTATTATTTTCTCACTGGTTATCAAGCCCCTGGCGGAGGCCATAAGGTCCCACCCTGATATCTCTGGTATAAAAGTTGGTCCTGACACACACACCATAGGTTTATATGCTGACGACCTGATTATAGCGTGCATAAACAGAAAAATCTCTTCATGTGGTAATGGCGACTCCTTTCCCTTTTCTCAAAACTTTCGTATTATAAACTCAACGCGAGTAAATCACTAGTATTTCCCCATCTTGGTTCCCTCACATGTTCGGAAAAAACTAGAATCCACCTTTCCCTTTAAATGGGAGATGGCTGGTGTCCAGGGGTGGATTAAGGGTAGCCGGGGCCCGGGGCTGTTCCGTATCTCTGGGCCCTCCCTTCCCATGTGATGGGTCATGTGACGGAAAAATGCTGCAAACCGTGTTTCCTGTGCACTCAGCAAAAGCGCAGGTCCGGTCCATGTGAATGAAGCTGCCGGCTGTGCTGCTTACAGGTAAACATAGCGATCAATACACAGCCTGAGCACAGCATTACATTCCGTTAACGTTATGCGCTCAGGCTGGCATAAACTAGGTTTTAAGCGGATTCGTCAGCTATAAAGCTGACGCAGGTGTGTCTGTTCTGGCACCCTCGCTCTGTGCTCCTGAAGAACGAGTTGACAGACAGGTTAACTCTTTCCCATCAATGCATTGACATGGACGCTGGGGGTCCTTTTCAACTTTTATTAATGGGTTAAGTGTAAAACTAGAAAAAACAAATAGAAATTCTCAGTACAACATAAGCATATACGAAGTGCAAAACATTACATTGTTACAGGTCACACAATGTGATTGCACGATACGGCGAATACACAATATGTACAATGGCAGAAGAACGATAAGATGATAAACAACAGTAGCTACATTGTACATTTAGGTGGGCAGTAGCATATTAAACTCACCGACTGTGCTATGTTGAGGGAAACATGCAGATAAGCTAAAATCCAGGGAGAGAAGGGTCAGCATGTCAGGATGTCAGCTTGTATGAGGCTGTAATGGCTGCTGGAGAAGGGGCAGAGCCAGGAGCACGGCCTCATGGGATTACATAGGCATGGAGGGACCAAAATTAGACTATGCAATAAACATAATGTAATGTGGGAACATTGTCAACAGATGGCGCTATGGGATAAATCATTGCTGAACAAGCAAACAATATATTTTCTCAAGCAAACTAAATGCACGTATTTCTAAGGCACGACACTCCCCGTCTGGTATCCGGGGGATGCCACATAAACTTCAACTAGAGCAATAGAATAAGTTCAGAAACAAGTCTGCTAGCAATTGAAGTCTTTTCCACTGGGATTTGTACCAGTCTTTAGTAGTAGACTCTCCAGACGTCGGCGTGCTCACATTAAACTTCTGGGTGAGGAGAAGTGGAGGAGGGAGCAGAGATGGCTCATCAGGATCGTTGATTGTGGACAGGACGCCTCATCATGTGAAGGTTTTTTTTTTTTTTTCTCCAGGTTGACTTGAAAAGTTAAACCATCAGACTCTGAGTCCCAATTAAACCCTAGACTGCGTTGTACAGGAAGAGAGTCTGTGGATGAGTCTAGAACTTTCGATTCAGTGGAGTTGTCTTCTCTTCCATTTAATTGTGCCGAGTTGGTGTGCTTCTCCTTCACAAGCAATTTGTTGGGGCAGGGTAGGAAAAAGGATGGACGGCCACTCTCCAACGTGTTTGTGTAGAGAGAGTGAACGTTGTTTGACTTGTGAGCGTCTCTGAGGCAAACGTCCCCTAAAACTACCCATCCTAGGTCTAGCTTCTGAGCGTAGGGTGAGTTATGAGGACCGTTTATCTGTTTCCTCACCTTGTGGACTCTGATGATGTCTCTCCCTAGCAAAAGGACTAACTTGGCTTGGGAATTGAGTGCGGGAATAAGATGCGCTATGCTTCTCAAATGAGGGTGATGTAGTGCCGCTTCTGGAGTGGGGATTTCTTCTCTATTGTTCGGGATAGAATTACACTCGATTAGTGTAGGAAGGGCTAGGGATGTCTTCCCATCCAGGGATTCGATGTGATAACCTGTCGCTCTCCTCCCAGATTCTTCACTCACTCCTGTGCATGTTTTTAGTGAGTAGGGCGAGCCGAGTCCCTCGATTTTAAAGATGTCAAAGAAAGCTGAGCTGGCAAGTGATCTATTACTCTGGTCATCGAGTATAGCGTAGAGTTTAACCGCCTTTTCTCTGTGGCCAATAGGGTAAACTGTAACCAAACAGATCTTTGAGCAGGATTTGTTAATAAGACCTTCTCCGCAGACTTGAGTGCACTGGGGTGACACTTCAGGAGGTGTACTGTCTTTCTCCTCCCCGCCGTGCTCTGTAAGTCTGTCTATGGATGAAGGGGTCTGCAGGGCTGGCCTTGGGTGTAGAGCTGTGCTGTGCTCTTGGCTGTTACACTCCAAACAAACAATACCGGCTTTGCAGTCTTTAGCTAAATGGGATGTAGATGCGCAACATCTGTAGCATATGTTATTCTCTTTGAGGAAGAGTCTACGGTCTTTAAGGGATTTTCCCCTAAAACTCCTGCACTCTTGTAGTGGGTGAGGCCTTTTATGTAGAGGGCACTCCCTTTCCAGGTCCATCGTTATTGACCTTTTGGGTTCTACTGTGCTGTGGGTCTTGTGTGATGAGTCTGCAGAAGACACATTAGTTTTGTGTACGGTGACAGATGAGTCTCTGGGGTTGCGAACTGGAACAGGTTTACTTGTTCTTGGGTTGACAGGATCTACGGCAGAAAGATTGAAGCTGGGATCGTTCCTGATCTTGGCCTGCTGGCGGACAAAATCTGCAAAGATGTGGAATGGAGGGAACACCACGTTGTGACGCTGCTTGTAATCTGAACCCCAGTTCAACCATTTCTCTTGCAAACTGTAAGGTAGTTTCTTCACTATGGGTTTGATGGCTCTGGCTGTGTCTAGGAATGCGAGGCCTGGCAGGTCTCCTTCAGTCTTGGCGACTTGGAGTTCTACTAAGAGGTCGCTCAATTCTCTTAGCATGGGAAAGTTCTTATTAGAGATTATAGGAAAGTCTTCCAACCTTTTGAAAAGGGATTCTTCTATCATCTCTGAGGAGCCATAGCACTCATCGAGTCTCTCCCATAACGTGCACAAACCTTTCCTCGGGTTGTTGATGCTGAGATCTCTGATGCGTTTCGCGTGTTCTACCGATTCATTTCCTAGCCACTTAACCAAGAGGTCGATCTCTTCGCTGGCAGAGATGTCTAGGCCAGCGGTGGCGTTTCTGAAGGAAGCTCTCCACGCTCTGAAACTTTCGGGACGGTCGTTAAACTTTAAGAGACCTTTGGTGAGTAACTCACGACGTGCAAAGAACTTGAGGAAAGCTGGTAGCTCTTGTTCTCTGAGAAGGCGGTCCGGGTGCCTGTTGCTGTGATGAGGTCTCAGTGAGCTATTGTTGCCGTAAAATGCATCTTCGGCACGATAGTCACCGTCGGGGTCCTCTATCTTGAAAGTGTTCTTTAGGTAGTAGGGATCTACAGGTTCGGGTGCTGGTCTCACTGATGATGGAAGGTGGACAGAATTACCTTCATGCTTAATGTGGGATGATTGATGAATGAAGGGTGATGGCTGAATGACAGGATTCAGTCTCTCTCTTGGAGCTGAATGTAGATTGTCATCTAAGGTGGCATGCTGTAGCACGTAGTCTGAAGTGCGTTGTGAGATATCACGATGATTAAGTTCAGGTCCTAGCCTTAAGCTGAAACTTTCACTATCGCAGCGTGCTGCTTCTTCTAAAACCTGTACCTCAGCTTCTGCTGCCGCTGCTTCTGTGTCTATGGCGAGTTTTGCGAGGTCGGCTTCCAGACGTGCCTTTTCTTTCTTTAGGTTCCACTCCTGTTCTGCGAAGGCAGCTCTCACTTTGGCGGCTTCCGCCTTCGCCCTGGCGATGGCAATTGCAGCGCTGCTCACAGACTTCCGTGAAGATGCGCTTACATGGGAGCGTGTCACATAAACTTCAGATCCTATATCTGACATTGTGTCTGTATGCGGCTTTACTGTTCTCTGCTGGAAGTCAGTGTCTGTGCTTCGACCCCGTTTATAGTAGTCGTTTTACTGTTCTGGCACCCTCGCTCTGTGCTCCTGAAGAACGAGTTGACAGACAGGTTAACTCTTTCCCATCAATGCATTGACATGGACGCTGGGGGTCCTTTTCAACTTTTATTAATGGGTTAAGTGTAAAACTAGAAAAAACAAATAGAAATTCTCAGTACAACATAAGCATATACGAAGTGCAAAACATTACATTGTTACAGGTCACACAATGTGATTGCACGATACGGCGAATACACAATATGTACAATGGCAGAAGAACGATAAGATGATAAACAACAGTAGCTACATTGTACATTTAGGTGGGCAGTAGCATATTAAACTCACCGACTGTGCTATGTTGAGGGAAACATGCAGATAAGCTAAAATCCAGGGAGAGAAGGGTCAGCATGTCAGGATGTCAGCTTGTATGAGGCTGTAATGGCTGCTGGAGAAGGGGCAGAGCCAGGAGCACGGCCTCATGGGATTACATAGGCATGGAGGGACCAAAATTAGACTATGCAATAAACATAATGTAATGTGGGAACATTGTCAACAGATGGCGCTATGGGATAAATCATTGCTGAACAAGCAAACAATATATTTTCTCAAGCAAACTAAATGCACGTATTTCTAAGGCACGACAGTGTCCCTAGCCTATGTGCATTTTTCAGTGTGTTTATTAAAGTCCCAATCAATTAGACTAGGGTCACGTTAGCGCTATTAGCTGTGCTCAGGGGGGTTCCGTTAAAAACATAGGATTTGGCAGGCTGGACGCAGTGTTGGCAGCACTACCATTGCGGTAACACTGCGTCCAACCTGCCAAATCCTATGCTTTTAACGGAACCCCCCCTGAGCACAGCTAATAGCGCTAATGTGACCCTAGCCTTATCTTATGCTTTTTTGTGCTGTGTTTTCCAGTTGCCAGCCATCTAATGAGCTGAAAAATACACCTGTTACAAAATCGAAGCAGAAAAGCACTGTGGCTACATAACTAAAAAGCATGCATGATTTAGTTGTAACAGCTGTGTTTTTGAGGCAGGAAAAAAACAGCACAAACAAATATGCACAGTGTGCACTTAGCCTATGGGTACCGTTACACGTCGCAACATTGCATGCAATTTCACTTGCAATTTGCTGGTTGCAGTGAAATCATGGACACATTGTTCCATTTGCACACAGCAACAAAATAGAACAATGTGTCCATGATTTCACTGCAACCAGCAAATTGCAAGTGAAATTGCCTAGCAATATTGCCGCTTGTGACGGTACCTTTAGAGTGAAAAAGCCTCCAACCACATCAAGGTGTATCTTTAAGGGCAACTTCACACTGCGGCGTGATCCGGTCCGGTCCTGTCCGGGAGGACCCAGACAGCCGCGGAACGGATCTGCACACAGGACTGAGGGGCTATTATACTCTCCGGTCCGGTGTGCAGCGCACGCAGTTCCCGCCGCTGATAAGTCAGGACCGCGGCGCCCGCGGTCCTGACCTGTCAGCGGCTGCAGCTGCGTGCGCTGCACACCGCGGCTGTCTGGGTCCTCCCGGACAGAACCGGACCGGATCACGCCGCAGTGTGAAGCGGCCCTGATATGGCTGATCCCTAAACACTATTGTCCATGTGTCAATCCAGCCTCATCTGAATGTGAAACGTGAACCAAGCAGAGCTCACAATTTAAACCTTATGTGAGACATATGGGTGCATACGGATGCCGAGTCCTGCAGGGGCCACACACTCCAATACGTATTCAACAAATAAGGCCGCACACCTGTGGGGAGAGGACATGTGTTAAGGCCTTGTCTGACGTAACGACGCATCAGCGATCCCAAAAATGATGTGTAGAGATCGCTGGTGCATCGTTTACACTTCGCTGGTAAGATGTCAAACAGGTGAAAAACGACTGTAGCAACGATCCAGAATTATACCGAGGTTGTTGTGAATTTTCTCTCCATAGCATAGCATTGAGATCGAGTGACCCAGAGCAGTGTGTAACGATCAACGATCTCACAGCAAGAGCCAGATCGTTGGTGCGTGTCACACAGAACGAGATCGTTAGCGGGATCGCTGTTGCGTCACGAAATCTGTGACGTTACAACGATCTCGTTAGCGATCCCGTTGTGTGAGACAGGGACTTTACTGACCATCTATACTTAAGTCACTTTGATGTAGTTTGAGGCTTTTGTGCCGTTCAAACAAAATTTGCTAACTAAGTACCTGATGTTTTTAATGACCACACCAATACTGAAGTTCAGGCATACATTAATCGCAATGTGCAGCTGCACCATGTGTGTATATGACTCTAATGGGCGCATGACAGCAAGTATGAAATGCGAATACTGATGGTTAGGGGAAAATTGCTGGAACCACCAGCACTCGACCATATAGAATATTACATTATGGCCCAGTTCACATCTAAGGCTAGCCTGCATTTGTATGCATTTTTACTGCTAAAAAGGCATCCAAACGCGTGCATTAACGCACCCATAGGCTGCAATGCAAAAAACATTGCAAATGCATGCAAAAACGCATGCATTTTAGCAAACGCAGCAGCCCACGTTTTTGCAAAATGACATGCGCTTTTGCATGTGTTTGCTATGTTTTCTGCATTGCAGCCTATGGGTGCGTTAACGCATGCGTTTGTATGCGGTTTTAGCAGTAAAAACGCATGCTAACACAGCCAAAATGCAGATGTGAAAAGGCCCTGTGTGTCCATCTGGTAGTATATGACAAAAAAAAAAAAAGTATAGAATAGTATATTAGACTGCACTATTCCCATTCAATGGTGTCCTGCACAGGACAGAACTAAAATATTTAGATTTTTTTTTAGCAGTAGCTGTTAGGGTACCTTTACATGTCGCGATATCGCAATGCAACATCGACCAAAAGTCACGTGGTGTGGTCAGTTGCAGTTGATATCGTTCGTGCGTTGTGTCGTGTAACAGGGCGATGCGACTGCAATAAATCGCAGGGACGACATTGCAATGAGATTGTGCATGTTGTTCAATCGGCCGATGTTGCATCAGCGATGTGGCATGATCGCTCCGTGTGAAGACGCAATAGCGATGTTGCCAGCAACTTCCCCTATTCACTACAATGTTAAGAATCGCTCGCTGGGTTGCTCATATGCATCGCACGTAAGTTGCGTACAACATTCTAGTTGCGTTGCCTGCCGATATCTCCCTGTGTAACATCTCCTATGTGATCTTGGACTAGTGCCAAAAACATGCGCGCTCCCGTGAAGTTGCAGGCGATATCGAAACGATATTGCGACGTGTAACGGTACCCTTAGAATCCATAGGAGTCAACAGTTTAACATCCTAGTGTAATCACTAAATAGAGGCCTTATAGATTTAAAGGGAACCAACCACCCCAAATGACCCCCCCGGACTGTTAATATGTGTCCCTACACCCAGCACACACATTTGGGGCAATCGTTTTTGCTAAAAAAACTGTTTAGTAGAAGCTAAGATATAGCTTTATGAAGTTTAATAAATTGAGACGGATGGGTGTTACCTAGCTTTGTCCTCGTGCATTTCTTCGTGCCTGTCAGCCTCCTCTCCCCTCCTCCCTTCAGTGAAGCCCTTCTGTGCAAGCCGAAAATGAAAGGGGACGGGGCTAGATAGCGTCATGCCGGAGCCCCGCCCCCTTTCATGACGCAATCTAGCCCCGCCCCTTCATGACGCGGCCAGGCTCTTACAAGCAGAGATGGGCGTGCATAATTTATCAGGCAGCAGTAGACAGGCGGGGCATTTTCGGCTTGCACAGAAGGGCTTCACTGAAGGGAGGAGGGGAGAGGAGGCTGACAGGCACGAAGAAATGCACGAGGACAAAGCTAGGTAACACCCATTCGTCTCAATTTATTAAACTTCATAAAGCTATATCTTAGCTTCTACTAAACAGTTTTTTTTAGCAAAAACGATTGCCGCAAATGTGTGTGCTGGGTGTAGGGGCACATATTAACAGTCCGGGGGGTCATTTGGGGTGGTTGGTTCCCTTTAAAGGGATATTTACAAAAAAAACAAAAAACAGCTTATCCTCCATCCAAATGATAGGAGATATTTTTCCGTCACTATATATAGTGTACTGAAAAATGGGAAAATATTCCAAGTGCGGTGAAACTTATTTTATATTTTGATAGATCAAGTATTTCTGAATGGAGTAATACCAAATGTGTGTATGTTTTTTGTCAATAGTTTGTTTTCAATGGGGCAAAGGGGTGCGATTTGAACTTTGAGTTTTTTTGATTTTTTCTAGATTAAAAAAAAAAAAAAATCACTTGTTTTACTTGGCTCCTTAAGGCACCTCAGCAATGCACTGTCTGATCGCTAGAGCTGTACAGAGCCCTGATGATCCACAGCTCTGCACAGCACAAATGATCATCTCCTGTCAGCGACGCTGCTCAAGCATCGCGCACAGGAAGTGAGTCATGACAGCCAGGGGTCTGATGAAGACCCTGCATGCTGATATGGCAACACATCGACGCCCTGCGATTGCGACATGGGGCCGCTGATTTCGGCAGTGAATAGTGCAATCTTTGCCGTGCTGCTTTAAATCATTCTGTCAGTGTTTGACAGTGTAACCTAAAAGCTTTAGAGTGGCAGGCAAATCGCTGATCCATCCATCATGTGTAAAGGCCCTGTTACACGCTACAATGTCCCAGTTATCCGACCAACGATCAGGTTGCTGGGACATAACTAGCTGATCGGTATCTGATCGCTGGTGAGCTGTCACAGGCACACTCACCAGTGATCAGTGACCAGTGAACCAGCGACATCATGGAAAAGAATAAAATATTCTTTCCACGATGTCTAGCTCCCGCTGCCAGGCTGGAAACCATGATAAACAGCGGGCATCTAGGCAGTGCGCAGCGCCTAGTTACCTGATGTATACCTTGGTTACCAGCCTTCTCCGCTTAGGGTATGTGCACACTTGTAGGTTTAGCAGCGGTTTAGCAGCGGAAACCGCCGGTCGGTTTCCATGAGGTTTATGTAAATTTATGTTAATCCAAAAGCGGCTTTTGGGTTAACATATAAACCTATGGAAACCGACACCCGGTGTGCACACACCGGCGGTTTCCACATGCTCATCTGTTGCTAACCCGCTGGGTTCCCAGCGGGTTAGCAAAGAATGAGCATGTTCTATAAACCGGCCGGTTCTGCAGCGGCTGCAAGCAGAATCATGTGCTGCTTCCAGCCGCTGCAGAACCGCCGCCGCTAACCCGCTGTGCACCCGCCGCACACCCGCCCGTCTCCCGCCGCACATACCCGACAGGAAGCCGGTGGACGGCTCCAGAGCTTCCTGTCTGGTCCGCCCAACCGCCGCCGACACTAAGCCGACGTAAGTGTGCACATACCCTTACAGGCTGGTATCCAAGGTACACAGCGGGCAACTAGAGACAGCGCTGTGTACCTTGGATACCAGCCTGTAAGCGGAGCAGGCTGGTAACCAGGGTATACATCAGGTAACTAGGTGCTGTGCACTGCCTAGATGCCCGCTGTTTACCATGGTTACCAGCCTGCTCCACTTATCGCTGGTCATTTGGCCCCGTCACACACACCGATGTGTGCTGACCAGCGGGAGACCAACGACAGATTTATGGTCCTGACCATAAACCAACGATCAGTGAGCTGATCATTGATCGTTGGTACCTGTCACACACAGCGACTTCGCTACGAGGTCGCTGCAATGTCACAAAAACAGTGACGTTGCAATGATATATATACACAGTACATACATATACTAAATATATATATATATATATATATATATATATATATATATATAATTTATTTCTTTTGCGCTCCATTGGGAGACCCAGACATTGGGTGTATAGCTTCCGACCTCCGGAGGACACACAAGGCATTACACCTAAAAGTGTAACTCCTCCCCTACTGCCTATATACTCCCTCCAGGGAGAATCCCATCAGTTCTTTGCTTTGTGTTGAAGGAGGCACACTCTACACTCATGCTCTCTCACTGTTTAGTGTCGGATGGAAGCAAAGAGGATCTTTTGATCCCCAGCATGTCTCCTTCCTCTTCCCCTGGGCGGAGGTGGTTGAGGTACCCTTGGGGTATAACGGGCTGGAGCCCTCATGCTGCGTATCCTTCCCCATCCCTTAGGGGCTCTGGGGAAGTGGGATCCACCTGGCCCCCCTGTCTGGGCTCATCCACACAGTCCACGGCTCCCTGGGTGTCTGCTGGCCTGCGTGAGGGATCCACTGCGTCCGGACCCTGCACCACCAATGAGGTACTCTGTGTGGGTCTGGGATGCCTCTGCAGCTGCATTAGGCCGGCTGGGAGTGGGGCACTGTCTCCCCCAGCTTCCTGGGATCCTGGCCAGTCACTCACGCGATTTTCACGGGTGCACCGCGCTGGCCCCCTGCTGGCAGGCGGCCGCAGTGATAAATTTAGGCCCCGGCTTCGGCCTAGTCTCTCTGGAGCCGAGCCAGGGCTTCATGGGGCGGAGCTGTGCCTCGTCCTCACAGACTGTGAGAGGCTTGTGCCCGCCCCTCTGGAGGCCGGCCGCGGCAGGCCGAGCCCTGATCCCCTATGGGAAAGGCTGTTTGCTGCTTAGGGGGTGGTGCTGCAGTGGGGAAAGGACCTGCCCTCCAGTCACTCCCTCTCCCTCAGCTTCTTCGGCCATCTTGGAGGCTTCTCTCCCTGCATTTCGCTGCTGGCTGCAGGGTCTGAGCGTCTCTGGAGGGCACACAAGGTCTGGTAGGTCACCCCAGTCTCTGGTGGTGCTCCATTCTCCCCCCTGTCCTCAGCTGCACCCCAATTCCCTTCCTCTGAGATCTATCATTGGATGCACTGAGGGGACACCATGTCTAGCTCCAGGAACAAAGCTCCTAGAGTGCAGACACGTTATCATGCTTGCACAGCATGTAAGGCCCAGCTGCCTGCTGGATCCTCTTTCCCTCATTGCTCGGCTTGTGCCCCGCAGGAGGTTGATATCTCACCGGCTAATGTGATCCAGGTTTCCGCCTTGGTGCACGAGCCCCCCCCCCCAGTTCTGGGTCTTTGGCTTCTCTGCCTGGCCCGGTGGACCCAGCAGTACCTCCGCCTTGGACGGCTGTTTTTGCTCAGTCCATTTCTGACTCTGTGTCTCAGTCTATGGCGGCTATGACCAGAGCCTTGCAGGAGTCTCTATCAGGTGGATGGGAAGGTTCCCCTGGCGCCTCCGCCACATGTCGTAGGCGTTGGAGCGGTTCTTCCTCTACTAGAGGTTTGGACTCTGGCGACAATTCTGGGCTCTCGGAACCGTCCCTGTGACCCCCTAAGTGGCCTCGCCGGGCAGTTTCCCCGGCACCCTCGCAGGCGGGCTCACGTGCTGCGACCTCTCTATTGGAGGGGGAGGAGGACTTAGACTCCGTCTGGGCTCCTGATGAGGACTCGGACGTGGGTTCTCTGGTGCACGACTTGGTATCTTCCATCAATACGGTGCTGGACTTGACGGCTCCTGCACCGCCGGTGGATTCCTCTGTTTCAGAGGAACTTTATCAGTTTCTCCCCCCGGCCAGGTCCAGGGGATCTTTCCTGGATCATTCCAATTTTCGCTCGACGGTTCAGACCCCTCGGGCTTGCCCTGACAAGCGCTTCGCTAAGAAGCTGAAGGATTCCCATTACCCTTTCCCACCAGATGTGGTCAAGGGTTGGTCTGTTTCTCCGAGAGTCGACCCTCCGGTCTCTCGGTTGTCTGCCAACACCGTTATGTCGGTGGCGGACGGGTCCTCTCTCAAGGACCCTACGGACAGGCAGATCGAGCTTCTGCAAAAGTCCATTTTTGAGGCTACTGGGGCCTCCTTTGCCCCTGCATTTGCTGCTGTGTGGGCTCTTCAGGCAGTTTCAACTTGTCTCTCGGAGATCCCTAGGGTTGCTTCGGGGATTCCTGAGGTAGCGGTCCTGACGTCTCAGGCTGAGGCGTTTACGGACTATGCTAGATCCGCAATCATGGAATCGGCTAGCCGTTCGGCGGTAGCTTCGGCTAACTCGCTGGCAGCACGACGGATGTTGTGGCTGCGCGACTGGAAGGCGGACGCTACGTCTAAGAAGTTCCTCCAGGGCCTTCCGTTTTCGGGAGATAGACTATTCGGAGAACGTCTTGACGATCTCATCAAGGAGTCGACTGGTGGCAAATCCACCTCTTTGCCGCAATCTAAGACGCAGAAGACCGGTCAGCGTCAGCTGCAGGCTAGGTTTCGCTCCTTTCGTCCCTCCTCCAAGTCAGCCTCGTCATCTTCATCCTCTTCCCGTCCGGACAAGGACCAGAGATCCCATAGGTCCTGGAAGCCTAAGGCCCAGCAGAAGAAGCCTGCCGGCGCCTCAGCCACCAAACCTGCCTCCTCCTGACTCTTCGCCTCCTCTGGGAGTGTCCAAGATCGGTGGCAGGCTCTCCCGCTTTGGAAACATCTGGCAGGATCGCATCCAGGACCGGTGGGTGGTGGACGTGGTCTCCCATGGCTACAGGATCGAACTGGAGTCGAGGCCTCCGACTCGGTTTTGCCTCTCTTCGCCTCCTCCGGCGAGGGCTGCGGCTTTTCAGCGGGCGCTGGACGCTCTGCTTCAGAGCGGGGTTGTGGTCCCGGTTCCGTCCGAGGAACGGTTTCGGGGGTTTTATTCCATCCTTTTCACGGTTCCGAAGAAGGACGGTTCAGTCCGACCGGTGTTGGACCTCAAGCTCCTCAACAGACACGTGAGGGTCAGGCCTTTCAGGATGGAGTCCTTGCGCTCGGTGATAGCGTCCCTGTCTCAGGGGGACTTCCTGGCCTCGGTGGATGTGAAGGATGCTTATCTCCACATCCCCATTGCCTCTGCTCACCAGAGATGGCTGCGGTTCGCTGTGGGAGAAGACCACTTCCAGTTTGTGGCTTTGCCCTTCGGCCTCTCATCGGCTCCGAGGATCTTCACCAAGGTGATGTCGGCCATGGTGGCAGTGCTGCATGTACAGGGGCACGCGGTCACCCCGTACCTGGACGACCTGCTGATCAGAGCCTCGTCTGCGGAACAGTGTCAGTTGAGTCTCTCTGCCACCTTGGATACTCTTCGGACGTTCGGTTGGGTAGTCAATTCCCCGAAGTCGGTCCTTGTTCCTACGCAGACAATTTTGTATCTGGGCATGGAGTTCCACACCATTCCTTCTCTGGTGATTCTCCCTCTCGACAAGCAGTCCTCGATTGTGGAGGAGGTCCGGTTCCTTTTGCAGACGGACTTGGTTCCCATCAGGCGCCTGATGCATGTTCTAGGGAAGTTGGTGGCGACCATCGAGGCGGTCCCTTTTGCGCAGTTTCATCTGCGTCCGCTTCAGCTACAGATTCTGCGCGGATGGGACAAGAGGCCGTCCTCTCTGGATCGGTCCATTGCCCTTTCGTCCACGACGAAGGAGTCTCTCCGATGGTGGCTGTTACCCAGGTCAATGTCCCGAGGCAGGTCGTTTCTTCCCATCTTTTGGTTGGTGGTCACGACAGATGCCAGCCTTCTGGGCTGGGGTGCGGTGTTCCTGCATCACAGGGCTCAGGGCACCTGGACAACTCAGGAATCTGCTTTGCAGATCAACGTCTTGGAGATTCGTGCCATATACCTG
Source organism: Allobates femoralis (assembly GCA_033576535.1). Classification (NCBI taxonomy): domain Eukaryota; kingdom Metazoa; phylum Chordata; class Amphibia; order Anura; family Aromobatidae; genus Allobates; species Allobates femoralis. The sequence goes on along the minus strand of JARQOC010000003.1, from coordinate 680,807,327 downwards.
GCTCTCCTGGCCTTCCAGAGGTTTCTGTCAGGAAATCCAATTCGGATTCAATCCGACAACGCTACGGCTGTCGCTTACATAAACCGCCAGGGAGGCACTCGCAGCCGTCAGGCGCTCGCGGAGGTCCAACCCATCCTCCGGTGGGTAGAAGACAACGATGCGTCCATCTCGGCTGTCCACATCCCCGGAGTGGACAATTGGGAGGCCGACTACTTAAGCCGGCAAGGAATGGACGAGGGAGAATGGGCCCTTCACACAGAGGTGTTCCTGCACATCTGCAACGAGTGGGGAACTCCCGACGTGGACCTGATGGCGTCCAGGCTAAATCATCAGGTCCCAGCCTTCATGTCTCGTGCTCGAGACGACCTGGCAGTGGGGACGGATGCTCTGGTCCAGGATTGGTCCCGATTTCGTCTGCCCTATGTGTTTCCCCCGTTGGCCTTGTTACCCAGGGTTCTGCGGAAGCTCGGGGCGGAATGCAGGCGAGCCCTTCTCATCACCCCGGACTGGCCCAGGAGGGCTTGGTACCCGGACCTGTTACGGCTCTCGGTGGGGGTTCCATGGAGGCTCCCGGATCGGCCGGACCTTTTGTCTCAGGGTCCGTTCTTCCGCCACAATTCCTCGGCCCTGAGCCTGACTTTGTGGCGCTTGAAATCTGGTTGTTGACGTCACGTGGTTTTTCCACTCCCGTCGTTGCTACCATGAGACAGGCCAGAAAGCCGGTTTCTGCGGGAATCTATCGCAGAGTATGGAAGATTTTCTTCTCCTGGTTCCATGTTCACGGTTCTTCTCCCTGGCCTTTCTCTCTGTCAACCCTTCTGGCTTTCCTCCAGTCGGGTTTGGATAAGGGTTTGGCTCTCAGTTCCATCAAGGGACAGATCTCTGCTCTGTCGGTTCTCTTTGATAAGCGTCTGGCTACGCTTCCCCAGGTTAAGACGTTTGTCCAGGGGGCGAGTCACATCATTCCTCCCTACAGACGTCCTTTGGACCCATGGGATCTTAACTTGGTCCTTGCAGCGTTGCAGAAACCGCCGTTTGAACCTCTTAAGGAGGTCTCCCTTTCTAGGCTTTCTCAGAAAGTTGCCTTTTTGGTGGCCATTACTTCTCTGCGGAGAGTTTCGGAGTTGGCTGCCTTGTCCTGTCGGTCTCCTTTTCTGGTGTTTCACCAGGATAAGGTGGTGCTTCGGCCTGTGGCGGAATTTTTGCCTAAGGTGCTGTCTCCTTTCCACCTGAATCAGGACATTGTCCTGCCATCCTTTTGCCCGCATCCAGTTCATCAGTATGAGAAGTCCCTCCATACTTTGGACCTGGTCAGGGCTCTCAGGATCTACGTTTCCCGAACGGCGTCGTTTCGCCATTCGGATGCCCTGTTCGTGCTGACTATGGGTCAGAAGAGGGGTGAGGCAGCCTCCAAGTCTTCTCTGGCACGGTGGATCAAGTCTCCTATTCGGGAGGCTTATGTCTCTGCTGGTTTGCCTTTACCTGCTGGTATTAAGGCTCATTCTACAAGGGCTGTGGGGGCCTCGTGGGCCTTGCGTCATCAGGCCTCAGCTCTTCAGGTGTGTCAGGCGGCCACGTGGTCTAGTCTGCACACCTTTACCAAACATTATCAAGTCCATGCTTTGGCATCGGCTGATGCCAATGTGGGCAGGCGGATCCTTCAGGCAGCTGTTGCTCATTTATGATGGGCCTGCTTTTGGGTTTTTTTCCCGCCCTGGGATAGCTCTTGGACATCCCAATGTCTGGGTCTCCCAATGGAGCGCAAAAGAAAAAGAGAATTTTGTTTACTTACCGTAAATTCTTTTTCTTATAGCTCCTATTGGATACCCAGCTCCCACCCTGTGCCTTTTGGGGCTTTGTTTCTATGCTAGTGCCTGGTGTTTGTCACCTCGCGTGTTGGCCCTGTTGGCCGTTTATTATTTCCCAGTCCTGTTGGTCTGGGCGCGGGTGGTCTTTCCTCCTTCCTGCTTGTGCACCGAACTGATGGGATTCTCCCTGGAGGGGGTGTATAGGCAGTAGGGGAGGAGTTACACTTTTAGGTGTAATGCCTTGTGTGTCCTCCGGAGGTCGGAAGCTATACACCCAATGTCTGGGTCTCCCAATAGGAGCTATAAGAAAAAGAATTTACGGTAAGTAAACAAAATTCTCTCTCTATATATATATATATTATATATAATATATATATAAATACACTCACACACAGGCAAATACATATACACACAGGCAAATACATACATACACAGGCATGAAGACATACACATATATACATTCACAGATATAAATACACATATACACACGTATATACATAAAAAAATACATACACATGCAAAGACAGCTCTATTCACACACATACTAACATACAAAGACACAACCATGTATACACAGAAGCACATACTAACAAAGACACGCAAACACGCATACTAACATACATACAGGGACACACAACATATACACAGAGATACAGACACATAGACACTCATGCACTAAGATTCAGTTTCTTTACAATGCAACCTGCAGCTGATCTATTTACATTAGCTCCCTCCCTCCTTCCCCCATCCCAGGCAAGACATAAATACTTCACAGACAGGTCAGAGGCAGCTTCTTATCTTACTTTTGTAGTGTATCACCGCTGGCCCGGGCTCAGTCTCCACAGGTAGCGTTCCCAACCCCCGCCAAAATCAGACTTGAACGCAGCCGAACATTCAATGCCTGCCGTCCTACAGAGTGCGACAGTGACGTAAAGCTCCTCTCTGGCTGGAAAGCTGCACGTGAGCCAGGGGTCGTGGCTTATGGAAAGCCAGCCAGAGAGTGGAGCCGGCCGGGTGCAGAGGAGGAGGAACAAAGCCGCACACTGACAGGTGAAAAGTACACAGCGGCACCCGCGGTCACTTACCAAGGTCCTCCCGCATGTCCACGTCATGACATGCGGGAGGAAGAAGGGGGGCAGGGCAGCAGCAGTGCCGAGTGCGGACAGACAGTGGCGGATTATAATGGGGCCATTTACCCTGGGCTGGTAGGCCCCCCCACAGCACTGGGCCCGGGGCTACTGCCCATATTGACCTCATTATAATCCGCCACTGCTGGTGTCCCTTATCTGGGAATTACCTTAACCCCTGCACATTCTCTCATTCCTACAAACGTAGAGGCTCTTTTGATTTCCCTTTAAAAAAAGATATATCAAAACACGTCCTTTTCAATTTATCTTTGGTAGCCCGGGTCCATGCTTTTAAGATGCTCCTAGTACCAAAAATCTTATATTTATTTAGAAACCTTCCCATGGTGATCCACTAAAATGGCTAGTTAAGCTTCAAGTAGTTGTCGATGAATATGTTTGGGCTAACAAAAGGGCTAGGGTCCCCGGTAACATTATGTTTCTATCTAATGCTCAGGGAGGGATGGGTGTCCCCAACATTGTCGGCTACTACAAAGCTGCACTCCTGCAGGAAACCAAACTCTGGTGGTCTTCAGGTTCGCTCCTTGGGCTGGCTGTGTATTGAGTCCTCTATGGCTGGAGGTGGTTCACTCTGTCATCTTATAGGCGGAGTCTCTCTGCCCAACGAGGCTCAGAATAAATTTGCCTACTATGCAGGCTACAATAACGCTATGGCGGGAGGCACTTGTGAATTGGGTTGCTCTCTCCCCTGGGGGCATAAGAGCCCTTATGTACCATATTCCTCATCTGAATCTCAAGTTGTGGGAGGATGCTGGTGTTTCCACCCTTGCTGATATCCTCGGGGGGGTAGGGGGGGAGTTGCTCCCTTTTGCTGAGCTCTGCACATTATACCAGGAACACATCGGGAACACTCGGTTCCAGTATGCTCATGTTTGACATTTTCTTACCTCCAAGGGAGTGTCTAATACCTAGGGGGTCCCCTGCGCTTCCTTCGGCCTTTCAGAAGTTTATTTTATCCTCGTCAAACTCTAAAGGGGTTTCCCAGATTTATAAAAATTTCAATGCTCTCCTATTCCCTTCCAGGCCCGGATACATGAACCATTGGGAGGACTACCTGGATTTCAGGGCCTCACTGGAGGACTGGCTGGCTGGGATGAGGGCAGTCAGGGGGGCCTCCAGGTGTGTTAACCATCTGGAGGCCTTAAAGAAAATACACTTGAGAGGGTGGTATCCTCCGGCCCGTTTGTCTTAAGGCCAGTCAGGCCTCTGCTGGCGACAATGTGGGGTTAAAGGCACATTGGCTCATGTGTGGTGGCACTGCCCGAAGCTGACCCCTTTTTGGTCGGTGGTGGTAAGCCTTCTGAGGGCACTTAGATGGATGTGTAATCCCGTGAGACCTCAACTAGCGGTTTTGAATATAGGCGCTGAACAGTACCCACAAAACTTTGTTGCTCTGGTGTCCAATGTCCTACCAGCTTCTAGGATTTGTATTGCCTCTAAGTGGCACTCACATCTCCCGCCCTCCATGAGCGATTTGGCAGACAGATTGAACAAGGTCTTCCACGATGAGTATTACCTGTCTTTGGACACAACAACTAGGGACCATGTCGTAACTTCTTGGACTCCCTGGGCGGCCTATTCCCTGGCTGTCCCGATCTGTGGCTCTATCTGAATTAGCAATCCTCTACTTAATGTCTAAGTGATATGTTCTGTTCAGATACATTTAAGCTTTGACGCTCACATCCAGTCCCCCCCCCCCCCCCACACCCCTTATGCTTCCCTATTTCCTCACTCTACACCCCCCCTTCCTTTTTTTTTTTCTCTTTTCTCAGAAATGTTGCCTTGTATTCATTTTATCTGTACCTGTTCGCCACCCAGTGGCTTGTGATCGTTATACTTTTCATGCTAATTTCAATAAATATTATTGGAACAAAGAAAATTATATATTTGTTTTTTTTTTTGTGTTTTGTTTTTTTTTTTTAATTCATACACGTGCATTGGCAAGATTGATCCTAGATGTGGGTCAAAGTTGGACAAGTCACCATGATTTTCAGTGGACACGCGGTTAGCAAAGATACACTGATGTATGAAAAGCCCCATAAACTATAATGGGTGCTAGTTGTGTGCATTAGAAACTTTTAATTTTCTTTGTGCAAGTTCTGACATCTAAATGATCCCTAAGGCTAAGTTCACACAAGTGTATAACATATCCAAGCTTCATCAAGAAAAATCACTTTTTTTTTTTTTTTTTTTTTTTAAATTGAACCTGTCAGATCCCTTGTACACCCAGAAATTCTGTCAATACCTATAATCCCTGCCTAACAATCACTTTTATGTATTTGCCTATATAATCAGATCTTTAGAAAAAGTATTTCTAAAGACCGTTTGAGATGCTATTTAGAGCTTTGACTAGTCGAGTGGGTGTTAGTTCCCCCAACTATTCAGCCCACTTAACATGTTGTTATGCCCCTGTGGAGGATTGGACTTGCTGGAGAATTGGAGGGAAGCCCTGATGGGAGTTCAGGGGCGACTAGATGTCTGAATTACTAGAGAATTTGAAGAAAATTCATCTCCACTGGTGTATCCCCTCAACCCGTCTGCCGGGGTTCTCTACCGATCTCTCCCCATTGTGTTGGAGACAGTGTGGGGAGAGGGGCACCCTACCGCATATATGGTGGTTTTGCCCTAATATAGCCCCATTGTAGTCCTTGGTGGCTAGTCTGTTAAGATCTATTATGGGGATCCGGGTAGACCTCTCCCCCCAACAAGCACTTATGAATATAGGTATAGATCAGGTCCCCCGAGATCTCAGAGGTATTGTATCCTATGTTTTAATAGCCTCCAGACAATGTGTAGCGGCCAAATGGAAGTCTCCCTCCCCTCCGACCCTAGGAGAGGTTATAGAGAAGACTAAAGGCCGGGTTACACGCTGAAATGTGGCAATGATCCGACCAACGATGTGGACCACTACCACATTGTGAACTGATCGCTGGTGAGCTGTCACACAGGCAGATTCACCAGCGAGATCGCTGGTAACCATGGTAAACAGCGGGTAACTAAGCTGAGCGCGGCGCTTAGTTACCCGCTGTTTAGCATGGTTACCTGCTCCCAGCTCTTGCTGTGCGGCGCTGGGAGCTTATTTATCGGTCACACGCGCCAATGCTGGGCGCCCAGCGGGACACCAACGATAGATTTATGGTTCTGGCCATAAATCTACGATCAACAACTTATCGTTGCTACGTGTCACACACAACGATATATTTTCAACAATGCTGCAACGTCACCAAACCGGTGACGTTGCGACAATATAGCCCAGATACACACGATGCCTACCAGCTGGCTAACCTGGTGAGAACTGCAGCAAGTCTGAAGAAAGAGCTTTAAATTCAACACATAACTCAGCAACAAATAAGTCAAGTTTTAAAAATAGATATCAGAATATAATCTAGAAACTGATTTCTGCAAGTAACAGTGTAGAATGGGCACCAGATCTGTACAGGCAAGGAACATTGTAATTGAAGCAAGATGTCCTGTCACTTCTAGTGACACTGATGTTTGGATGATGTGTCTTCTGTTATAAACAATCAGTCTGACACTTCAGCCTACAGCTTTTCAGCTGGAAGATCCTTTACGCTTATATCTTGGCAGGATAAAGTGGAGTCTGTCAGCAAATCATTATGTCACACAGCACAAGGAGCTGATTACTCACAAAAATAGAGCAATAAAATATTTCTCTTCATTCTATTGCCCTGTACACCATAACTATAATGACCCATTAAGACTCACCGATAATCATGAACAAGCAGTTGATCATTGGGTGATGGCAATTGTTTTAACATATGTCTGAAGGGGGCCGTAGAATATGATGTGCCTCTATAACGTGGTGGCACAGACTGCACACATGCCGGAGACACAGATGTGTAAAAGAGGCCTGACTGAAATAAAACTGTCAGTCTGTTTGAGGCTCTGACTCTACACTTTGTATATTGTACCAGCAAACTTACTTAAAGACCTTAATTACATCACAGGTCATGTGCACTAAGGAGCCAATCACTGTGAGTGTAATCTTTCATGTGGGAGGAGCTCCATAGGTCCTCACCATTCCACACCTAGGACTGCAATTCCTGTTCTCCAAGTACACAGTCACCAGCAGTTGTAGAGCTGGCGCATTTCGTTCACAGCAGGGAGCCGGCTCTTTGTGCCGACTCGTTCACAAATGACTCATCACTACCACAGACATGGCAGAAAGTTACCCCAAGAAAGAGGAGCACACGAAGCTCCAGAGAGAAGGGAGATACTTGAGGAGGATGATTCTGTACTTCATTTGACCTCGTTCTTACGGCCAGCAAGACTGTATCTCTTTCCCCATGTCTTGTGACTACTTTCCACATGGTTAATTAGTCTTCCATATACAAGGTGGAACTTTCGGGGGAAAGCAATTTGGTGTTTTGCGCTTGAGACTCCGACGTGCTCCCATTGAGAGAGCCGGAATATAATGTTCGAACTTCAATTATTAGTGCAATTTGTTTTTTATATATATAATTCCTTTATCTTTCATTTGATTATCTACTATTCCGCTCTTGCACTGGGAATTTGATATCCTAGTTTTACAGAAATACCCTTTTTATTGACTTTTTTCATTGTTATTGATTATTTGCTGTGATACAGGATATGTCGTTGATTTGAAAATCGGGTTGAGACGAAGAGACCCGTGGCTCCCGCTGAGTGCATAGGCCCCCTTAAACTTGCATACGACCATTATATTTTACAATGGTTACTTTCGCTTAATGTAAAGGTCCTAAATTCAAATGTTAAGAGGAGACTGACCCTCCGGGAAATGCTTAGGTCAGAGGTAGATATGGTCTTCTTACAGGAGACACACTTCACAAAGCATGGATGTTTTAGTTTTGCCCAGCATTGGTATCCTCAAGTTTTTTCAGTGACAGCCTCTGCCCCATCCAGATACAGAAGGTTGAATTAGACCTCCAGGGCCAATTTGTTATTTTGCATGGTTTCATGGGGGGCTTGTCCCTTCTCCTATGTAACCTATATTCTCCGAACTCTAATCTACATAGGTTTGTGGAGTCAGTCCTTGCTTGCCTCCCGCCAAATAAGGGGATGACTGTGGTGGCAGGAGCTTTAATATGGTGTTCTCTGAAAAGACAGCTAGGATGTCCTTGAGTTCACCTGCCCCTACATATCAGAAGACCCCCCCCCCCCCCTATATGTCAAAATTTTTTCGCAGAATGGTGCGTAGATATGTGTTGTATGCCCTGTGGAGTGTGTATAATCTTACTTTTAGACAATTCACTTTCAATATGTTTTGTAACAGGCGCCTAAAGCAGTGTTTTGGGGGAGTGTACAGCGCTTTTGTCACGTATGAAACAGGATGCCCAACAGCAAAGGCGCCTATGTGAAATAAAACTTGAAAAAGGAGAGGGTAGGCTATTGGGTTGTGGAGCCCACTGGGACGGGGTACTCTGTGCCGGACCGGGGTGCTGCTGGGGAATGCCACGGCGGTCCTGGTCCCGTGTTCGCACAATAAAATGGGGTGTATTTACAGGGGACTTGGTTTGTCGTGACGCCACCCACGGGTTGTGGTCAGTAATGGGACCATCGCTGCTGCAGAACCTCCGGGGATGATGTTTGGCAGCTTTAGATAGAACGGCTCCCCGCAGGTAGAGCCTGGTTCCCCGGGGCAGTGTAATTGAAGTCTGCGATGGTTGTTAGATATTGCAGGGAAAGGGGATGATTGTGGAGATGGTGTTGCTTATGAGGGTGATCAAGGCTGGAGTGCAAGGATTACACAAACTCATGGTTTTTGTAGTTTTCCAAGTCTTTACTTTGCAGATGGTATAAGCAGAGTATTGTCCACGGAGTCTGTACCGGGGCCGGGTTGCTCCCACCCCGAACGGGTCCTTGGCTTCCCACTCCTGCACTTTGTGTGAGACACTGCTGCTGCCTTTAGCTGAACTGCTGGCCCTGTCTTCACTCACGGGTACCAATCTACTAGGCAACTTGAGTCTTCCGTGTCACTGACCCCTCCGTATTGCTTTGTTATGGTACAGTGAAGATGGTGGACCTTCACTATTCCAGTATTCACTGTGCTGTCTGTTTCAGGCGCAGCATCGGATCCGGTATTCGTCCTATGCGCTTCTCTGGGGTGAGTTCAGGATAACTCATTGTCCCGGTTGTGTGTTCCTTTACTTTTCCTACTCCTTTCCTCAGACCCTGGCTGTCCTGGAAGTAGACGGTGGACCGTGGGTTGAGCTTAAGGCAGCTCCTTTACTCTCAGGTCCTTCCATCAGTCCTCTCAGGAACTCCACTCCAATTCGACTCTCACTCAAACTGAACTCTCTTCTTCTCCACTGACTGTCACCCCTCCTCTGAGGTAAACATTAGCTCCTCCCACTCTTGCAGGTGCCACTTAAGAGCAGAGTGGTGGGTGGAGCTTATCTACTTCCTAGTGTAGTGTCCAGGGTTGTGTGATGTGGTGAGCTAACCCTTTGTGTTGTTTCTGTGGCACATTAACCTTTGGGGTGCCACAGAGTCACCCCACTATAAGTCTCCTAAAAAAAAATGATAGATCTTAGGAGTCAAATTAAAGCTATTGATCAGGGGAAAGTGGAGAGACTCCTTGCGAATATGGCAATAAAACACACTATATTAGCTAGGAAACTGAGAGATCAAGCTTCCAATTGCACCCTTTATGGCATTAACGATTCATGAGGAACGATTCAATATAACTCCACAACGATAGCTAATATTTTTCATAAGTATTATCCCTCCTTATACTTGCTCCTCCCTGCATTGAATGTCCCATAACCTAATAAAATAGAGATGTTGGATGGATACCTGTCCTCATCTCATCTCGAAAAACTGCTACAGGAAGCTTTGAGTGATTTAAACCAGAGGTTCACAGCGGAGGAACTGGGCCATTAAAAATTTGCCAGGCCACAAAAGCCCCAGGCCCGGATGTTATCCCATATCTATATTATAAAATATATTCTAAAACGTCCACCAACATACTTGCCCCACGCATGGTTCGCCTGTTTAATTTTTTTTATTAATGTTGGGGGGGGGGGGGGTGGTCCGCGACTCACTTCTCCACTTGTTTATCACAGTGATTCCTAAAGAGGGGAAAGATCCTACAGAATGTGTGATCTACCACCCAATAAGTCTATTATTATTATTTAATTATATAGTGCCATTATATTCCATGGTGCTTTACATGTGCAAGGGCAGGCAATTAAACTCAGACTTAAAAAAAATTCACAAAACTTTTGGTGGACCATTTCTCTAATTGGCTCCCCTAGTTGATGTATAAAGATCAAATGGGGTTTGGTTATTCATGTTTCATACACCATACCATGTTGGCCTTTTGTTGCAGCATTGAGGTGTCTATATTCTCAGCGTCAGTGTGTTTGCCACATGCCCACTCTGGGAGCCAACCCATAAGGAACGGCACAAGGCAGGGATGCCCACTTTCCCCTTTATCATATGTCCTGAGTATTGAGCCCTTAGCAATGCAAATACGGAATAAACTAGATATCACTGGGATTCGATTAGAGATAGGTCCTCTTTAAAGGATCTGTCACACACCCTGGTACTATGCAAACTGAATGCAGCATTGAGTGCAGTGTGTCTGCTGCATTCAGGGAAGAGGTCCCCCATGTTTCTACCCCCCTGTAAGCTGTTAAAAAGACTTTAGAAAGTGTACAGATAACGAGTCCAGAGGGACTTATTTAGTAATGAGTCATCGCTGTTGTATGGGGTCCTCCCCGCCTCCAGCCCTCTCCTGTTCAGCCTCCTGTATGTGTCATCGCTGTTGCTAGTCTCCTCCCCGCTTGCAGCCCTCCTGCGCACCCAAGGAATAGGGGGGTTGGCATGTCTGGGCATCTCCCTTTAGGGTCATTCCATATCAAGTGATCCAAATATGAATATTTGTTTTCCCCTGACATCTTTAGATATTTATTATTTTTTTCTATATGAAGTACAACTTTAGTTAATTACAAATAAAAAGTTTTGTATGGTGGGCTATGTTGTGCTCATTGGATCTTTATGTTAATGCTGTATTTGCTTGTTGTGAAAAAAAAATTTTTTAATTATAAATAAAAATGATCTGATTTAAAAAAAAAAAAAAAAAAAGTTTTGAATTTTTTTTTCTTCATCCGTTAATTTTTTACAGATTTTTAAAGTTTTAAAAAAGCTCGAATTTTGGCCTTAGTAACTTTAGTAATTAACTAAAGTTGTACTTTGTTATAGAAAAAATATTTAAAAAATCTAAAGACGTCAGGGAAAAAAAATCATATTTAGATCACTTGATATGGAATGAGCTATTGATGCTATAATAGTTAAATATTTTAAAATATGATCCCATCGCGATTCCCAACTTGAATTTTGGTACAGATGTGGCTAAGAGCATAGTCGACACATGGGCAGTTTTTGGGAATTTTTAAATTAAACTTTTTTTTGGGAAATACGTTTTAAAATTTTGCATTTGCGTTCACATGGGTAAAATATTAACAAAGATCTTCTTGTGACATATCTGGTGAAAGCCTGGACAGTTCTCAGTAGAATGGTGTTTATTTTGTCTCTCTTATTTCTAGCCTGAGTTAAGAGGAGAAATGTAAAGGCAGGCAACACCGAAATTCACACTTTTTCCAAACTTTGAAAATCAATTAAAAAAAAAATTTAGAATTATCTTCACATTTTGCATTGTCTGACATGCTATTATCAAATAACAAAATCTCAAAAGAATTAAAAATATAGAGGTAAAAATCATTGGTTCACTTGTCATGGAATGACCCTTTACTATTATGCTGCACACCTGCGCCATGTGCCTGCGTAGTCAGTAGAGTATTGAGAACCTCCCTTTTCACCAAGAATTTTTATAGAGAATTTTTAGACTTTTATATGTAGATAATTTTCTTTTGATCACTAAATTATTTTTATAAGGTTTTTGTTTGTTTTTTTTACCAAAAAGCTTTTTGTAAAAAAAAAAAAAAAAATTTTCCCATACAAAAGGTTTTAAACAAATTTAATTCTTATATGATCTTCTAAAAGTTTAAAAGTTCGGGACAAGTTTTGCTTTAAGATGAAATCATTTATTTTACCATATTGTGTACAGGAAAATTGGTAAAAAATTCCAAGTGTGGTGAAACTGCAAAAAAGTGCAATTACATGTTTGTTGTTTTAGGTTTTTTACTCATCATATTCACTATATAGTAAAATTGACATGTTGGTATGATGTCTCAGGTCAGTATGAGTACGTAGATATTAAACAGGTATACTTTTACTGTTATCTAAGTGATGAAAAAAAATTTAGAAACTTTTAAAGAAAAAGAATTGCGTCATTTTTTGGGATCTGCATTTTATAGCAATGATTCATAAAACATAATTTTTGCGTTTGGACTTTTTTTTCCGTTACGCAGTTAACAGATCTGATTGATTTTATATTTTTCATAGATTGGGCATTTCTGAACATAGCGATACCAAATTTGTGTATTTTTTTAAGTTTTATTTTTCATAGCACAAAATGGGGGTGATTTGAACTCATGTATTTTGTTCATGCTTTTAAAAACTTACTTTTTTTTTTTCATTATTTTACACTGGCCACCAGAGGGCCTCAGTGATCTACAGTCTGATCGCTTCCATTGTCTTTAGATGAGATGCTGCTCATCTAAAGACAATGGGAAATTATCACTCCCTGCTTGTGATGTCACTCGGACAGCACAGACAGGAAGTGAATCGGGACAGCTTCCAGGGACATTAGGAGACCCCAGAATGAGGGTCGTGGTCTAGTGCTTGATGTGAGCGGTCGGGTGGCTGAGCTCCTCCGCTGCTAATCCTTCAGTTAATCCTGCTTGGAGCCCGAATTTTACCAGTAACTACTCCGGTGTCGATGCTCAAAGGTCCCAGGAGCCCAGTGAGAACATCAGAGTGGTGCAGGGGGCCCGAGATGGTGCGGAGAAGGCAAAGTGACATGGGGACCAGGTGCAGCACACAGGCCCAAGATGGCACTGAAAAGGAGGAGGCGGGACGACTGAGCGCTGCTAATGAACAGAGGCTGGAGATTGTGGAGAAAAAGGTTTGCGAGGGGCACTGACAGAAGAGAGTGACCTGCATGAGGCGGAGGCAGGGGCAGAAGAGGATACAGAGGACACTGAGGGAGACGAGAACAAAGAGGAGGGCAGCTATGCACAGAGAGACCCTGGCAGTGAGGGACTAGGTGATGCTGGAGACCTTGCTGAGGGGCAGCACACTTTGAAGGATGTTTTCCACATTGTCTCCTTCTGTAAGACTGCTCTAACTACCCTAACCCAAAGAGTGTATGGGCTGAAAGAGGAGATGGTGGGATTTAAGGAGGTGCTGCACAAATTTGATGTCAGAATGGGTGCTGTGAAGGAGATAGTGAGTGCCCCTGAAGATCATTTAACCAAAATGCAGAAAACCCAGCACCAGCACACACAAAAGATATCTGATGTGGCTATCAAAAATGATGACTTGGAAAATCGGTCTAGGAGAAACAATTTTCGTATTGTTGGTGTACCTGAAAAGACAGAGGGCAATGTCCCTACAGCTTTCATTGAACACTGGCTGCTCACTAAATTGATGAATTGATAAATTGAACTGCAGGGACAGAGACAATATTCTGCGTAATGCCAGGACGACCAAGGACCTTACAATTAATGGATATTGAGATATATCCTGATTACTCAGCTGAGGTCCAGAAATTATGCATGTGGTACAGTGAGGTGAAGAAGAAACTTAGAGCATTGGAAATGGCATATTCCATGCTGTCCCCTTCAAAGCTACGTGTGGTGGACTTGGGGAGTGTCTAGTTCTTCCAGTCCCCAGAAGACACTACTAAATGGTTGGAGCTCAATATTAAAGAGATCAGAGCTGAGGACAAACCAAAGTGAAGGTCCAGCTCAAAATTAGACTAGTAGGTGGAGTGATACACTGACATGGTGGTCTGAAGTGCCCAAGAAAGAAGGGACTACTACTCATACGGTTTACAGTTTTGCATAATGTCTATTTTGTGGACTCCTATTGTTGACTAAGATGGTGAAAATTGTGGAGGCTTATAGAGTTTTAAAATAAGTGTTAACATACATGACGCTTCATCGGCGATTGGGTTTACTTTACACCCACTCTCTACGGTTAGAAACATATATGGAGAGAGATTTGGTGGGGGTGGTGAGTTATTGGGGTATGGATGTAATGGGATAGTTGTTTGGGATGGATCTAGGGGAGGGGGAAGAGGAGACTGTAATATGGAATGGAATGATCCAGGATGGGCAAGTAGGCTAAAAATACTTAGCTGGAATGTACAGGGGCTGTCAGACGGTGCCACAAGAGCAGCAATTTTGAGTCATGTTAAAACACGTAACCCTTCCATAACATGTTTACAGGAGACACATCTGGTTAGCAACAAAGTTCATTTGTTAGAAAGGAAATGGACTGCAAAGGCTTATCATTCCACATACTCGGCATATGCTAGGGGGGTGTTGGTGCTGATATTCGCTCATACACACTATGAGACTGAAATACATATAGACCAAGAAGGACAGTATGTGTTTATAATTTGTAAACACTTTGGACATCGAATGACTATTGTGGCTCTGTATATACCACCCCCATATTTTAAAAATAAATCCAGGAGGTATTGGAGTTGTCAACAAGGGGGGTGGGGGCTCCACTATTGATAATTGGGGACGTGAACAACATCATTAATGAATTTTGGGATAGAGTTAGACAGGGAATAATGGAAGATAGGTGTGAGAAACTAACCTCATTGGCAATTATATTGGTGAGACTGGTCTTATAGATTTGTGGACAGTTCGGAATGGTGATAAGAGGTGTTACTTGTGTTTGTGTTGTGACACATAACACATGGTCTCATATAGACCTGGCACTAGGCAATTTTGGTATGGATAGGATTGTATCTCCTGAGAGTGATTTATGATCATAGCTCCCTGAAAGTCTTTGTTCAAGTTGGGTATACAAGGGGTCAAAGAGGTGCTTGGCAGGTACACCCAGAATGGCTGAAATGTATCCACACGGGGAACATTAAAAGGGAGTTAGAGATGTTCTTCCAAGTGAATGATGGCAGTGCAGCAACACATGTGGTTTGGGATGCCATGAAGGCCTACTTAAGGGGGCTTTTTATTAGGGACATAGCAAGACGCAAAACACAAACCAGTAGGACTGATCAAGCAGTCAGGGATCAATTGAGTATGGCAGAGGAGGACATGATAGTTAATCCTTCAGGGGCTGCACAGAGTAGGTTGCCGGTAGCACATGAGGAAATGAACAGGTTGATTTACAAGAGGTGGACAGGAAGGGGGCATTTGAGGTCATTATTCGATGAAGAGGGCGAGAGAGTAGGCTACTTGCTGTCGGTGGTGTCTGCTGCACAGAGGGAGTCAGCCTACGTGTATAAATTAATAAAAGAGAATTGAGAAGTAGTTACCAACACAAATGATATTCTGGAGGTAGTTACAGAATTATACACACGGCCATATACCTCTGCGAAGCAGGCCACTGACCAATGGAGGGGTCCTTGGAAGGGGTGGAGATGCCTACAATTGGAGGAGGAAGATAGACAGATTGGATGATCCCCTGACCATAGAAGAGGTAGAGAAGGCGGTGCTCTCCATGTCCAATGACATGGCTTTGGGGTCTGATGGTATTCCTGGAAAGGTATATAAGAAAGTGGTGGAGGTACTGTCGCCAAAACTGAAGAGAGTGTTTGAGAAGGTGTTGGAGAGGGGTGCACTGTCGAAACCCATGGGTGAGACTGTCGTGGTAGTTATTCCCAAAGAAGGAAAGATGCCATGTCGGCAGAATCCTATAGACCTCTGCTGACAATGGATGACAAAATCCTTGCTAAGATTTTGTCGGCCCAATTAACTGATGTTATCCAGAAAATTATACATTCAGATCAATCGGAATTTATGCCGAATAAAGCCAAGGTGATTCATATAAGGAGGTTGTACCTGAATTTACAGCTACCAGCGGATAACAGTGGTCAAAGGGTAGTGGTTTCTTTAGACGCAAGAAGGGCATTCGATAGTGTAGAATGAAGTTATTTATGGAAGGTGCTGACATGTATGGGGTTTGGGCCTACTTTTATTTCCTTGGTGCGGCTCCTGTACTCCTCTCCAATGGCTAAAATCAAGGTAAACTGGAGGTGTCTTGGGCGGTCACTTTGCACAGGGGCACAAGACAGGGGTGTCTGTTGTCGCCATTATTGTTTACGGTGGCAGAGGAGCCGTTAGCAGCTAAGATTAGAGAGTCAGATGGGGTCACAGTATTTAGGTACAACGTAATAATTATGTAGAAAATTGCTCTTTACACTGATGACATATTATTGTTTCTGGAAATCCTGGGGAGGCGTTAAACAGTGCTATGGAAATCATTGAAAATTTTGGTGCCTTGTCGGGCCTTTAAATCAATTGGCACAAGTCTAGTATTAGGGCTGTAGACCGGGAAATAGTTGTGGATGAGTTGGCAGAAAAAGGTAGACAACTTGGACTTGTACAACAATTTAAGTACTTGGGGATATGGATTGCACTTCCACTTTCAAATTTTATTGACCTCAACCTGAACCCGCTGTTGGAGAGATTTAAAGTTTAAGGCTGGAATGTGGTGTAAATTACAATTATCAGTGGTGGGTCATATTAATTTAATTAAAATGGTGCTGATACCACAGTTGATGTATATATTCCACAATGCCCCAATCTGGCTCCCGAAGAAGCAATTCCATTGATTCAACACTATCTTTACAAAATTCGTTTGGGGAAAGAAACAAGCGAAGATTAAAATGGAGACACTGCAGAGGGGTAAAGAAGAGGGGGGTGTACTACTTAGTGGTGCACGGACAACACTTCAGGCGATGGTGTGGGGTGGAGCACGAGGGTTCTGTGCCTAAGATTCTGGTGTATATGACGGAGAGGCTCTTGAGCTCAGAGGCTGGGAGCTTTAAAAGGCTGGGACGAATATACCCCACGACGGGACTGATACACAAGATAGGGGAATGCATTAAATCTCTTAGGGGAGTCAATGGCCTAACTATATACTCACCTATCTGGAACAATGAGAATCTGAGCTTAATAAACTGGGAAGTTTTGCTAATTGGAAGGAGAAAGGAATACACTATATATGTCAGTTGATGGAGAGAGATGAAATGAAAACATTTAAGAAATTGAGGGAAGAGTTTGAACTTTCTGAGACGTGTGGGTTCCAGTATCAACAGATCCAGCATGCATGTAAGACTCAACATAAAATAACGAATACGCAGATACAAAAAGATATTTTGTTGGATTATGTGTTTGTGGCGGGAGGGACAAAGGGGGTAATTTCAGGTATATATCACGACTTCCTGCATACATTTTTGAGACGGTACCCGGTGAGGGCTAAGGGAAGATGGGAAGAAAATGTGGGTGATATGACGGATGACAAGTGGGATGCCATATTTGAGTACATTCCCAAATTATCCTTGAGTGAACCTGGTAGATTATCCCAATTATATGTTGCTCATAGGACATATAAAACACTGGACTTACTGTTTAAAGCAGGAGTGAGAGACAACTCAAGATGTCCCAGGTGTCAAGCGGACCAAGCAGGTATGCTTCATATGATGTGGTCCTGCCCTAGACTGTCGGCGTACTGGATTACGGTGATCAATAAGATTAAAGTCATGTATGTGTGATAGGTAGGGACCCGCAGACTTGTGTGCTTGGGTACATGGAAGAAATGAATACTACTAATGCACATAAGCTAGCTATAGCAAAAATACTGTACGTGGCTTGTAAATTGATTGCATGATGATAGATTGAAGAAGAGTCCCCGTCCAGGGGTCAATTTATTACACAAGAAGAAAAAAGTTTTGGTACTGTGTTAGCCAGCTGAGAAAATGTTGATTGCTCTCAGTGAGAGAAACAAGATAATCTTGTAGTTGTGTAAATTAAGAAACAGCTGCACTCACATGGTTTGCAGTCACGTGTCAGGATTATATTCCAGTATCACGGGGTACAAGTGTAGGGAGGGAGGGGTGCAGGGTCGGACAACGGTAAACCGTTCCACGCAAGTTGCGCTTCTATGAGTCCTGTGCCCGCACACCTCTGCTACAGGACTTTGGAGAGACTACGGAATAACTTTATTCATGTTTTCTACAGCAACAAGAAGGTTCAGATGGAAATACAAACTTTAAGGAGCACACTTACTTACACAGCAGAGCATGCAGGATTTTTATACTTCACTGCAATCATACTTTTTATACCACAAGAAGAAGAAGAAGCTGAAGAGACTTCGACTGAAAGCAGGATTATTCTCGAATACCAGCCAATTTCCTCATAACCACAACAGCATGGAGCAAAACTGCCGGAAGGACACAGGTTACTGTCAGCTGTGTTATTAATTTGTCATCTCACAAACGCACAAATCTAGAACTCAGTGCGCTTTCTAGAGGTCTCACGTTTTGTCCCACAAAATCTCTAGACAAAACTGAACTGTGTAGTGACATGGAAGAACACTTTAGGAGGCTGAGACCGAAAGATTACTTTGATGATAAAGAAAACTTGAGGCCTCTAAACAGCCTAACACAAGTGCAACTAAGTAAAAAGAAAACCACTGTCTGGACACCTCGTCCTGGCAGCAACACCATTTTGGATCAATATATTGACTCATTCAGACATTTAGTACAATCCACAATATTAGATAAAAAAACAACAGAAATATCTAATATCAGTGTGCAAGAGAGAAAGGCAATTTAAAGCCTGAGATCACTATTAAGCCTGCAGACAAAGGTGGGGCCATAGTTCTTCTGGATACAAAGGACTACGTTAATGAATGACACAGACAGCTGAAGGATATACAGTACTGCGCCAAACTGGATGAGGACCCGACTCCAAAATATATGAGGGAGGTGAGAAGACTCATCAAATGTTTGGGTACAGATTCCACAAACCTTCTGGACTTTAATACCTGAGGATCCAAGGATGGGAGGTTTCTATATGCTTCCCAAAATTCATAACCCAGGGAGACCGATCATCTCAGAGGTGGGAACACTCACTGAAAGAATCTCTGGGTGGGTAGAAAATATCCCTAAACCACTGGTAATGAAGACAGACAGCTATATACAGGACACAACGGACCTTTTAAATAAGCTCTTTACAATAGGTACCCACCCCGAGAGTACCATCTTAGCCACCATGGATGTGGAATCCTTATATTCTAACATCCCACACGAAGATAGACTTACTGCCTGCCGATTGTTTCTTGAAGTCAATGGGATCCCTTCTGAATCCAGCACTAAGGCTCACCAGATTTATCCTCACGCACAACATTTTCTCTTTTGGTGAAGATCTGTATTTAGAACACACAGGGACCGCTATGGGAAGCAAAATGGCCCCCCAGTATGCCAACCTTTTAATGGCTTAACTGGAAAATGACTTTTTTGCCTCCTGCCCCATCAAACCCTTGGCGTACTTCCGTTTCATTGATGACATCTTAATAATCTGGACTGAAACTGAACATGAACTTCTAAAATTCCATGACAATTTCAACAAATTTCATCCCACCATAAACCTGACACTGGACCACTCAAAAACAGAAATCAACTTTCTTGATACCACCATAAAAATTCTAAATGGCTCAATCCAGACATAGGTGTATCGGAAACCGATTGACCATCCCACATACCTCAGATGGGACAGTTTCCACCCGATACACATTAAAAAAGAGAATTTTGTTTACGTACCGTAAATTCTTTTTTCTTGAATCATCAATGGGAGACCCAGACAATGGGGTTTAGGGCACTGCCCTCCGGAGGCCACACTAGGTACTACAAGTTTGTAGACACCGCCCCCTCCGCTTATAAACCCCTACCGCAGGATATATCCTCAGTTTGGTCCATAAGCTGCGAGGAGGCAAACCACACCCGAACTATTGGGAAGACCGTACATAGACGGTGCCACAACCGAAAAACAACTCTGTCCCAACAGGGGACAGTCCCAAGGAATAGTAACATCCAACGGAACACTGGGTGGGTGCTGGGTCTCCCATTGATGATTCAAGAAAAAAGAATTTACGGTACGTAAACAAAATTCTCTTTTTTCTGATCATCATAATGGGAGACCCAGACAATGGGGATGTCCTAAAGCAAACCCCAGGGCGGGAAGAGTTCCTCAAAAGACGTTGAAATACACAGTCCCTCTCAAAGATGGGCAACCGCCGCCTGGAGGACCCGCCTGCCCAAACTTGCATCCGCAGAGGCATGGGCATGCACCATATAGTGCTTAGAGAAAGTGTGCAGGCTGGACCAAGTGGCCGCCTGACACACCTGTAGAGCCGAAGCGCGATGTCGCAAAGCCCAGGATGCACCGACGGCTCTAGTCGAATGCGCCTTCAGACCCACCGGTAGAGGCAAACCAGAAGCCCGGTAAGCCTCTTGAATGGGCGCCTTGATCCATCTGGCCAAGGTTGATTTGGACGCCGCGGACCCCTTACAGCGGCCCGCCGTAAGGACGAACAAAGAGTCCGAATTCCGGAAGGAGGCAGTCCTGGACACATAAATGCGTACAGCCCTCACAAGATCCAGAGTGTGAAGGTCGCGCTCAACCTGATGAACGGGAGCGGGACAAAATGATGGGAGAACAAATCTTGATTCAAGTGGAAAGTGGAAACCACCTTTGGCAAGAATTCAGCCCGTGGGCGCAACACCACCTTGTCCTGGTGGACTACCAGGAAAGGTGACTTGCACGAAAGTGCCGCCAATTCTGAGACACGTCTCAGGGACGTAATTGCTACCAGAAAAACCACTTTCTGAGCCAGCCGGGAGAGAGAAACTGCTCTTAGTGGCTCGAATGGTGGTTTCTGCAGAGCCGCCAGGACCATATTAAGGTCCCAAGGGTCCAGCGGTCGCCTGTATGGCGGGACCACCCGAGACACCCCCTGCAGAAATTGACGGACCTTCGGGAGGAGAGCCAAGCGCCTGTCAAACAGCACTGAAAGCGCTGATACCTGGCCCTTCAGGGAGCTGAGGGATAAACCCAACTCCAAGCCCGACTGTAAAAAGGCCAACAGAGTTGGAACTGACAAAGGCCACGGTGACCGTCCACCAGATGCACACCATGTGAAAAAGATCTTCCACGTTCTGTGGTATATCTTTCGTGATACGGGTTTTCTAGCCCGATTCATAGTGTCAACCACTGTAGGAGAGAACCCCCTGGATGTCAGAAGCCAGGCCTCAAGAGCCATGCAGTCAATCTGAGGGCCCTGGAATTGAGGTGGAAGAACGGGCCTTGAGCGAGCAGATCTGCGCGGTCTGGAAAAGCCCACCGGTTCCCGCCTGACAGTTGCCACAGATCCGGATACCAGGACCTCCTGGGCCAATCCGGAGCCACTAGAATGGCTTTGCGGCATTCCGTCCTGATTTTCCACAGGACCTTGGGAATCAGAGCTAGAGGCGGGAACACATATGGTAGTTGAAAACTGGACCAACGCAGGACCAGGGCATCCGCCCCCAGAGACTGAGGGTCCCACGATCTCGCCATGTATTGCGGCACCTGATGATTCAGCCGCGAGGCCATCAGATCCACATCCGGGATACCCCATCTGCTGCAGATGTCCCGGAAGACGTCCAGATGAAGAGACCATTCTCCGGCGTCCATCCCCTGCCGGCTCAGGTAGTCGGCCTCCCAGTTTTCGACCCCTGGGATGTGTACTGCGGAGATCAGACAATCGTTGTCTTCCACCCATGATAGAATGCGGTGGACTTCGGCTAGGGCCTGCGCACTCCTGGTTCCTCCCTGATGGTTTATATAGGCGACGGCCGTCGCATTGTCGGACTGAACCCGAATGGGTTGTCCTGACAGGAAGGTCTGAAAGGCCAGGAGTGCTAGATAGACCGCCTTTATCTCCAGCACATTGATTTGCAACGCCGACTCCGACTGTGTCCATAGGCCTTGAGCCCTGTGGTGTAAGAACACCGCGCCCCAGCCCTTGAGACTGGCGTCGGTGGTCACCACTAACCATGACGGTTTGAGGAAGGACCGGCCCCGTGACAGGTGATATGGCTGGAGCCACCACTGCAGGGAATCCCTGGTCGGTTGGGAAAGGACCACCAGCCGATTCAGAGAGGACGTCCTCTTGTCCCACCTGTGAAGAATTTCCAGTTGTAGGGGACGGAGGCGAAATTGTGCGAAAGGCACCGCCTCTATTGCCGCCATCATGCGTCCCACCAGCTTCATCAACACCCGTAGGGATGAGTGCGGTGACAGGAGAATATCTTGTACTCCTGATTGGATGGCCAGCTGTTTGACTCGTGGGAGGGACACCAGAGCCGTGTCCGTGTGGAAGTCCATACCCAGGTACGTCAGAGACTGGGTCGGCACCAGGGTGGATTTCTGGATATTGAGAAGCCACCCAAACTGTTCCAGAGACTGTATGGTCACCTCCAGGCTTTTCTGACAAAGGTGTTCCGATGGCGCCCTGACCAGCAGGTCGTCTAGATAGGGTATGACGGCGTGGCCCTGCGCATGCAGAAGAGCCATCATTGAGGCCATCACCTTCGTGAACACCCTCGGTGCCGAGGCCAACCCGAAAGGCAGCGCCACGAACTGGAAGTGTTCGTCCCCCACTGCGAATCGCAACCAGCGTTGATGAGCCGGTGCAATGGGCACGTGAAGGTAAGCGTCTCGTATATGTATGGACGCTAGGAAGTCTCCCTGTGACACAGCCGCGATCACGGAGCGTAGGGATTCCATACGGAACTTCCGAACCAACACGTGACGGTTGAACAACTTGAGGTCCAGAACCGGGCGAAAAGAGCCGTCCTTCTTCGGGACGATAAAGAGGTTGGAGTAAAAACCCCGGAACCTCTCTCCCGTAGGCACTGGGACCACTACTCCGTCTCTGCGTAGTCCCTCCAACACCAGATAAAAAGCCTGAGCCTTTTCTGGGGATGGAACCGACCGATGGAATCGGTGTGCAGGCATCGACGTCAGCTCTATCCTGTAGCCGCACGAGACAACGTCTCGGACCCACTGATCTTGAACGTGGAGCAACCATCTGTCCTGAAAACTGGACAGGCGGCCCCCCACTTGTGGGACGGCAGGACGAGAGAGTGAGTCATGCGGAAGCGGGTTTAGGGGTGGCAGCCGCCGCCCCCGTTGGCTTCTTCTGGCGACCCTTGGGGCGCCACTGATTAGAGGGTTTGCCCCCTCTCTCTGTGCGAGCGGACGAGGCTGACGGCTGTGAGCTGGAACGAAAGGACCACTGTTTAGGGTTCCTTTTGACAGTATACCGTGGTTTAGGTTTATTCTGCGGGATATTAGACTCCGCAGAATCCTTTATCAGCTTGTCCAGCTCGGTTCCAAACAGCCTGTCACCTGAGAATGGAAGATTCTGCAGAATCTTCTTTGACGTGGCATCTGAGTCCCATAGACGCAGCCACAACAAACTGCGAATCGCTATAGCATTGGCCGAAGCCACAGCAGAGCGGGTGGCAGTCTCTAGGGTCGCCGTCCTGGCGTAATCCGCGTAGGCCTTTGCCCTGTTGGTAATCGCCAGGATCTCTGAATTGGACCCCGCCAGGTCAGTGATACCGTCCAAACAGGTGGTAATCGCCTGTAGGGTCCAGACCGTGGCGAAATTAGGGGCAAATGAAGACCCCACAGCCTCATAAGAAGACTTGGCGAGTTGTTCGACCTGTCTGTCCGTCGCGTCCTTCAATGAGGAGCTATCAGAGGCAGAGAAAAGAGAGCGTGCAGCAATCCTGGTCATGGAAGCGTCCACCTTTGGGGACTGTGACCACTCCTGAAGCACCTCCTGGGGAAAGGGGAAGCGAGTGTCCTTAGATTTGCGGACATAACGCCGCCCAGGGTGAACCCTGGGTGCTCTAACAACCCTTCCAAAATTAGTGTGGTCCATAAAGGAGCCACACGAACGAGCCTCAGGCTGCAACCACTGATATACCTCCTTCGGGTGGAGTTCCACCTCTTCAGGGGGTGCCACGAGATGTAGAGTCTCGTTGATGGAGGACACCAGATCCTCCACCCCATCCGGTGGTTCGGACATAGACTCGAGTATTGAACCCCCATCATCCTCGTCACCATCAGAGTGACGCTCCTCCTCAGAGAGGTTCTGGATCTCGGGTGATTCGTCACGGCGAGCCCGCTCAAGGGGTCTCGCGGTTAAACCGGGTGACACCCGGGGGTATGAAGGAGCGACTGGGCTTTCCAGTCTCCTCGTCAGTGCCTCCAGGGATTGCGACATGGAGGACAGTTTGGACAACACAGATTCATTAATCTTATTCTGTGTCTCCCATGGCCCTGGGATCACCTGAACCTCAGGGTACAGCACCGGAGCCGCTGTCTCAGCAGAATCAGCTCGGGCCTCTGGGCGTCCGCAGTTATTGCAGGATCCCCCAACCAGTGTCCCATTGCAAGTAGCACAGACAATGGTGGTACTGGCCGCCTTAGCAGCACTCTTCCTCGCTGAGGACATACCCACAGCAGGGGAAAATAAGCCAAACAGAGAAAGAACCGGAATACCGGTGGCTTACCGACCGCGTCAATGCGGTGGAAGGGAGCGATGTGTGTGTGGCCTCCGCTAGGGTTATGACCGGTCTCCCCGGGAGTGCAGCCGTGCACCAAATCAGATCCCAGCCGGGAAGTGAGGGGAAGATGGCCGCCGCCGTACAAGCTGTGGGCGGGCCCAAAAACACGCGGGAAGCACACACACACGCCCAGTGACGTCAGTCTCTGGCTGCTCCACATTTCTCCAGGCAGCCATCATTAAATGTGGTGCCGGAGCCCGCAGTGCGGGAGGTATCAATATTATACCCAGGGCTGCATACAAAATTCTGAAGCCCACAGCCGCAGCCCCTGTGACACACAGGGCGGTCAGCCAGGGTGACCCCAGCACAGGGTACACCATCAGAACCGCGGACCCGAGGGTACGCGCGGTCTGAGTGTCAGAACCCATAAGGGCCAGACACTACCCCCAGGCACACCGGAGACACCTAAGGTACCTCAGTGCCGGTCCGGTCTGTAAGCACCATTAAGGGAGGCCTCGGACGGGGGTTCAGCACCAGTCCGGTCTGTAAGCACCATTTAGGGAGGCCTCGGACTGGGCTGGCTCCAGTCTGGTCTGTAAGCACCATTTAGGGAGGCCTCGGACGGAGCGGAGCTGTGCAAGGCTCCTATCTCCCACTTCCCAGAGCCCCCAAGGAAGGATGGGAAGGAGTGCGGCAGCGTACCGGGGGGACACAATGTGTCCAGGCTCCAGGCCCTCCGGTACCTCAACCTGTGTGTTCCCCGAAGGTGAACAGGGAGACTGCCGGAGGTCCCCGACCGGGACCTTTTTACCTTGTCTTCATACGCCATCACGTGAGCTGTGAGAATGCTGTGAAGTGCAAGCAAAGCGCGTGATCCTCCGAGCACACTAAGTTTAAAACTGAGGATATATCCTGCGGTAGGGGTTTATAAGCGGAGGGGGCGGTGTCTACAAACTTGTAGTACCTAGTGTGGCCTCCGGAGGGCAGTGCCCTAAACCCCATTGTCTGGGTCTCCCATTATGATGATCAGAAAAAGTCCATTGTCTACAGCCAGGCCCTCAGATATAACCGTATTTGTTCTACCCCAGCGGAAAGGGATAAACACTTAAATCATCTAAAGACATTTTTAAACCAAGGCTACCACCCCACCTCCATTGCAGATCAGATCTTTAAAGCCACCAGAATCCCTAGAAGTCAAGCTCTCTAATACAAAGAAAAAGAAGAGAACCATCGTGTCCCTCTGCTGGTGACCTACAACCCACAGCTAAAGGTATTAAGGAAAACTGCCAGGAAACTTCACCATATCCTACACAAGGATGACCGACTAAAAATAATATTCAAAGACCCTCCCTAGCTGTGCTACAGGCAGCCTACCAATTTAAGAAATATCATAGTCCAGAGTTCGATGCCCTTGGATACAGCAAGAGGAACGTATCCATGCAATGTGAAGAGCTGCAAGACCTGTGCTCACATAGAGACCAGATT
The DNA here is from genome assembly GCA_033576535.1 of Allobates femoralis. Lineage (NCBI taxonomy): Eukaryota > Metazoa > Chordata > Amphibia > Anura > Aromobatidae > Allobates > Allobates femoralis. The sequence goes on along the minus strand of JARQOC010000003.1, from coordinate 680,781,381 downwards.
CAGATCACCAACTCACAACAGGATTATAAGATTCCTGGGACATTCACATGCTCCTCTTCCAATGTTGGGTATTTAATTATTTGCACTATATGTCCTGTGGGGACTTTTTGTGTTGGTGAGACTGGACAACAGCTAAGAGTAAGGATGAAGTCTCATCGTCACACAATTACACACAAAAAAATCCATTTTCTAGTAGCCAAACATTTTTCTAGTCAAGGACATAACTTTGAAAACATGAAAGTTTTAATTTTGAGAGGCAATTTCAAATCAAAAAAATATCGAAGGGTCTGTGAATCCAAATTCATTAGAATATTCGATTGTATCCAGGATGGGTTAAACCTAAGTGATTGATTTATGGCTCATTATAACATCTGAAGAATGTTGTTCAAAGACACTGAAGTCTTAAGACACCAGGTTTTCATATGGTAAAAAATGTTTGTACTGTGTTAGCCAGTAGATAGAAAAATATTAGAATCTGAGAGTCCTCAGTAGTTGATACCTTTTAATCGCTAACTGAAAAGATGGTAAGCATAGCAAGCTTTCGTGACACTTCGTCAGGCTGATAATGATACAAATTCTGAAGACACATACATGTATACATAAGCAGGGTTAGATTCTGTAGTAAATAAGACAGGTGACCTAAAGCAGAGTCAGGCTAGGGAGCGGGAAAGGAGCTGGGAAAGTAAAGTCAAAATTCTAAGATAAGAGGAACCGATTGTATTATTGTTCTATGATTAGAGGCCTGTGGACACCTGAAGAGACCAATCATTTCATGTGTGGGCATCCTCACTGAACAAATTTCTGGGTGAGTAGAGGGTGTTCTCAAACCCCTGGTAAAAGAGACACCCAACTACGTTCAGGACACAACTGACGTATTGAATAAACTGTCAGCAATAGATCCTCTACCAGAATGAACCATCCACGCCACCATGGATATGGAATCTCTGTACAGCAACATCCCACACCAGAATGGATTAAATGCCTGCAAAACCTTCCTGGAAAACACAGAAATTGATTCTGACTCTGTGATGAAGCTTACAAAATTCATCCTCATGCACAACTACTTTACATTTGAAGACAACATATATTTACAGGAGACTGGCACAGCAATTGGATGCAAAATGACACCACAATATGCAAATCTTTTCATGGCCAAGCTTGAAGGTGACTATTTATCCTCTTGTCCTATCAGGCCTCTGGCCTACTACCATTATATTGATGACATTTTAATCATCTGGACAGAGTCTAAGCAACAGCTGAAGACATTCCATGAACATTTTAATCAGTTTCATTCCACCATCAACTTAACACTCAACTACTCCTGCACTGAAATCAGCTTTCTGGACACCATCATTAAGTTACAGAACAATGAAATAGAGACATCCCTGTACCGGAAGCCAATTGACTGTCCAACATATCTCCGATGGGACAGTTTTCATCCAAAACACATAAAAAACTCTATTGTGTATAGCCAGGCCATCAGATACAATCGGACATGTTCCAACCCTACAGATAGAGACAATCACCTTGAGGACCTCAGAAAGACCCTTTAGAACCAGGGTTACCATCCAAGAGCAATCGAGAACCAGATTACAACAGCCACCAGAATATCAAGGCATCATCTCCTACATTACAAAACCAGAGAAGAAAACACCACCAGAGAAATAGTCACCTACAATCCAAGTCTGGAGGTGCTAAGAGGAGCTGCATGGAAACTGCAACCACTCCTATAAAAAGATGCCCCTCTAAAATCAATATTTCCAGATCCCCCACTGTTGTGTTTTAGACAACCTCTGAATCTAAAAAACATCATTGTCAGAAGCGCCCTATCCTTTCCAACAGCAATAGGAATCTTTCCCTGCAACCAGAACAGGTGCAAAACCTGTCCATCGGACAAGATAAAGATTCCTGGGACAGATCAGGACTACAAGATCCCAGTTAACTTCAGTTGCATCACACGCAATGTAGAGTGTTGTGGATTCCTTGAATGGAATTTCTAGTTTGGAGCTCCCTCGTGTGGCTGAGACTGGTGATGCATCTACTCTGTCTGTGAGAGATGTATCACCTGAATCTGATAATGACTGGAGGGTTAGTTCGGACTGGGATATTTAAGTGTGCTGATTTGGTCGGCTCTTTGCCAGTGGTGAATTGTTCATGAGGTGACTGCTTGTCTTCTGCCTTCTCCTGGTCCTTGCTGAATCCCTTACAGATAAGTGAATGGTTTTTCTGCAAATCTGTGGCTCATTTGGAATGTGCCTTTTGTATCTGAATTACTCATGTTTCTGCTCTGAGTGTAGGATTTGTTTGTCTGTATAAGTGTTGTTTTTTTCCCTGCATTCAGTTAGGGAGGAATTTCTCCCTAGTCCATTAACCATTCCATTACCTGTCTGTAGTTCCCAGTTTTGTTTAGTGTCAGTTTTACTGACTTTGGAATTGTTCGCAGGAGTCTTGTTGGTTTAGTGGGAGGCGAGTCCGTGTGGGCTCAGATTTTTTGCATATCCAGCAGTTGTTTTTTTTTGGATAGGCTTTGCTGCTCGTCGCGGAAGTAATCCGTCCTCTCCTTTCTCTATTTAGTTATAGTTGGGCCTCTCTTTGCTTGTGTCTATTTTCTGCCTGTGTATTGTTTTTAACCTCCATTAACCGTCCGTATTTGTGGGGGGCTTGCTATTCCTTTGGGGTCTGCTCCGAGGCAGTCAGGTATTTCCTGTTTCCGTCTCTAGGTTTAATTAGTCCTCCGGCTGTGCTGAGACGCTATAGGGCATCGTAGTGCACTCCATGGCTACTTCTAGTTGCAGGGATTCCGCGACCAGTATTCGTGTCCAACCTCTCCTGTGAACACCACATGTTACTCCTCAGTTGCCGGTTCATAACAGTGGTGTATTTAATTATATGTACCAAATGTCCAACAGGTGGCATGTACGTAGGGGAGACACAACAAAAATTCAGAACAAGAATAAATTCTCATCGCCACTCAATAAAAGAAAAGCATATGGATCTACCTGTAGCAAAGCATTTTTGCAGCCCTGACCACAATAGAACCGATATTAGTCTGGTCATTTTAAAAAGCAACTTCAAATCTCAGAGAGAGAAGAATCTGGGAATACAACTTGATAACGACTTTTGACACATTCAAAACCGGATTACATTTCTCACATGAATTCATGGATTTATATAAAATGAAAGGGCATTTGGGGACATCACAAATTCATGCATTTTTATATAAAATGAAAGGACATTCGGGGATATCACAGATTCCAACAGACTCAAGTTAGAGGACATTGAACTTTTGACACTTCTTATGTGAACTGTCTCGCTTCGATTTATGGCTTTCTACAACTCACTGAGGAATCTGCAGGTCTCCACAGGCCACTAATCATAGAGCAATAATACAAGTTCCTCTTATCTTAGAATTTTGATTTTACTTTCCCAGCTCTTCTCCCCCTCCTACCTTGACTCTGCATTATGTCACATGTCGTATTTACTACAGCATCTAATCCTGCTTATGTATATATGTATGTGTCTTCAGAATTTCTGTCGTCATCAGACTGACGAAGGGGTCATAGTGTTCCGAAAGTTTGCTATGCTTACCATCTTTTCAGTTAGCCATTAAAAGGTATCAAGCACTGAGGACTCTCAGATTCCAATATTTTTCAGGTTTTCATATACATTAGTGCCATAAAAACTTTGACATCGCTAAGCCTGGCTGATTAAGGATCCTCTCCAGGCTCTGTTTTGTTTATTTAGTTAAATGTCCATTCATTCTAGTTGTGCATGTACCGTATATACTCGTGTATAAGCCGACCCGTGTATAAGCCGACCCCCCTACTTTTGCCCCCAAAACCTGGGAAAACCTATTGACTCGTGTATAAGCCGAGGGTGGACTCCAGCACAGGTATACAGCCCCCAGCAGTGTGGTATACAGGCAGGCCCCAGAGGTATATAATGCAGCAGCCCCAGAGGTATATAATGCAGCAGCCCCAGAGGTATATACAGGCAGGCCCCAGAGGTATATACAGGCAGGCCTCAGAGGTATATACAGGCAGGCCCCAGAGGTATATAATGCAGCAGCCCCCAGAGGTATATAATGCAGCAGCCCCAGAGGTATATAATGCAGCAGCCCCAGAGGTATATAATGCAGCAGCCCCAGAGGTATATACAGGCAGGCCCCAGAGGTATATACAGGCAGGCCCCAGACCCCAGAGGTATATAATGCAGCAGCCCCCAGAGGTATATACAGGCAGGCCCCAGACCCCAGAGGTATATAATGCAGCAGCCCCCAGAGGTATACACAGGCAGGCCCCCAGTGGGTTATACAGCAGGCCCCCAGTGGCACTTGCCCCCCCACACTGTGGAGAGCCACCCCTCCCGATGCATTATCTTACCCAGTGGCGTAACTTCAGGTCCATGGGCCCCAATGCGAAAGCTCCAATGGGGCCCCCAATGATTGAAAATCTTTAATACTATTAGTCTTTTTCTATAGGCCAAAGGGACTTCTGGGGCCCCCTAGGCTGCAGGGCCCGGGTGCGATTGCAACCCCTGCACCTATTGTAGTTACTCCCCTGATCTTACCATCCAGCCGCGTCTTCATCACCGTCCTCCCGTCCATCCTCGCGCGCTGCGTTCCCGGTGTCATGTGACCCGGCGGGTCGCAGTCGGATGACGTCATCGCGCTGGGTCACGTGAGAGCCGAACACAGCGCGAGAGGATGGACGGGAGGACGGTGATGAAGACGCGGCTGGATGGTAACATAATGCATCGGGAGGGGGGGCTCTGCACAGTGTGGGGGGGTGAGTGCCATTGGGGGCCTGCTGTATATGGGGGCCTGCTGTATACCCCACTGGGGGCCTGTAAACATCTGGGGGCTGTATGCACGGCTCCCCCTGCCGCTGTGATGGGCGGGGGGAGCCGTGCATATCTAATGAGCGGCCCCATGTGATGGGCCGCTCTGTCAGGAGCCTCCCCCCGCCTCCTCCAGCCTCCCCAGCACCCGGACACAGCCCCCACACAGCACATGTACCGTATAGACCCGTGTATAAGCCGAGGGGGGGACTTTTCAGCCCAATTTTTGGGCTGAAAAACTCGGCTTATACACGAGTATATACGGTATATATTTTGCGTTTCTTTCAATATTTTGTCATACCATGCCTGATGAAGGGACCTATTTTATTTTTGTTAGCTATTAAAAGGTATCACAACTACAAGATTGTTATCTTGTTTCTCTCACTGAGAGCAATCAACATTTTATTAGACAAGTAAACCATACTGTACGTTTGGAGGAAGAGAAGAAAGGATAAGGTGTTTGAAAGTATATGGTCTCCATGGATAGCAGTGGGTTGAAATGCGGTCTTGGCAGTGGGGGAGAGTAGTAATGTATGTTCAGATATGGGGGGGTGGGGGTGGAAAGTTAGGTTGGGAGGGACATTATACTCTGTTGAAATTTTATTTTGAAATATGACATTTGTAATGTGAATTTAGCCTAATAAAAATGTATCTGGTTTAAAAAAAAAAAAAAAGAAGACCCTGGACTGTCTAGGTGAAGCATTCAGGTCCCGTGAATCGCTTCACAGGACCTGCAATCCTGGAGAGTCACTGACAGCGCTACCCAACGGATTAACAGCACCGATTAGACCGCTGTTAGATCAACATCTCAGCTGATGACATCCCATTTTGTACCTGAGCAGCTATTGCCGAGAGAGGTGGCCTACTCCACAATGGAAAAAGAATATCTGGCAATTGTGTGGGCCCTGCATCGTCTGCAGCCGTACTTGTACAGACACCACTTCATTGTGGAGACAGACCATAACCCACTCAGTTGGTTACACACAGTCTCCGGGATGAATGGGAGGCTGCTATGCTGGAGCCTTGTGCTCCAGCAGTACCACTTCACCATTCACCACGAGAGGGGCTATCCCAGCAAGGGGAGGCTGTGGACAGGTGCGCAGGAGAACAGAGGAATGTGCTGCTTCCGTAGGTGTGGAAGAAAATGGATATATTCTAACCTATCAAGGAATATTCCATAAACATAAATCCCTATAGTGTATTCTCCACATCTATCCCCTTGGTCGACCATTGTTCAAAGCCTTCTAGACCCAGGATGTTACATTTTCCAAACAAAGGACCCAACCAGTTGTTGCTTTTAAATAAAACTTAAGGATGCTTCTCTCTACTGTCTCAGAGGGTAGGTGACATTTCTCGTTAGAAGAAGGAAACTATTCGCATTGTGAGTGGTGCCCAGGGGGGTGAGAAGGCAATCAAGAGCAGGAAAAGGGGGGGGGGGGCGTGCCCAGCAGCTCATGGCGCCGGTCGCAGCTTAGGAGAGCTACGCTGGTAAATTCACTCGCACGGCAACTGAACGGCTATTCCCACTAACTTTCTACACTAACGGCTGCCGGGACCTCTGCTGCTACCGAGGACATGCCCAAGCCGGCTTCAGCTAAGCGCAGGACTGAGCATAGACTCACGGAGTATTTTGGCGCGGAACAACAACGGGACTCCCCAAGGAAGATGGCGCCTGCTGAGGTACAAACTGACCGGCCACAACATGACTTGAGATCCCACCGCCCTGTAGAGAGACGGGACCCGACTGTGAGCGGCGACTCCCCAGTCACACAGGCAGTCCTGCAAGACTGCCTGGAGACTTTCAAAACCTCTCTAATGGCGGAGATGGCGGCGCTGATAGGCACCATGAGGGAAGACATAGGAGAGCTCACCGCCAAAACGTCTCACCTAGAGGCCAAAATGGGGGAAATAGCAAAAGCCCATAATGCCCTGGCGGACGACCATGAAGGATTGGACCGGGAAATGGGATCGTTCTCTGGCGCTCTAAATCACATAGAGGATCAACTTCGGCGCAATAACTTTAAAATCAGGGGGATGGCAGAGGAGCACGGTGCACCGGATGTGAGAGCGGCTGCTGTTGCTTTTCTAGCTGCTGCCCTTCCAGAGCTCCCTGCTGCTGAACTAACTATAGACAAAGCATTTCGAATCCCAAAGCCCCAGAGTCTCCCTCAGTCGGTGCCCAGGGACGTGCTGGTACATATGAGATATCCGGGGATTACTGAGCTACTACTTAAACGGATGAGACGAGGAACCCCCTTGCCTAACCCTTATGAGAATATTACAATCTACCAAGACCTTTCACCAGGGACACTGATGAGGCGCAGAGAATTCGCTTCCAGCTGCAAAGCGTTGCGTGATAGGCAAATCCCATATGCCTGGGGATCCCCTACTTCAGTCAACTTCAGATTTGATGGTAGGAGACACTCCTTTACATCGCCAACCCTGTTGAGGAAAGCACTCCGCGCCTGGCGTGTGCTAAACGCTCCTTCACCGCAACGTCCTGACTCGAACCGGCAGAGTCCTGAGAAGAGTGACAGAGCAGAAGAGGTCGCACAGGAATAATAGTAGTAGAATACATGTATATGCTTTTGGGAATGTTCGTTTTTTCAGAGTGGTTTGCCGATGGACAACTCTGATGGGTTATTACCCGTAAGATACTGTTTGTTTGCTTTTTGAGTGGGTCTCTAATAGTGTTCCTGTCTCTCCTGGGAGAAAAGTGGAATGAGGTGACCTGGAGCACTGTGGGAGACCCTTACCCCCTCAAGGACTTGATTCTGAAATAGGAATCCCTTGCGAGTTTAAGTTATAGTGTGTCATGTGTGCATGTTTTTCTTTATTCCTACCAGTATACTGAGTAGTGTTTTATCTTACCCATTGTGAGAGCTCTCCTGCCCGTTGGAGACAGCCCTCCTGTTAACCCTCTCTGACCTCACCTGTTGAACTATCCTTTCTTCTTCTCCACACTCCCTCTCCCTATATTCCTCTATTAATTCTATCTCTTCTATTTCTAACCTCACCGGTCTCCCTTGGGCTCTGAGATGCCTCTGAAAATATTATCGTTAAACGTAAATGGCCTAAATTCCCCACATAAAAGAACTTCCCTCTGGAGGGAAGCTAAGTCCTCTAGAGCAGACATCCTCTGTTTCCAAGAGACCCATTTATTAGAGAAAGATAACGGGCGACTTCGACATGCGGATTACCCTTATAGTTTTTTTGCTAATGCATCCCAGAAAAAGGCGGGAGTGTGTGTGTTTTTCAGTCATAAATTACAATTCTCCCTAATATCTTCCTTCAGCGATGATCTGGGAAGATATGTGGGTGTGAAATGCGAGATTGGGGGCATACGATACACAATTGTCACAGTTTATAGTCCGAATGTAGGTCAAATAAAATTTTTGAGACATTTGTTTGACCGTATTCAAAATCAGACTGACGGCCGTCTTATCATTTGTGGCGATTTGAATGCAGTGATGGAGCCACGTATTGATTCCTCCTCCCCTACAACTAGGAGTAGAGGAGCACTCGGTGACTTGTGTCGGGAGTTCCACCTCCACGACGTCTGGAGATACCAGCACGCGGAGGAGAGGGATTATTCCTTCTTCTCCCCGGTGCACAAATCCTATTCCAGAATAGACGTGTTTCTAATCAATGACTTGGCGCTGGATAGGTGCATTTCATCGGGGATTGGTCTGATCACGTGGTCGGACCACGCTCCGATTGAACTGGAGTTGGCTCTGGATGTGGGAGGTGGAGCTTCTAGGTCATGGAGATTGCATGCAGGGCTCTTAACTGACCTGAAGATCGCAGATGAGATTGGCGTGGCACTACAGGAATACTTTACTTTAAACGATGTGCATCAGACCCCAGACGATGTGCTGTGGTATGCGCACAAGGCGGTGCTACGGGGCATATGTATCCAAAAGGCTGCGATGGTGAAACGTCGCAGGGCACAGCTCCTCCAGGATTGGACGAGAGACCTGTCCCATTTGGAGGCAATAAATAAGACCTCGCCGTCTTGTGCGTGTACATCACAGATAATGCAGATTCGTAACAACCTTCGTGCCCTCTTTCTCAAACAACATGAAACCAACCTTAGGAAATTACGCACGAGATTCTATGAAACAGGGGATAGGGCGGGTAGGTTATTAGCGCGTAGACTCAAAAAGAAGTCAGTCAAGGGGGCGGTGACAGCTATCAGGGGCGGAGAGGGGAATCTGGCTAGAAACCCGACAGACATCGTAGAGGTTTTTGCCTCCTATTATGAGAAGTTGTATAATCTTCACCTAGACCCTCAGACGCCCCAACCCACCGCCGAAAATATACGTAAGTTTTTGGGAACTTTGAACATTCCCACTGTCCCACCTGATGTCTTGGCCTCCCTGAACACCCCTTTCACTCTGCTGGAAATTCATACAGCACTAAAGAGTTTAAAAAACAACAAAGCTCCAGGCCCAGACGGGTTAATTAACGAATACTATGAACGTTACGGGCAGATCCTTGCACCTTATCTTCTTCGGCTATTTAATGTATGGCAAGAGCAGGGGGCTATCCCTGAGGCTGCGCTGGAAGCCACAATCTCCACGATACCCAAGACGGGGAGAGCTCAGGATTGCCCGGAGAACTTTAGACCTATCTCGCTCTTAAATGCGGACCTCAAACTTTATGCCAAAATTTTAGCCACACGCTTGAGTCAGGTAATTCCTGGATTGGTGCATCATGACCAAGTTGGATTCGTGCGGGGCAGGCAGGCAAATGATGGGACAAGGAGGATGCTGGACTTGATAGAGGTGGCTGAGAGGAGGGGTGCCCCCAGTGTATTCCTGTCATTAGACGCTGAGAAAGCGTTTGATAGGGTACACTGGGGATATCTCAGGGAGGTCCTCTCGGCCTTCGGTATTACGGGCCCTATCTTGGCGGCAATCCTTGCACTTTACTCCAACCTATGTGCGAGAGTTCTGTCCTCTGGATATAAATCTAGGCTCTTCCGTATCACCAATGGCACTCGGCAGGGGTGTCCCCTATCTCCACTCATATTTGCTCTGGTCATGGAGCCGCTCGCAATTTCTTTGAGAGCGGACCCATTGATCCCCGGAATTGTGGTGGGACGTTACAAACATGTTGTAGGGTTGTATGCCGATGATGTCATTGTGGTTACGGAAGACCCCTTCTCCGCCCTCCCTAGGGTAGTGGAAACGCTTGACTGCTTCGCACGGATCTCATATTATAAACTCAATGCCGCTAAATCGGTGTTGCTCCCCATTGGAGCGTCAGACAGGGACATATCCATCCTCACGGCCTCTTTCTCATTTAAATGCTCACCATCAGGCATACCATACCTGGGGATAACTTTGTGCCCCACTAAAACAATGGCGACAAAAAATATGGAACATCTCACGGCTGAACTTGGTACAGCCCTGGCGGATCTTCCAGTCGACTCAATGTCTTGGATTGCAAGAGTGCAGGCTGTCAGGATGCTATGGCTCCCAAAAATTTTATACCTTTTTAGGTGTGTTCCGATTCACTTCCCCAGGAGGCTCCTACGGCGTCTCCAACGTATAATTTCCAGATGTGTATGGGGTTCAGCCCCGGCCAGAGTTAAGGGGTCCTTACTGTATCTACACCTGACGAAAGGTGGAATGGGTGTGCCGGATGTAGAGAAATACTGGAAAGCGGTGGTGTTGGAGGCAGCGGGCAAATGGTGGCATGAGGGGGACTCTCTGGGATGGAAGCTGATTGAGGAGGGTTCGCTCCGGGAGGGATCCTTAAGGTCTCTTCTCGCGGCGAACTCGGTGAAACAGGTGATAGGAGTTGACTTTCTTAATACAATTTCCACACTGCTGACAGTCCATGACTCCCTTCGGGGAGAATGGACTAAGATTCCTCCCGGAGATTTTCCGATAGAAGCATTCTCATGGTTGATCCCCGCTTTTTCGACTTCCCCATGGAAACGTGGGGGCCCAAGGACTCTTGCAGACCTTCTTCAGGGGTCCAGACCGTTGAAACTGCGGGAATTTCTGGACAGATTCCCTGACCTGACTCCTTTTTTTCTGCACTTTCACCAGATAGTACATCTTGTGCGTTCCCCTGCTTTCTCACATGACCTATGTCCTCCACGGGCTCCTTCTGCACTGCGACGCTCCCTGACGGCTGTTCCCAGACCTCCAAAGTCCCTTTCAGCACTGTACACAGACCTAATCCAAAGAGATGCTCCTCTTCGGTTGTCCTACACGGTCACTTGGGAGCAGGATCTTTCTTTCAAGGCGACTGAGGAGGATTGGGAGGATGCTGTACATTGTGTGCAGGAAGCGTCTAGATGCATAAACCATATAGAACTACTTAAAAAAATTCACTTAAGATGGTACCTTACACCTAAGAAATTAGCAAACTTTGGTAGAGGCGCTTCGCCGTTGTGCTGGAAACAATGTGGTATGGTGGGAGACCTGCCACATGTTTGGTGGAGTTGTCCTAAGGTGACACAGTTCTGGCAACTAGTCTCTGGGTTACTAGACTCAGTTACGGAGATGAAAATCCCGCTGGAGCCGCAAACTGCGGTTCTACATGTGGGAGTTATGGCGTTTCCACCGGTGATTCGTCGGATAATGACGTATATCTTGACAGCGGCCAGAGCTTGTGTCGCCTCCAAATGGAAACAACCTTTAATCCCGTCAATGCAAGACCTTATCGATAAAATAAATAACATATTCTGCCACGAATACTATCTAGCGTTAGATTATGGTGCCCGCCGTTACGTAACTGAAGCATGGGAGCTGTGGCAAACACATCCACTTGCCCAGCGGCTGCCAGGATAGGAGAAATGATCTTGTCTTTCTTTACATAACTTGAAATATGTACAGGCTGAGCCCGAGGGAGGACCGGCTCCCTTCCCCCTTCCCTCTGGTATTGTCCCTTTCACGTATTCTCTTTTTCTCCTTTTTCATTCCTCAGCTTCCTTCTTTCCTCCTCTGTCCGCTGGTACTCTTTCTCTTGACATGTGCGTTAGGGTAGTTTTGTTCTGTTTTCCACATTCTCCTCACTGTTAAATACCATAGCTCCTCTGGATTTTGTACAACACGCTGAAGTTTTCCATCTGAATACCTGGAGTTTAATCCTTAGTGACATGACATTATCTTGCATAATACTATCCAGACGCTCTACACTGGCGACTCAGACCTCAGAGTCTGCGCTGGGACACAGCGTACTATAGATATGAGGTCTCTTGCGTAGTCATATGGGTAGTCCTTTTCGAGAGGAAACCGCATTTAGATTCACTGCAAGTTCAAATTTTAACGGGCGGTTGCTAGTTGGTTTGTCCTATACGTTGTGGGACAATCCCCAGCAGTGGGACTAATGGAACATCGTGGTCAAGACTAGCTGATACAATTACTGTAATTCTCCTTTTTTTTCTCTCTTTCTTTCCCACTCTCCCTGTTTCCCTCCCTATTTTTGTGTTTGTTACCCTGATGATTGTGGTAATGTCAACCTGTTTAAATGTGTAATTGCTGAATAAAAATTATATATGATAAAAAAAAAAAGAGAAGGAAAAGGTATTGCTCACCTCAACTCTAGAGGAAATGGGGGTGGGAATTCTGCAGACTCTATTGGAATTCTGTCATGAAATCCTGACTCCGAAATAATTTTTCCAAATTATGACTGTACTATATGTGCTAGCAACCTACAACTCATACGACTAAAATCAACTGCATGGACCAATCTCTCCCAATTCGCTCTAGCACTGTGCATTGAGGAAATACACAGAATGGGAACTATAAGTCAGGTAGAGGAGTTATGTTTGGTCCTGAAGCGTAGAGGAGAGTCTGCTGTTTCCAATGAGACCAGAACAGCTCATCTCGGACACTCCAGGGGGAAATTATGTCCATTCATAGGTTTTAATAAAATGTTAGGCAAAGATACAGTGGAGGAGAGTCTCAGACCACCCAGAGGCGGAACGAAGCAACTTGGGAGTGGCAGCCTAGGGTATAACACTGCACCCCAACCCTTCAGTCTTTGTCATTGTTCAAGGGAGACTCATCTTGCACATGTTGTGGAATTACTTCAAACAGGACCTGTGGCCCTACACTGCCCTCGTGTGGTCACAAGCATCAAGGAACCAGTAACTGATTACATTTGTCTGTATATCTGTGTGTATTCCATTCATCTTTTGTTTGCATAACTGACTTTAATATATGTATATAAATATTATTGTAATGTGCCCATATGACAAATTAATCTATAATTTAATCTTGGGTTGCTCTTTGATCTCGATCACGAAATTCCCATATCCATATGCTCGTTTAATATTATACACAACCTGGGTTGGTTTCTGACGCGTTATAAGCTTGTTCATGGACTGGGCTTATGTCGAATGAGAAAATGGTGGGAGCAATTGGTGCTTGTGTTATTCAGGATCTCTATCAGTGACGGGGTGGCAGTTATAATGTGTACTTCTGGTCTGGGTCTGGAAGGCACATACCTCAGTCACTGAGAGGCACCTTAAAAAAACAGTGCTGACGGGGAGCTGCAGTCCCTCTTTTATGCTCAGTCAGTTGCCTGACTGTCCTGATGGATAAGAGGGGTGCTAGAGAGCTGCCAGGTTCGGTGGCAAATTCATCACAGGATGTAACACTATAATTACAAATCTATTTATCTCAGACTCATGTAGAGGCACTATTTCCAAATTGTATAAATCACTCCTATTAGTACATATAGACAAATGCCCCTTGCAAATTCAAGCTAAATGGGAAAGAAATTTGGGCCCTATGACAGATTATCAATGACTGACATACTGGAACAGACTACCAAATTATCTATGTCATAGAGTCACAGATCTTCCCAGTTCCTCCTGCATAGGGTCTAAAGGACACACAGTTTCCTTCACAGGATAGGGTTTAGGCAGGATGCAATATGCCCCAGATGCGGACATGAGGATGCACATCTCATGCTTATGATGTGGAAATGTGGTAGTACGGAGAGAAACGCTACACATTAGCCTCCGTGCACTTGATATTCAGGTTCGGACAGTTTCTTATGCCTGCATCTTGGGACTTTTGGAGGAAGGAGGGGGGTTGTCTATAGTCACCGATTGCTCTGGCTGTCTTAAGAGTCTTATATCAAACAAGGGAAATGCTGGCATACCATTGGTTAGACCCCATCTCCCAAACTACCGGTGAACTCAAAGGCAAAGTTAATAATATACTTAGTATGGAATGGAATGTTTGAAAAGAAACGCACTACGGAAATTTCATAAAGTCTGTAAGGGTTGGATGGATGTTCCCGGCCTCCCAAGCCATATTACAAGTTAGTATATTAGACCAGTTTTTACTCCTTATACAGTAATGTTTTCACCTAATATAAGTGAACTATTTTCATTGATTGCTGTAAATTAACATACCGATAATGTCATCATAGTTTGATAGGTAATAGTGTCATTATTATAAAATAAATAATGTAGGATTTACTGTTATTCTAATATTAATACGACTTTTTATTTATTGTTTATCTTTTACAAATATGCAAAATGGTCTTCCATCATGGTGGGCGTGATAATCTAATGTACAAGTGCTGCTCCCTTCTTTGTAAATACTAAAATGGATGGGCTGCTTCAAGGTATCATACACCAGCCACATCTATTTCCGGTCTTGGGCATTGTTTGAGAGTAGTTAGGTGTACATTTAGAATACGCACTTTTTATTTTTTGTCACTTCTTTTAGGATTGCTACTTCCAACAGGTGGCACTAGAGTTCATCTACTTCCTCTCTGAAGAGACAATTTCCATGTATTAAAAATGCAAACCCTTCCTAAACCATTGATTCCAAAGTGTTCCTAAGCTCACCGTGAGAACTTTTCCAAATAAACATTATTGATGGTTGAATATGGGATAAAAAAATATTAAAATCTGAGAGTCATCGGTGCTTGATACCTTTTTAATGGATAACTGAAAAGGTGGTAACAAATAGCAAGCATTCCAGACCCTAAATCCTCTTCATCAGGCTCATAACACAAATTCTGAAGACACATATTTCTCATACTTCTTATCTCTGAATGCCGATATTTTCTGCCCCAGCTGCTCTTCTCCCTCCCCAAACTGTTAATTCTATGTTCTGCTTCACGTCACTGGTGTTATTTACAGCATTATGCTATGTCCTGTTGTGTATAAATTTGTGTCTTCAGAATTTGTGTTATTATGGGCCTGATAAAGAGGCATTAAAGGGAACCTGTCACCCCCTTTGGGCATTTTAAACTATGCCCAGCAGCTTACACATAATGTAAATGGGGTTCTTATAACCCCTTTCTATGTGCCCAGATTGCCCCTCATACCTGAGATATGAAGTTATATTGTGTCCAGCTCGGCCTCCTATTGAGTCTAGGAGACTGATATTTAATCCAGGTGGATTACGTCGTCGCTGCCCCTCTGGGCTGCAAAACCCAAGCTGCGATTTGAAATTTCCCGCCCCTCCTCTGGCTGGCGCTGTGAGTGACAGAAGCACTCGCGCCTGCGCAATGGAACTGCTGGAGCAGGTGACCACGCTCATCCATTTAAGTGCGGAAGTCTCGCGAGACTCCACAAATCTCGCGAAACATCAGCAATAGCTTCAATAGAGCACAGTCACCTGCTCCAGCGGCTTCACTGTGCAGACGCGAGTGCTCCTGTCACTCACTGCGCCATCCAGAGGTGGGCGGGAAATTTCAAATCGCAGGGTGGGTTTTGCAGCCCAGTGGGGCGGCGAGGACGTAATCCACCTGGACTAAATATCAGTCTCCCAGACTCAATAGGAGGCAGAGCTGGACACAATATAACTTCATATCTAAGGTATGAGGGGCCAGTCTGGGCACATAGAGGGGTTACAGAAACCCCATTTACATTATGTCTAATCTGCTGGGCATAGTTTAAAATGCCCAAAAGGAGTGATAGTTCAGTTCCCTTTAAGTCTCGAAAGCTAGATATTTGTTACCATCTATTTAGTTAACCATTAAAAAGTATCAACTACTGAGGACTCTCAGATTTTAATTTTTTTTATCCCAAATTCAATTATCCAAATGTTTATTTGGAAAAATTCTCATGATAAGATTAAAATACTCTCAAAACTTAAATGGAAAATAAATGAGTTACCAGATTTCTTATTTTACTATAAGGCAGCCCTTTTATATTGCTTAATTAATGGAGTAGTAATACTGAAATTGATTGTCCATTCTAGACACCTTCTGATATCTGTACAATTTCCATAACACACCTCTAAAACCAATAGGCCCTCCTTGTTTAGCGTTTGCTTTCCGAAACCCCATTATTGAAGGTATGAGATAGAAAATTCCTGAAACTCTCCCTTCTAACCCTGTTAATGCCAATGGATGTGTCAGAAACAGATCCATCTAAAGTAGGTACTGTGGTCAGTGGGCCCCTACCCACCCATGGGTTAGGTCACAACCATGTGATTGCAATCGTATTCTTCATTCTTCATTCTTCCTCCTTACTCCCCATCTCCCACCAATTTCTCCTCACATCTCGTTTGATATCATCCTCTTTTATTCCTTAATGTGACCTCGACATGGCTACTGGTTGCATTGTAGTCAGATCTTTCTTTTTATCTCACAGAAAAATGGTGGAAATTATACAGCAGAGCTGAGCTTGTTTGATCTGAATCAACCTCTGACGTGCAGTAAAACACTTATTGCAGAACTCGACACAAAGTTTTTCTGTCTGTACGTATTTCCTTTTACTCACTCCTGCTCCCCTCTCCATAGAGGATAATGGGATGTATCACATTACACTTGAAGTCGTGTCCTCTGAGCAAAACACACTTGACCTACTTTTTCACAATGGATAGTGAGTTCAGAAGGCAAAAGAAAAAGTATCAGATAAGTGGAAAAGGAAGTTGATTTTTATGATAGGATACATTACAAGGCTTTTTATAATCACCTGTACTATTGATTTATGCAAAGTTTGTTGAAAGGTTAATTTGTTACATGTTTGTGTGGGGAGTCAGATTGGTAAATTAGGACTCCTTGCCAAAGCATAAGCTTATAGCTCTACAATTGCAACACACCTTAAAAGGTATTGGAAAGAAGTTCAAAGTGTATGTAAAATATCACTCCATCTTTGCCTATTGTCTGTATATTCTTCACGAAACAATTATTTTATATCTTCTGCTCTTACCTCTTTCATCAGGCATTGTTAGTGCCAGGTGGAGCATGAAACTACTTAACCATTCTCCTGCCAAGTACTTTATAAACACAATCAGTATAATGGGTTTTATACATCATATATAACACTAGTATAGCTTAAGCAGAAACTGAAATTAGAAATGAATCCTGTAAACAGCAGATTAGCATATTCTTACATTTTTTAATGGTTAGTGACATTTGTTGAACAAATAGGCAACTGTACTTACAGCGATACACTTGAGCTACCCTTGTGTTACGTGGATAGACAATTAAGGGGATGTCCACTACTAGGACAACTCATTCTTAAGGGCCTGTCACACGTGTCAATGTCGCCCGCGATATTGCTCATGCGTCACAAAGTATTCATCGCCTGAGCGATGTGGAATTATCGCAGGTAAGATGTCACACGCGTCAATATGACCCAGCGATGCGGTGATGTCGCCATTTTGCGAGCGATTTTATTTAGTCGCTTGTACGTTGTCAATATAGAAAATATGTCACTGAGTTTAGTGTCACACGCAGCGATGCACAAGGTCTACTGAGCGATGAGAGAAAGGTTTTACATCTGGCAGTGAAACCTGCGATCGGCGATCAGCGACATATCGCTGATTGCATCGCTTGGTCACACACTTCAATGTCGCTCCTGCGTCACTTTTACGTCGCTTGAGCGACTGAAAATCCGTGACGTACGAGCGACATTGACAGCGATATCGACGCATGTGACATCCCCTTTATTCCACTTGTTTTTCCCAGTTAAAATAAGAGACACTGTACTCACCTTCTGTTCTGGCACCGTTCCAGTGTTGTCGTTAATTGCGATTTGGGGCTCACAAGACATTGTGACATCACGCAACCCCAAGTCCAAGCACCACCAGCTTCAGTCTCCCAACCTTTGGACCAAATGAGCAAAAAATGGGAAGTGAGCAGCAGTCGCAGCTCTCACATTCTGTTGATAGCTCTTTGGTCCAAAGGCAGGGAGACAGAAGCCAATGATTATTGAACGTGGGGAGTGTGTGATGTCACAATTGCACATGAGCCCCGAATCAGAATTAGTGACAACGCTGGAACAAAAACAGGAAATGAGTACAGGGTCTTTTATTTTAATTGGGGGAAACAAGTGGAATCAGGAGTAGATATACAAGTAGTGAACAACCCCTTTAATGTGAATGGCCAACAAATCATGCTCCAATTCTCTTTCATGGATTATGTCATGCTGGTCACTCCCACAGAGTCTATAAAATAAGTGTCGTGTGATGCAATCTGCATTGTAATAGGGATAATACAATATAAGGCAATAGCATACAGTGCTTTTTAATGAAGAGCAATTATGCTTCAGTTAGGCTCATTGAGCAAAATACGGTAGGTAATACACATCATCAACAGAAATGATCCACACAGATACGAGCAGAACCAAACTGATCATACATGGTGAAATTGCTAATTTGTACAGTATAAAACTTATGTGCAAACGGCAGAAAAATAAAAGTATCAAGCAAAAAAAAAGCCTCTTATCTAAATTCACATTTTTGTAACCTCGTGGACTCAGAGGCTTCCCTGAAATGTGTTGTTGCTCTGGTTTTAATGTCTGGTTTTAGAATACTTTTTGTTACAAAAGTTGGGATTTCTATATTTCAAACAAGGAGCCTGTGTCATTTTTCCTTTCAAAGAGTAACATGTAATTTTTTTCTTTTATCGTTATTTTAGAAAAGTAATAAGAATCAAACCAAACACCTTCCCAAAGCTTTAATCTTTGCATGGTGAGTCTGTCAAGCCTTAATGAACAACTACAGTTCACATGCTTTTTATGACGACCTACATCTCTTGTCCTTTAGTGACTGTTTGGACCAGTTGTGTATACATATCTTTACCTTGTGTGATTGCCTGCTGACCCACTGGCCCTTATTGGCATTTTGGTCTTCTGTTTATCCTATGTGCTTTTTTTAGTGCATCCTATATATTCCTTGTACGCCAGACAGTAGATTACATATGGGTTACTATACTGGTCCTGGCAGCTTTTAGTACTGTTAAGGCTGGCTTCACACTTGCAGATGGATCTGCAGCGTTTTGCAGATGCATCTGCAAGTGTGAGCATGCTGACCGCGGTGCCTATGTTTATAATAGGGCGCACCGGGTCTGAACGCTCTCATTCACTCCTATATGTGTACTGTCAGCAGGCGTACGCCTGCTGACAGATCACACACTCCCGCCCGCAGCATGGACGCTACATCTCGCGTCCACAGTGCGGCCGGGAGAGTGTGATCTGTCAGCAGGCGTACGCCTGCTGACAGTACACATATAGGAGTGAATGAGAGCGTTCAGACCCGGTGCGCCCTATTATAAACATAGGCACCGCGGTCAGCATGCTCACACTTGCAGATGCATCTGCAAAACGCTGCAGATCCATCTGCAAGTGTGAAGGCAGCCTAATAAACAGCATCTTATTCCCTGCATTTTCTACTTTTATATGTACAGTATTTCATTAATTTATCTGTATTTATGTAAATCTTTCATGACCAAGCTAACTTCTTACCTATCATTGTCTATGTATTAGAGAAATGGTTCCTTATTTATTTACCCATCTCTTATGGCTATTTAATCATTGTTATGGAAGTATATTTTCCCTGTGTGCAAGCTGGCTACCTTAGTGCTAATATTATCCTAGTATGGACCTAAATTGCTTGACCTAGTTGATGGATATTTGGCTTTTGATTACCTCCTTAGCTAGAACGTAAGAGTTAGGACTGCCCCAGAATGACCCAGTGATATTAGGTCCTTCTAACTACTTCAGCCGCTATATACTCTTGAAGACTTTGTCTGCATGAGCGCTGCCCCTTATAATGCAATCCAATGAGTATCAAGAACAGTATCTGCATGCCTTACAAGGCTGTCTGCAGTATGATTGTACAGGGCAAGGATTAAGCCCGTGCGTCACTGCTCAACAGTGCTGGTATGTGTCTGTGCCACTGATCATGGTAGTGGAGTTGGAGTCGGTATCCATTTTGGTGGAGTCAGATTCACAGAAGTTAAGGAGTTGGAGTCGGTGTCGGATATTTGGCTTACTGATTTTACAGGCATGGATGTTGAGTCGGAGTCTGTGTCCATTTTAGTGGACTTGGAGTCAGATTCAGGGAAATTGAGGAGTCGAAGTTGGATGTTTGGCTTACCAACTCCACAGCCCTGCCAGTGATGATGTGCCTCTATTGGGAAAACCCTGTTACATCATTTCCAGCCTTCACTCACCCTATACCTTTGCAGAGCGCTCCAAGCTGGAATGCATAATGATTATCCTGCTTCTTGTAAATAACAAAACTGCTGCCCATATTCCTCTGCATGTACATATAGCTTTGGCAGGAGTATTAGGCCGGTTTCACACTGCGGCGTGATCCGGTCCGGGGCTGTCCGGGATGCCCCAGACAGCCACGGACAGGATCAGCACACAGGACTGGGGGGCTAATATGCCCTCCGGTCCGGTGTGCAGCTGCAGCCGCTGACAGGTCAGAACTGTGGCGCCCGCGGTCCTGACTTATCAGCAGCGGGAACTGCGTGCGCTGCGTGCGCTGCACACCGGACTGCAGGGCATATTAGCCCCCCAGTCCTGTGTGCTGATCCGGTCCGTGGCTGTCTGGGTCATCCCGGACAGCCCTGGACCGGATCATGCCGCAGTGTGAAGCGGCCCTCAAACTATGTAAAGCCTGCTGGCAACACTTGGATGTACCTGTCCCTCATCTTAGTGAGAGCCATCCTACCGATGTAAGTTATCTGCAAGGTATTTTTACAATAATTGAGAATAATGTTTATTGTTAGCCTGGGTGATACATATTGAGCTGCCTGTTTTCTGCTCTATACAGGCACAAACACCTCTTTGTTGTGGATTAACAATCAGTTGCTTTGGACCCATATTATTTCATTTGAATTGATTGTATTTTGATGATGCCTGTCATCTCATATGAAGTACACACAGGTAATACCTAAACCTTTGTCATGATAGCAGGGCACTAGCTAATACATTGGCTCAGATTTATGTCATTCTGTCAATATAGCGTGGTAATCTCACCTGGACAAATTGTTCATCATAGAGGCTGCATACAAGATTCCCTCTGTAAAAACAGCTGAAGCTGATTTTTGATTTAAGGTAGCTTATTGTAACCAAAATGATCACTTTGGGTTAGCATTGTGTTGCATGAGGGTAATTTTATCCATGTTTATTTTTAAGTTGCTGTGTCAGCCACAATGATCTTGAACACATCACCTTTCTGTCACAAAGCTCTCTGCGATTCCGTGTACTTGGAGGTAAATAGCACAGATAGGATACATCTTATCTATATTAGGAGGCTTGATGAGTATTTAGCCTAATTATTTGTTTCTTTTCTCATAGGTCATCTTTATCTATTAATGTGGTTCATTGCATATGATGGTGAGGATCAGCCTGGAACATAACTAATAATTCCATACTAACATCTTCTAACGGGCCTTATGTGACCTTACAGGCTTATTAAAACCAAGCATCGTTCTTCATGGGACATCCATTACACTCTGGCTAATAATGTGTTGTAAGCATGAACGCTGTATACTACAGTTGGGTAACCACATGTATTAGAAAGCCTGTGACTGACCATTTACTGCTGCACCATATTGGATGTTCATCAAACCGTCTTTTTGATGCACTGATATGTTTTTATTTAAGTGCATCTTACCATGCATTTAAGTGCATCTTACCATGCATTTCCTTTAGTGCAGTAACATGCCTACAACTAAGTGATCTGCCATTAATTGTAACCTGTACTTATTTGAGTGCCGGTCTACTTAAGTATATATGCATTTCTACAACTTATGTGGATTTTTATTTCATCGCATACTTTATTCATATTCAATCCCTGAAGAAACTCTTCCCAAGAGGAGAAACATGTCAGGTAATTTTTTGGATCACTTTGTCCACCTGGATATAGCAGTACATTTGGTAGCTAATAACTATAGATAAGTTCCTACCTTAAGTCTGTTTTGGTGGTGTGGTTATTGTATCTTATGGGTCACATTTCACCCTTCTACCGCTGAATTTCATGTGTGAATGGTCCCCTGATAGTACAGATATATATACCCTTTTCTGTTCTGTTGATGGATGTATAGGGACAGCAGGACAGCCGCCGATAAGTGGGAGCACCATTGACGTGACTAATTAAGGGTGCTGATTCCCGCTGTAAGGTATGGAGAATTTTGAGGTAGACTTATAAAACAATAGCATAAAGTGATCTTTAATTAAGAGCAATTATACTTCAGTTAGGATTATTACACAGGTCAACAAAAAAAAATTTTTTTTCTGGTGCCCAAAATATTTTAATGAATTTGGGGTATTTTTGGGGTGCTGATTCTGAATATGCTATCAGTTTTGCCAGATTGGCTCAAGTTTTTGAGATTTTTGGTATCTTACTTATAGCACTTGTTGGTAAATGCGACGCATCATCTCATTAATTTCTTTGGATTAGTACTTAAACTGAGCAGTTCTCAATATAGTTTTGTGTTAATTAGTGTTCTAAAAGTTTGTTCATAGCTTGATTTTTTGCACTAACTTTATGTTGTTTTCTGTTGTCCAGTGAAAAGCATGAACTCATCAAGAAGAAGTTGTCTTAACGATCCAGACTCATTCTGTTACATTTGTGGTGAATATACACTGACAAAACATAGAAGAAACATAACAGACTTCGTTAAAAAAGTAGCAAAAAACGTCTTTTTTGTTACACATTTTACGAAAAATCTCAAAAACTTGAGCCAATCTGGCAAAACTGATGACATATTCAGAATCAGCACCCCAAAGTTACCCTAAATTCAATGAAATATCTTTGGCACCAAAAATGCTGTTGACCAGTGTTATGCAACTCAGGTAACAGGCCAGATCAACAGAAATGATCTATACAGATATGAGCAGAACCAAACTGATCATACATGGTGGAATTGCTAATTTGTACAGTATAAAACTCAAGTACAAATGGCAGAAAAATTAAATTATCAAGCCCAAAAAAAGCCTCTATCTGAATTCACATGCTTGTAACCTTGTGGTCTTGGAGGCTTTAATTAAATGTTATGGTGCTCTGGCTTTTAGAATACTTTTTGTTATGGACGTTGGGCTTTCTATAGTTCAAAGAAAGGAGTCTGTATTCATTTCCTTATGAAAGAATAACATAATTTTTTTCTTTTATCGTTGTTGCAGAAAAGTAATTGGAATCAAACCAAAAGCCTTCCCAAATCTTTAATCTGTGTAACGTACAATGGGTACTGCACAGAAAGCACAGAGGCCTAAAACAACACACATACAAGCAAAATAGTATTTTTACACACACCAAAGTAATACAAAAAATGAAAACCAGGGAGCAGCAGACAGACATTTGGAAGAGTTCATAGTCATGTTAAAGTCTCTCTTGTACATCTGCACACCAACTGTTACTCTTATACCCAACAAGTAACTCTTTATAAATAAATTATTACATAGAAAACCGACAGTCTAGATTATAATCCTGGAGATAACAAGAGAAATGTAAGGCTACAGGAACTTCTAGGAAATGCAGCAAAGGTAAAATACCTTTCTGTCCGGGCTTCAGAAAGTGCAGGATCCTATACATGGGAGAAAAATTGCATTTAACTCCATCAATGCTAGTGGTGTGTGCAACAGCCAGCTATCAATGAAAGAGTTGGAATCTGGACGGTAAGATAACCTCTGGTTTTCATTTATTGTATTTTTTTTTCTAACATTGTAAACTTAATTTTTATTTCTTTTTGGTTATTTGAGACTAAGATGTTGAATCAATGGATACAACTTCTCATAGGAGAAACAGACAAGGTTGTGGTTAGGCCTTCCGAAGCAACAGACAAAAACTATAGCAGTTTAAAACTGATAAAGAATAGGCATCGTCACTTACACACACAGCTATTTTAGGGTGAGCTGACCACAACCCTATTTAGAAGCCGATTTTGACTATTGCTTTTGGAAAATGAATACAAGCTAACATGGTAATCACATATTATCTAACAGGTAATGATGAGCTGGACTTTACTCTTCCTAAAACCTTCATGATGGAATCTCATAGGACAAACCTACTTTTTGTACACCTTCTTATATTATTGCAGTCAAAACATATTTCAGTTATGTCATTTCCACGTGGCAAAGATTCAACAACCCATAGTCAGGAAAGGCAGAATGCTTTGAGAAAGCTTAACAAAGAGCGATGAGGATATACAGAGTATGATTGTCAATTCTACATGGGATATATGGAGCAATAAGGATAAATCTAGAATATTGCACTTATGCAAATGACAATTACATTATACTTGGTCCTTTAATTTAATTGCTTTGTACATAATGCCTGAAAACAAAAAAAAAAGCTACTTTTTATGTCTTTTTTAAATATTCATTAAAAAGGATCTCCCACTCCCTAGACATTTTCTACATAAATAAATAACTTTCACTTTTATATAACCACTTTTCTGAACATTTACATTTGTATGTTGTACAATATCTACACACAATAGTTTATCATCCCTTGCACATGACAATAAATTTACAGACTCTCTCTCTTTGTGCAATTTTCTCCTTGCTTGCATTTGCTATATGAAAGGCCATATCTATTACTCTATAAACATTTTTATATATGTGTAATTTGTCCAGTTAAGGATGAATCTATTTCCATTTAGCAGTGATCTGACCTAAAGTTATATTCATTAACTCTCATGGTCACTGCTATACAGCCACAGCCCCTTAGCGAACAGCTTACAATACACAATGTTTACTGTGCTTTAGATCGTAAGTGGTAAATTATCAAAACATCTCTATAAAGGGAATCTGTCACCTCCAGAAACACCATTCACCTGGGAATTTAGTGATTATCTGCAGGTAAGTGTCATTGAAATCATTGAGAAAAATATCAGAACAGAAGTGGTCAATCAATGTACTTATTAATATATATAATGGGAAAAAAAACCAGGAAGATCTCCATCCTACTATAATTCTTACAAAAATGGAGTCAATATACTGAGGCAACAAATATATGATAAAATAAACAAACTTTTTTAGATAGACAATAAAAAAAATGCAATGCTCCGGTCACAGTGGTATAGTGAGGAACACAGAAAAAAGGAGGGAAAACCATCTTAGGATACTAAACGTATGGAGGGGTAGTCATACAGGATGATATAGAGGCAGCACTAAAATGCTGAATTGTAATAAGAGCCAGTAGTACGAAAGGGCTAGTGTCTATAAAAAACAAGTATCTCATATATGTGCTATCATAAATGATGACTAACAACCTGGCCCCACACAAGTAACGTTATAGATCTACATCCATATATGACTTTCCCATAACTCCAAGTGTCAAAGTGCTTAATCCATGGCCTCAACGCACGTTTCACATCGGCTTCTTCAGGGGCTCCTTTTTTCAGTGTGCCTCACTACACCACTGTGACTTAAGCACTGAATTTTATTATTGTCTTTCTAATAAAGTTTGTTTATTTTATCATATTTTTGTTGCTTAAATATCAATTAAATTATACCTGTCTGGCTTACCGCAGCAGCAGCCCTATGGAGAAAACTAAATTGTATTCTCACTGCAGGCACCTTCTTCCAATCATTGGGGCAGTGCAGAGAGAGATTATGGTCACAGGTCATATATATTTTTATCACTCCTCGACACATTGATAACTTGCACTGCAGTTTAAGCATTATACATTGTCAATCAAAGTGCTGAAGTGTTATTATAACACATTCACAATATTGTGAGCAGCAGCAGCTAGTAGCAAGCAACAGAAGGAAGAATATAACTTCATTTTCCCCCTGTAGCCATAGCTTGAGTAAGACAGCCAGGCATGTTTTAGATGTAACCTGCAAGATACAACTTTATATGCAGGTACTTAGTGTTTCTGGAGGTCACAGAACTTCTTTGACTGCTAATTTTTCCATTTTAGCGGGCAAAAAAGGTATCTGTAAATACCAATTGTAACAATTATAGAAATATAAAGGTAAATATTATTTGCAAAAATATTTTTTTTTTTTGGAAAAAGAATATCAATAGGTGAATGTCTTCTATATAATGTGCAATGTAATATGACTTTGTCTCGTCTAATCTTTCCAATATTAAAAGTGAAATAAGATTTTGTAGAGGGGTTTACGCTATATTATGATATTGCTGATTATACAGACAAATTATTCAACTCGTTCTCTATAGAATAAATGATCTTACACTGGTATTAAATTATGTTTCGTGTAACACCAGGATATGAAAACTCACAACTGTAAACAGCAAAAGCGCACACGTATACTGAAACTTTATAGGGTTTGTCCACCCCTGGTGAATTCTTCAGCAAGAACTACATCTTGTCTAATTCCCTACGATATCTATGTACACACAGTCATGATTTGGCTCCATTTGCTAGATTAAGTGGTCATCACGTGACCCCAAGTACGTGATTTTTTTCATACTTGCATTACCGTGACCATTGGAGTCTCAGCAGAGACTTGCAATGTTATATTAAGAAACACAAGATCTGCTTCTTCTAGGCACATGACCACAACTATGGAAACTCTGACGACCCGTCGAACTGGCAGGTGAAGCCATATACTTTAAATACAGCTCAAAAAGAAGTCTGTGCACATCAGTCCAATCTCAGGCAGCAATGCACAGACTGGCCACAAGTCTCTCAATCAAAGCATGACAACTTAATATACATCTATGATGCTGTTAAGCTCAGGTCAGGAGAGGAGTGGTCAGTCCATGCATTGCAATCCGAAAATGGACCGATGTGTGCGGGCATCTGAATGACCACTTTGTGTGTATTTCACAAAATTAGGATTAGGCTAGCTGCGTCACTTGTAGAAGATTTCACCAGGGGAGGACAATTCCTTTAAGTCAAGCTAAAAATCTTCCTTTGTTGGCTCATGTTCACCTCTGTAATTGACATTCAGGAAGATTTCATAGTGCTAAAGTGTGCATAGCAATTTATTAAAATTACATTGGGAAATGTGTCCAATCAGTCTAAATGACTAAATAATGTGAGCACACATTTGCTGTTTGATGCTTTCCTCATTTAGCCTTAGAGAAAAGAGTATGTGGAGGCCCTATAGATTGACCATACAGCTGCATATAGTGTCTCCTTGGTTAATAGTAGAGCTTTGGAAATTGAGACATGGCCTTTTTTTAAATTTCAATCTTTAGTTTTTTTTCTTGGGCCACATTTGCTTTAATTCTGTATACTGGTGTGACACCACAGCACGAAATAATAAGAATATCTATCCCCTGGTTTAGCAATATTTAAATGACCATGCACTACAGACAAGGATGTGTAGCTACATGAAATGGTAACAGGTCTCCAATCTAAAAATTATCAGTGCAAAGAAAACAATGAGGTTGTACAGTTGAGCAACTACACGCAAAAGCAGCAAACTGGACAATTACAGAATCGTAAGAACTTTAGATACAAAAGGACTTCGGTTACGGGTTTGGACTTATCCTCTGATCACCAAAGTTACAGCAAAGTTTACCTGCACACATCTGATTATAAAGATGGTCTTTATATAGGTCCACAACATTGAAATGAGCAAGGCAGACTGTTAAGAGATACTGGAATATTGTGATTGCATGAAATCTATTTTCCTTCTTTTACAGCAAAAAAGGAAAGAAACATTTGTTTCTTAATTTGTTGTGCCTTAGTTTGCAAGACAGTAAGCCAACAAGGGCAGGACTTAAAGTCAATCGGACTCCCCAGTTTTCTTCTTGTTCTGTGGAGGCTGCCTCCTCTTGAGTAAAGTGAATAGACTCTCAAGCTTCCAGGCGAATGTGAACAATATACTTTACTACTTGACAGGATGTGTGCTGTGCATTCTTTTAGTAACATTTCAGAGATGGCTAAGGTATAGGAGGCACGTATTTACATCTGTAAGTCCTTGAACTTGCTTTTAAAAAAAAAAAAAAAAAGGATTGGGCTACTTATGAGTTTGATTTGCCCCCTCTGTGGTTCTCATATAATTATCTCCTGGGCATAACTACCCTTTTAAGGCCTGCAGTTCAACACTTCTGTTCACCAGCTCTGCTATTGTTGTTATATAGTAGCACCATTTTGTCAGCACTGTCTCTTCCACAAAGTTGTGCCTCTCACTTTTTGTCCCTACCCTACCTTTAACTGACAAGAGCCAAGCGTACAAGAAAATGTCCAGACATTTAGGGGGACTCATTTCTGACTTAAAACGCCAGATTCCAGCTTGGTGTTGGCTGCACTTCTGCCCCAGCATCCTGCTGCAATACTCATACTTCTTTGGCTACGTTCCTTTTCCCGATCACGGTCACTTTCAGACTGACTTTGTGTTCTTTCCGGTTTGTGGTTGCTGCTACTAGTGGGTTGTGATGAGATAGTACGAAGCAAGTGATTCCTCTTTCTCAAAAAGTCTGTCTGACCAGGGAGACAGAAGCTTCCCTTCCGCAGTGCTATCCTGTTTGTGTTCTTGGCAGGTCGTGATCTGTGGCTGTATTCCAGTTGGGCAAGGTGGGAAGCATAGCCCTCAGTGATAAACTGCAAGAATATAAAACAATGATTACCCCAATCATACACAATTATTATTATTATATACACAACAATGTTAAAGGGGTTGTCTAGGCTGCAATGTGGTAACAGTTTGTAATTTACACCCAGTTAGCACTTTGCATGTTTACCTAGATATAACGATTCAGCGTGTGTAGAGGAGCTGCTCACCCCCGACTGGAGGTGTCTTGTTTTGGAGCCTGGCTGTAACGTCCCAACTGGACGTTTACATCTAGTCCCCAGCATGATCTCCCCAGACTCCAATAGGCCTACCCCAGTCCCTAGAATGCCCACCCCAGTCCTCAGCATGCCCATCCCAGTATGCAATAGGGCCACCCCCATTCATCAATGTAGATGCTGATTGAACTGCATTGCTCTGACTGAGCGGTTATCTCCTCTATGCATCACTGTGCCGAAGCCGCTCCTCTGTGAAGGAGATGAACCGCTCTGTGTCAGTGCTGCAGTGTGCGTGCGGTCATCTCCTTCACAGTCCCTGGGTTGTCACTGAAGTGATCCTCTCTCTGCATCACTGTGCCACAGCCACCCCTCTGTTAAGGAGATGACCGCGCATGCATCGTATAACTGACACAGAGTGGTTCATTTCCTTCGCAGAGGGGCAGCTTCGGCACAGTGATGCATAGAGAAGGAGATGACAGCTCAGTCAGTGCAATGCGGTTCAATCAGTGTCTACATAGGTGAATGGGGATGGTCCTATTGGAGACTGGGGCGGGCATGCTGGGGTTTGGAGCGAGCATGCCCCAGGGTACTGGGGCGGGCCTGTTGAGAGTCTGTAGAGGGCTTGCTAGAGACTGGGTGCAAACATCCACTTGTGACATTACAGTCAAGCTCCAGAACAACACACCTCTAGTCAAGGATGAGCAGCTCCTCCACACATGCTGAATTGTATTTTTTCATTTAGGTAACCATGCAAAATGCTAACAGGATCTAAATTAAAAACTGTCAGCATTTTACAGCCTAGACACACACAGACTTTAGGAAAAGCCCGGACAACCACTTTAAGGGCAGAGGAGGACCTGCAGCCACCTGTTCTAGAAATCTATATAGATGTAATGTGTAGTTCAGAGGGAGGGACCAAACCCCCAGAAATAAAGTAGTTGCAAAGGACCAGAAAGCGAGAGTTTAATAATTTTCATCCTCTGACACTGATTTTGAAGTTTTCACCTCCTTTCTTAAACCTTGTTTTGTTTCCCCAATATTCCCTTCTTTCCTACCTACTCTGTTATTTTTTTAAAAGATTTAATATCTGTAGATGGGTGTTACTTTACAACCAACCCATTGAATGAGATTAAAGTGATCCTGACCCCACAAACTGACCCCCCCCCCGCATCTTTAGACCTGTCCCTGTACCCCCTCTTATCATTTCTAGCCATCCCTTTTGCAGAAAAAAACGAATTTGTAAAGTAGAGAAAAGTTTATATTTACCTAGTCCTGTGTGGGTTCTCCGTTTCTGAGGAAGCCACAATAGGCAGGCCTGTCTGCTGCTGCCTTGTAATTATGCACGCCCCTCTCTGCTTGATGCCTTGGTAAGAGCATGGCTGCGTCATGCAAGGGAGCGGGGCTAAATCGCTGCATACCAGAGCCCCGCCCCCTTTCATGACACGGCCAGGCTCTTACCAAGCTGAGAGGGGCGTGCATAATTACAAGGGAGCAGCAGACAGGCCTGCCTATTGCGGCTTCCTCAGAAACAGAGAACTCACACAGGACGATGTAAATATAAACTTTTCTCTACTTTACAAAATCGATTTTTTTCTGCAAAAGGGATGGCTAGAAATGATAAGAGGGGGTGCAGGGACAGGTATAAAGATGCGGGGGGGTCAGTTTGTGGGTTCAGGATCACTTTAAGCTGTATGCTATGCTACTCATATGTATATTGTGGTACATACCATATTTTTGGATTATAAAATGCACTTTTTTTCCCCCTCAAACGGGAGTGAAAATGAGGGTGCTTCTTATAATCCGAATCTTGCTTACCCGGGGGTTGCGGTGGCGGCTGAGTAGAGGCACAGGAGGATGTCGGTAGTGAGGCAATGCTTGCAGGCCTGGAGCTAGGGTTGTTGCAGTGTTTGGCAGGCATTAATACTTCTGGGTACAGACAAATGGCTGTGGAGGCAGAGCAGGCACAGCTAAAGATCTCAAAGAGCCGAGGGCTCAATCTGTGCATGCGCTGCCTCTACCGGATGAACTTGTAGAAAATGGCTGCAACACACCAAGCTCCAGGCCCGCTAGCATTGCCCCACTTTCATCATCCACTGGCAACCCTGCCTCCTGCCTGCAACATTGCTGCCACCGATGATCCCCACCACCGAGATCCTGTATCATGTGACCCTGTCGCTCCACCACCATCGTGACATCCCCCCCCCAGTAAACAACATTGCACATGCACACGAGATGCATCAGATTATAGGATGGACTCCATATTTTAAATATATTTGTTCCACTAATTTCTTACTCTAAATTTGGGGGTGGTACTTAACATCTGGTGTGTCTTATGAAGTAAAAAAAAAAATACAGTAATTGAACTGTACTTTCGATTATATTAAATCAATAAGGTTTATGTTATGAAGAATAATTTTCATTACCTTTAAAGAAAATCAGTAGCAGTAAGGACAATAAAACATGTTTGATGACTATACTTAATCACACAATGAGGCACGTGTACATTTAATAGCATGTGCCTCTTAATTGGGCTAGATCCACATTTGCGTCAGGTGTTTGTTAGGACGGACCCGCCATAGAGCAGCATTAATGTAGTGTAAGGCTGCCATAGAGTTATATAGGTGTGCAGATCCACAGCGTATGCAAACACGGGCACAAAAGTGCCTGCTTTTGAAATCTCGTTTTATTTTGTAGGGGACAGCTGAACGCGACAAGTTACGTTTGCATATGCTGTGTATCCGCTCACCTATATAAGTCTATAGCAACGTTACACTACATTAATGCTGCGTTAATGCCGCTCTATGGCAGGTCCATTCTAACAAACATCAGATGCAAATGTGGACCTAGCTTTACATGCACGTTGCTCAAGTAGTCCCCTTGATTACACATCGCCAGTATTAATGGATCAGGGCTAAAGTGCCACTGAGTTTATGGAGGGTGTGAGAACAGATGACAAAGCGGACCAGAGTCTGGGAATTCTGCAGCCACTTAGAAATAGATTTTGCAAGCAACAAAGCAGTTGCATCTGGTCTAAAGGCCCCGTTACACACAACGATATTGCTAACGATATCGTTGCAACGTCACTCTTTTTGTGACGTTGCAGCGACCTCATAGTGATGTCGCTGTGTGTGACAGGTACCAACGATCAACAGTGCTGTCCCTAGTTACCCGTTGTGTACCTTGGATACCAGTCTGTAAGCGGAGAAGGCTGGTAACCAGGGTATACATCGGGTAACTAGGGGCTGCACGTTGCTTAAATACCTGCTGTTTACCATGGTTACCAGCCTGATCTCACTTACCGCAGCCTGGCAGCAGGAGGTAAACATCGTGGAAAGATTATTTTATTCTTTTCCATGATGTCGCTGGTCCACTGGTCGCTGGTGAGTCTGCCTGTGTGACAGCTCACCAGCAATCAGATACCGATCAGGTAGCGATGTCCCAGCGACCCGATCCTTGGTCGGATCGCTGGGACATCGTAGCGTGTAACGGGGCCTTAAGGGATCTGTTTATTAATGTATGCAGTTTATACAGAGAAACCTTTTGAAAAATTCGCTTTGACTAGCTTTCGCTCTTGCTTTTCCAAGGGAAATGGAACACACAACAGCACTATTTTAGTACAGTAATGCTAAACGTCTTACCTGACACTGGTGTTGTAACTTCTTGGTGGGTCGACCTACAATAAAAATCTGCATTGGTGACAAACCTATAGAGCTGTATACTGAAATGTCTTTTGTGGAGCCATAAGCTGCATGGATTTTCATGTGTACCTGCAAAAAGAAATCAAATATATCCAATTATATTTAACTCATAAAATACTGTACAATACTATTGATTTTTTTGTCACCATGCACTAAAGTTTATATACAAACTATAATTTCCTAACGTAAAATATAAAATCATATACTATCTAACAGTTTAAGTGTATAAAACTTTTGAAAGGTCATTAAAACATATGAGAAGTGTCAATGGTTGGTCTCCAAGTGCTGGGGGGTTCTCACTAGTCACTAAAATGAAGAGCAACTGGGTCATCATCAGTCTCCAGAGTCTAAGCATGCCTCATAGACTTTCTATACTATGCTCATCTTCAGTCTCAAAAGGAAAGCAGCACTTCTGTCCCTTGACTTTGGTGACTTGTACAAGTGTCAGCACTAAGGCCTCAACCAAAGAAAACTTTTGACATGTCACAAGTTTTGTAAAAGTGCAAATAAACTGTTAAAACATAATGCTAAATAACAGAAATGGAAAGTATGTGCCCATTTCTATCATTACAAAACAGAGAAATGGCTGTATTTGAATCCATCCCTCTGTATTGAAATAAATATGAAGTATAGGTAGAGCAAATGGCTGCTAGAGATATATTGTAGAAAACCCTTACATTTGTCCAGTGATATAGAATGTAATCACATACATGCAATCTGTACAGATACTTACAGTGGCATGCATAGGTTTGGGCACCCCTGGTCAAAATCACTGTTATTGTGGACAGATAATCAAGTTGAAGATGAAATGATCTCAAATGATGTAAAAGAGAAAGCTACATTAAAACCAAGCACACCATTGTTTATGAAATGAAATTCTCAATAAGTTTGATGTGTCATATGAATGACCCTCTTACCATTGAAAAAAATAAAGTTGTATCCAAAATGGCCGACTTCAAAATGGCCACCATGGTGACCACTCATGTGGAAAAATTTTCCCCCTCCCATATACTAACGCGCCACAAACAGGGATTTGATATCACCAACCATTCCCATTTTATTTAGGTGTAGCCATATATATGGCCCACCCTGTATATTAGGTAATTACGCCAAGAGGGGGCATGATAATCAGGGATGGAAGACAGCATGGATATCAGAAATAACGCCTACACTGTCTAGACCGTGGCTTATTAACAGGGGAAAATGTAAATTATAAAATGCTTAAACTAGACTTTTAGCTTAGACAGAGATGCTTAGGAATGAACTAGGAAGCTGCAGGGACAGATAGTGATAGCTTTGGGGGGTTTAAAGTAGCTGACGGGTTCCCTTTAAAGATGACAAATTTCCTTTGTATTTAAGGCAAAAAAATCTCTTCATCTTTAACATTTTAAAAATTACAAAAAGGAAAATGGTACGATGCAAATGTTTGGGCACCCTTGAAGATATGGATTATGGCTTGTCCACAATCACTGTTATGAAAAAAGGCCAGGTGATGCAAAATTCACAGCATTATAAATACCCATCCTCCTCCAATATCGTGCCAAAAATGGTTTTAGCAGACTCTGGAATTATGGTACATTTCAGAGACACCTGCACAAATATGGCCTTCATGGAAGAGTCGTCAGAAGAAACCTTTCCTATGTCCTCACCATAAAATTCAGCGTCAGCAGTATTGAAAAGAACATCTGAACAAGCCTTGGTGCGTTTTAGAAACAAATTCTATGGACTAATGAGGTTAAAATACATCTCATTAGCCACAATGATCAATGTTATGTGTGCAGAAAAAAGTGCACAGAATTTCAGGAAAAGAACAAGTCGGCAACCATTAAGTATGGTGGTGGATCAATCACGCTTTGAGATTATGCGGCAGCCAACAGCATACAGAAACATTTCACGGGTAGAGGAATGAATGGATTCAATGAAATTTCAACAAATTCTTGACGCATAAAACATGACATCTGTAAAAAAACTGAAGTTGAAAAGAGGATGGCTTCTCTAAATGGATAATGATTAGAGATGAGTGGACCCGTGGAAGTTCGGGGTCTGCGGGTTCAGCCAGACAATAGATAAAGTTCAGTTCTGAACCTGAACCTCATTGGAAGTCACTTATTTGGCAGTTCGTCTGTCTGCACACATAAAGCCAGCCATATACAAAGGCACTTCCAGGGGTGGTATGGCAGGGTTTTATCTTTTTTGTACACACTACATCCGATAATGATTATTACTCCCAGTGCATGCCATTCAAACATTGTAAGCGGCTTACACTGGGCTGAGCATCAAGCGTACTTGAGCACAGCGATGCTCGTTTGAGTGGTTTACATACGTAAAGAACTCGAACTCTAAACTCGAAGATTGATTTTTTAGTAAAGTTTGTGTTCAGCACACACACTAAACTTTAAAGTTCAGACCCACTCATTTCTAAAAACGATTCTAAACACACGTCAAAATCCACAATACAAGTTGAAGGTTTTACAATGGCTCTTAAGGCCCCGTTACACGGCATGACATAGTCAACGACATCACTGATACGTCACAAGTTTGGAGGCGTACCAGCGACGTTGTTGCGACCTCGTTGCGTGTGACTCTGGCAAATTACTACGATAAATCGTTGGATCGATGTTGACAGGTTTACCAACATGTTGGAAAACCTGATGATCTCAACTCCAGTAACCTGCTGCAGCGATCTGTGTGACACCGCGATAACTATGTCGTGGACGACTTCGCCAATTCACAGCAATGAGCAGGGATCGTTCGCGGGGTTTGCGAATGATCCCTGCTCACAACATTGTTGGTGAGTTGTCCACGATATCTAGACATGCAAGATCTCACCAGCGATGTTGAAATGATGTCAGAAACAACCGCGCACCCCCGAGATCGTTGTGGACATCGTTTCAACGATGTGCTGTCTGACGGTACCTTAGTCTCCTGATCTGAACATCATTAAAAACCTTTGGCTAGACCTGAAAAGAGCAGTTAATGCAAGACGAGTCAGGAATTTCAAAGAACTGGAGGACTTTTCCAAGGTAGAATGGATGAAAATCCCTCAAAAAAGGATTGAAAGACTCTTGGCATTTACAAGCAGTGATGCTTGCAAAAGGGGGTGCTAGTAGGTAGTAACCATGCGGGATGCCCAAACTTTTGCATTGGCCCATTTTTCTTTTTGTAATTTTTAAAATGTTAAAGATGAATATTTTTTTATTTTTGCCTAAAATACAAAGGAAACGTGTCATGTTTCACTTTATGCCATTTACAGATAATTTCCTATTTACTTGCATAAACTGTTTACAATAATAGTCATTTTGACCAGGGATGCTCAAACTTTATTCCACTGTAAACAAGGGAGGGCTGGCAACCATTTCCCCTGCTTATCAGGTGTCAATACATTCTGCAGTGCTGGTAAGTCAATTTAGCAAATGTATATTTTGATGCTTCTAACTCCAAAAGGGATTTTGATTTGAATGGAATGTGAAGGCTGCACCAACTCAATACCTACTGATTGGCTGCAGCCGACACATAAGGCCTCCTTCAGAAGTTAATGTTGGCAGTTTATCAAGGAACATGGCTGTGCTCCTCAGGGAAGGAAGTATGTGGTGTTTATTTTATTAGTTATATTTTTTTAAATCCCCCTTCCCTGTGCCATATGAGCTTTAGTTCAAATCTAGTGGAAAACCTCATTGATCTGTTTAGGTTCTACTGATCTAGAAACATCATTCTCAAAGGAATCTGTCAGCGGGATTTTACCCCCGAACTATTTACATATACATGTAGCTCTTTCAAATACAAGTCCAGATATACCTTTACATGGCCAGTGCATTTCTCCAGAGTTGAGAAATCAGCGTGTTAATTGATATCAAATGGGTTTGAAGAGCTGTCACTCTAGATCTTTCCCCCACCCAGATCCATCTCCTCCAGCTTAACTAATGGCTCTTTAGCCTGAAATCACACAGCATAAAGGCTGTCAATCAGGCAGGACAAGGTGACGCTGGGCATGGAATAGAGCTGGAGTGACAGAGTCTTCTGAGTTACAAATAGCTCTTCAGCCATATTTGCATATCAATTCGAATACTGACCTCTCAGTAGCAGAGAAACGGAACAAATAAAATCTAAAATCCAAACCTAAAATTACTATTATTATTAATGTAATGTAATACGGACAAAGGTTGAGAACATCTTAAATTATACATTCACAGGGTTAAACTCCCTATGACTAGAGGATAAAGTCACAATTTTTGTTTCAATTTGATCAAATGAATTATTTGCTTAGCAATGAATTTGTACATTTAAACATTTTCATATTGGGATATCTAATGTACATGATTAATTGAATTGGTCTTACATCTTGAATTAGGCTTTTCAGAAAGTTTGCTTTGTGTCGCAGAGGATCATGGACTAATCCGTCACAAAAAGACACTATACCATGTGGGAAGTTGTGCTGTGCAAGCCAAGCTACCACTCTTTGCTTCTGCATGTCAGGTCTGCCTGTCACATAAATAATGAGGTAGCCAAGATCCTGCCAGTGCCTAGATTAACATAAAGAAGGTGTTAAAGGGTTCTGGTTATAAATGATTGATAGCAAACTAACTCCTGTACAACAAAAGCAGCAGACCTCACTACATCTACTGCTCCGGCTCGGACTTTGGGATCACTTCCCATGATGGAAACACTGGCAGCAAAAGATCCATCAATGCTGAACACTACAAATTCTGTTCCTTTAGGTAAAACATGAAGGTAACTGTCAGCAAATGTATGATCTCCCCTATAAAGAAAAAAAAAACAGATGTTAGTTAAACACTTACATTATTGTAAAGCTATAGAAGCTAATGATGGTGAGGATTACTGTGCTCTTCTATAACAATATAAGAAAAATGGCCATGTGATCACATATCATTAAAGGGGTTTACCCACGAACAAAGCTCATTCTAAAGTTAATTTTAATCAATAGATCTTGGAATAATAATACTTTCCACAACTGGATGTACTTATCTGAGTACAGCAACATTTTTTTTTAATCTTATATTTATGTGCTCCTGCTACGTATTATGTAATGGCTGTGTCTGATCGTACAGGGACATGGTCTGATCATACCACATCTCCTGGGCTCAGATAATCTTATATATGTGCCCCTGCTATGTACTGTGTAATGGATGTGTCTGACTGTACAGGGACATGGTCTGATCATACCACATCTCCAGTGCTGAGATAATCTTACACATGTGTTCCTGCTATGTACTCTGTAATGGATGTGTTTGACTGTACAGGGACATGGTCTAATCATACCACAGCTCCTGTGCTGAGATAATCTATATGTGTCCCTGCTATGTACTGTGTAACGGATGTGTCTGATCATACAGGGACATGGTCCGATCATAGCACATCTCCTGTGCTGAGATAATCTTATATAGATACATGTCCCTACTACGTATTGTGTAATGGCTGTGTCTGACCATACAGTTACATAGTCTTATTATACCATATCTCCTGTGCTGAGATAATGTTATATATGTGTTCCTGCTATGTACTGTGTAATGGCTGTGTCTGACCGAACAGTTACATGGTCTTATCATACTACATCTCCTGGACTGGGGAAGAAGCAAAAGAGCATAAAGACATTACAGCACGGGATCACAAATATATGCTTGTTTGAGGTAAAACATTTTTTTAAAAATAGGGAAATGTTTTACCTCACAAAAAGAATCAGCTGTAATCATGTGCTGCAATGTCTGTATATTCTTTTACTTCCTCCCCTGCCCAGGAGATGTGGTATGATCCTGTACTTTCTGGCACGGCCAATGCACAGTACATAGCTGGGACACACACATAATCTGATATATATATATATTATATATATATATATATATATATATATCTCAGCACAGGAATATCTTATTAAACACAAGTTATTATTATTATTTTAAGATCTATTGATTATGATCAACTTAAAATGATCTTTGTTCGTGAGCCTCCACAAACTTTACCGTACACTATAAGACTGTTACACATATGAAAAATGAGAAAAAAAAACTACTGTAAAATCATATTGGGCAGAACTTCTATAATGAAGTAAAATTGCCCTAAACTGTCTTTCTGATATCTAAGGAACTATGCTGAAGGATTCTTCAGCATAGTTCCTTAGATATCAGAAAGACAGCAGACTAAATTACTCGGGGTCCATTTGGCATGCTGAAGACACAATTCAAGATTTGCCAAAGCATTATACACTATGCCAGGGGTGGTGAACTCCAGTCCTCGAGGGCCGCAAACAGTTCAGGTTTTCACGATTTCCTTAGTATTGCACAGGGGTTGGAATCATCACCAGTGCAAGTGATTATGTTATCACCTGTGCAATACTAAGGAAATCCTGAAAACATGCACTGTTTGCGGACCTCGAGGACTGGAGTTCCCTACCCCTGCACTATGCGATGTGGCACCTAAGCTGGGAAAATGAGCTCTACAATGTGCTGATGGAAATCAGCTGGTTCTTTATAGGTAGGTAACTGGATCCACTACAGCCAGTGATTGGCTGAAGGATAACATGGCCCTATGACAAAAGGTTGTTACAGTAGTAATTTAAAGGGAACTAACCACCCCAAATGACCCCTCCGGACTGTTAATATGTGTCCCTACACCCAGCACACACATTTGGGGCAATCGTTTTTGCTAAAAAAACTGTTTAGTAGAAGCTAAGATATATGTTTATAAAGTGTAATCAATCGAGACGGCTGGGTGTTACCTAGCTTTGTCTACGTGCAGTGTTCGTGCCTGTGATCCTCCTCTCCCTCCTCCCCCCTCAATTTCTAAGAGCCCGGCCGCGTCATGAAAGGGGCGGGGCTAAATCGCGTCATGAAAGGGGGCGGGGTTCGCCACGATTTAGCCTCGCCCCTTTCATGACGCGGCCAGGCTCTTAGAAATTGAGAGGGGAGGAGGGAGAGGAGGATCACAGACACGAACACTGCACGTGGACAAAGCTAGGTAACACCCAGCCGTCTCGATTGATTACACTTTATAAACATATATCTTAGCTTCTACTAAACAGTTTTTTTAGCAAAAACGATTGCCCCAAATGTGTGTGCTGGGTGTAGGGACACATATTAACAGTCCGGTGGGGTCATTTGGGGTGGTTGGTTCCCTTTAATACCATTGTAAGACTGGGCAGCATTAGCTCAGTAGCAGCAGGGTATCAGGTGTGGTGCACCTGATCAGGCCTGTCACATTCCTGAGCGTGCTCTGGCTCCGTCAGGACGCTCTTCGCTTGTACATCGTTCTAATAGATGTTTCCTGGGTGCCACCTTGAGGTGGGATGCCTCTGCTTCTGGTGATTATGCCACTCAGGGCCCCAGGGTCACCAGGTTCTCTGGCATTAGCTGTTGCTAGCGGACACAGAACGTTGTATCCACTGGGCCAGTCAGATGGTGTAAGGTTCCCTCCATTTCACTCTCCTCCCGAGGCACTGTGGGTAGAAGGAGGGGAGTAGGCATTGCCTCAACAGGTCACGTGACTGCTTGGAGGCAGTTATAAACCTACCATATGCTTTCCTTAGTTGCCGATTATTCAGTTGTGTTGGGTGGTTAGGGCAGTGCTTTTTACTGCTGTGGTTCTGCATTATTTTCAGTTCGCTGCTGTGGTTCAGTTTTCTTTTTTGTTTTTTTTTGCATTGCTTGTGCTTTGCTTTAGTTTGTTTTGACCTGCCTGATGCCGTCTGTCCAATCACCAGCCATCGGAGAAGGTCTCTGCCAAAGCGCCCCCTCGCCAGGACCAGCAGGCAGGTGAAGAGTATCCCCAGCCCTCAAGTGTATGCAGCAGTGTGACGGCTTGAGTCCAGTAAGACTGACATGCTGCACTTGCTGACGTGCAGCTGCTCACATGGCATCACCTAACGTTACACAGGGGATGAGTATGCCAAGTTTTAATTTGTTCTTTTTTTAACCGATTCTGGGCATTTTGGAAACAAAAGTATTCACCAAAAAAACCCTAAAATGAGAATTTTTATCGATTTTGCAATCTTTATTGTTTATAGTAGAAACTTGATTCCAGCTCACCTACCGTAGTTGCCCTATACTCATCCACCTGGAGCTCAGACACTGGCCTCGCCCTGGCCTCACATCAAGGATAATAGAAAAAATTGGAGACCGGTTCAACAGGACTGTATTTTTCTTTTCTTTTTATTTTTCAAAAGAAAGTGAAGTGCATACAAAAGAAAAACTGACATGGTCGACATGACCCAGTCGATGCGTTGCGACTGCACTAAGCAGTCTTACTCATGTTTACTTATTGCTTATGGCCGGACCTCAATGTAAATTTTTCAGCTATACTTAGGAAGTATTCAGTATAAACACTACACATTTAAACAATATTTTCTACAATAAGTAAAACATAAATATCGAGAAAAAAGAAAATGTGGCACACACCAGAGATGATCTTATCTCCTTTTATTCACATATCCAGATATGGTACATGCGATGAAACAAGTGCGGGGAGGGGGAGAGGAGACGCCGTCTCCTTTTCCCTCTCCCCGCACTTGTTTCATCGCATGTACCATATCTGGATATGTGAATAAAAGGACATAAGATCATCTCTGATGAGTGCCAAATTTTCTTTTTTCTCGACATAATGATCTGCAATTGTGTGCACTACTAAAAAGAGACCAATATTACAGCGGACCACTAGAGGTATTAACCCCTCAAATCCCGAAAGTGCCCAGTGATTTCTGTTTTATGCTATAAAACATAAATATGTAAATGTGTGTTATGTGTCATATGTATGTTATTACACATTATATATCAGCTTAATATCACCATACCTGACAACCATTTTGAGAGGATATACCCCAACTCCAAGTTTTTTATGTTCCGGTATCACATAAGAAATCCTTCCACTGCTGTTAGTTAGTTCAGTATCAAAGTAAACCCATTCCCCAGATGGTGGTTGAGTCATAATGTGAATATCCACCTAGAAGAAAAAAAAATAACCATTGTAATCCTATAACCAATAATTTCATTCTTTCTTTCACATTGATACTTTCAAGAGTTGCTCAGTGGGATCCTACGATATACCAGTGACTACAGTACCAATTAACCACTTCAGTATAATATTCTGTGTGACCAGTTATACCCTAACTATTTATAACGAGAGATAACTCGTTGATCGCTGATAGTCAGACTATTGGTATCCCCAATGGTCATTGAGAGCGCAGGACCGAAGAGCCCTGTTCTCAGCATTCCAGAGCCCTGATCTTGGGATCGCTGGGGATTACAACGAACAGAATAAGGGGATAACCTTTTCTTTTTTTATTGAGCGGGGGATAACCCTTTCAGTAATGCAGTTCATGTGCTTGCAAATAGGAGCAGTTTTCACTATGACTTGTTTTGCCATCAGTAAACCACGTATAACCACCTACTTTCCTAGGCTTTTATAGTCTCCCAATCACAAGAGATCGTCAAGAAAAGAAGACAATTCACTTGTACATTTCTACTTGCACATATACATTTACTGCATACTGTTCCATATGGCTTCAAAGCGAA
Organism: Allobates femoralis; assembly: GCA_033576535.1. Lineage (NCBI taxonomy): Eukaryota > Metazoa > Chordata > Amphibia > Anura > Aromobatidae > Allobates > Allobates femoralis. The sequence goes on along the minus strand of JARQOC010000003.1, from coordinate 680,739,440 downwards.
TTGTGCAGTATGTATATATTGTGGTGACTTGCTCACCGAGCGTGTTGGGGGAAACTCAAATTGTAGTCCAGCAGTTTATTAGCAAATCATAACCCGCATATAGTGCACAGTTTTGATTTACAATACATCAACGGAACATTATTGACATACCAGTCTGTCCCAGTGGCGGATACGCCCACCTGGAACTTTTTTTTTTAAATCAGATGATTTTTATTTTCCAAAAACAACAAAAACACAAAAGGTCATTCATGTTCAAATGGTATACAAAACATCAGTAGTATTATAAATTTCCCTTTATCAACCCCCAGAACAAAGCGCCCCCGACCCGGTCTTCCCTCCCCTTTTACCCCTTCCCCCGGTAGACATTAAATTTTTTAACCACTCTCTTTGGAGCCGCACAAATAGACAGTTCCAAACACAATAATCATTTAAATAACTGGATACCATTAAGTCTTCGAACAGTAGTCATATATATAATACCGTTAATCTTTGTTAATATGCCTTACACCCTATAGGCCCCATTCTGCCTCACCACCTCCACAAAGCCCATATCTGATAAAACATTTTCTCCGCTCTTCTCCTCTGGTAGATACTTTCTTCCATGCCTATTGTATACTCCACCTGTTGAATATATTCCTTCCTAGTGGGGGGTTCGGCCCTGATCCAGCACTGCCCACCTGGAATTTACTTCATAGATCAAGGAAGCATTAGTGACATATACCACTCTGTTCCAATGGCACATACGCCCGCCTGGTAGTATATACATAGTCCCTTTTAGACACATGGTTACCTTCAGGAGCTATTGCCAGCTCAATTCACTGGTTCCTGACAATTCATCATTTAGGAAACTGCCTGCTACCCAAACGCACAGAGACATATTAATCCCATTATCACAGAGGTTACATTCCCTCAGACCTCAGGTGTGTGAGGAATCAGCTTTAGCCAAACACTCCCCTGGCTTTTAGCTCAGCTGCAGTCTAGCACTTGTAATGCATTACCTGAACCTGTGGAACTTCTCCTCCCAGCATAATTAATTACTAAACTTGCTGAACTACATGTCCCAGCATACATATTTGCAATGCAGCAAGCCGCTGCATCACAAAATATACATATGCAGTAAGTTAATTCTCATGAAGACTTTGAGCTATATTATTTGCCCACATGGCCTACTTTACTAACTTTTCTTTTTGCAGGACAAGTTGTACTCTTCAAATACACTATTCAATCTACCACCTACTGGGAAAAGATTTCTAAGTGCACTGAAATTGGAAAAAAAAGTGCCATTCTACAATTGTATTATTTTTTTCATTTACCATGTTCACAATACAGCTAATCTGACCTGGCAGTATGATTATCCAGTTCAGTATGGTTACAACAAGTACCAAAAACGTATAGATAAATGCAATCTTCTGAGACCTGTAACGTTTTTACTCTTTGAGATCTGAAGCTAAGTGAGGGCATATTTTTTGCGCCTGGAGCTGATGTTTTTACCGATACCATTTTGGGGTAGATTCAATAGCGTTACAATGTTCGGTGGCCATAAAAAAACGTAATTATTATGGGTTTTAGATTTATTTTTATCTTTATATAGTTTTAAAAGAAATAACAAACATAAGGCGCTCAATGTGCCAAAATCAAAGGCAACATCAGAAAATAAGGTGATATCAATATACTTTGTCATACAAAAATAAGAAATATTAACTTGACACAGAAAACAATAAGATAATCCAAGGCCATAACATCATTTGTAGTAATAAAAAACCTTAGACTTCCATGGCCACACAAACTGAATGAATTATCAAAATCATAAAAAGAAATAAAAGAAGAAGCAAGGAGAAAAAGACAGAATAAACAAAAGTGAAAGAAGAAGATGGGTAGGGAAAAGTTAAAAGGAAAGTAAGTGGTATTCAGGACAGGGTATTATGATGGCAGAATCAGTTTTCCCCCATAAGGGCCTGGTATTCAACCAGGTGTTGCAAAAATGATCGGCGATGTTTTTGGCGGTATATGGGAGTTCCTCCATCAGTATCACATCATTTAATTTAGAGAGCTAGAGGGAGTGTCAGAGTGGAATCTTTTTTCCAAAGCAAAGCGATGCACGCTTGGCAATTGCAAAAATATGTACCTTAGTATAGAATAGCTATCTATCTTTGAGGGAATGTTGCAGTGATGGAGAATAGGTCAAACATAAGACTGTGATCTTACATATCAATAGTTGCAGTTTTTACCAAAAAGGTGTGGAAGCTTGCAGGACCAGAAAATGTGTTGCAGGTCACCTTTCTCGTCTCCGCATCTCTAACATGTAGGATTGGCTTCAGGGAAGATAGCATGTAGGTGAGTTGGGACTTTATATCACTGAGGCCGCTTTCACATCAGCGTTTTCCGCTGATCGCGGCAGTTGCAGTGAAAAAATGCCGCGATTACCGCATAACGGCCGCACTTGCGGTTTACTTGCGGCAAGCCCCATGCAGTGTCTATGGGGCTTGCGGTAAGTGTGCGGCAGGTGCGGTTTCGGCACTTGCGGTAGATGCGGCCGCAGGAAAACCGCGGCTGACCGCTTTTTTTCCGCGGCCGCAAGTGCCGAAACCGCAACTGTACCGCACTTGCCGCACCTGCTGCAAGCCCCATAGACATTACATGGGGCTTGCCGCAAGTGAACCGCAAGTGCGGCCATTGTGTGGTAATCGCGGCAGTTGGGGTTTTCTCACCGCAATTGCCACGATCAGTGTAAAACGCTGATGTGAAAGGGCCCTGAGTCAGCAGATTATAACTGGCCTCATGAAATTAATGCTTTATGCGTTAAAGTGAAAATGCGCCTCCACTTATCTCCCTCCTATTGGGTTTGGAAATAGGTGACAGGTTGGTTTAGGGGGTCACTTAACAAAGAGCATGTGAAGGATAGAGTATGTCTTATGGTACCTTTACACGCCGCCACAGAGTGCAGCAACCGGTAGGCACCACACGTGCACGCGCGCGTTTTTAAACGGTGGATACCGATCGCCAATGCCGCATATACACGCCGCCACAACGTGCTCCACTGAAGGTATTTTTGTTCCCCGGAAGTGCCGACGGGTGCCGCGGGTTACCTCCTGTGGAGTACCTTCCCTGGTTTGCACACCGCTACCACAAAGGAATATGGGCGTTCATATTTAGCGCCGTAAGTACATAGGCGTGACAGAGTTGTGTATTACGTGCCGTTCGTATGGTGATTGGACAACGCAATAGCATCATGATTGGCCAGCCTGCGCAGGAAGGCTGGCTAATACATGACGCCATTGCTATTGTGGACTGTGAATGGATAGCTCTTAAAATATGGCGCCCTGTGAAGGGATAACCAATTGTAACGCATTAGACTCCACCAATGATCGCTGATGGGGCGTGGTATCCATGACGCCGTGGCACGCCCCTTGGAATTCGCTAGGCCACGCAAATACCTTCCTGTGCCTCGATTACACGCCGCCACCATAGGTATTGTTCCTTCCCGTTTTTGAGCACGGCTCAGAAACAGGTATCCGAAGGAACTGCTTGACACGGGAAGGAACTCCCTGAATTACATGCCGCCATTTCGTAGTGATTTCATGGCAACAGGCACAATTGTGTCAGATGCTTGGCGGTTTCTCCCTTCCTGTGGCGGCGTGTAAAGGTACCATTAGAGGTCTGTACTCAAATATGCTCCTTCGAAAACAGTGTCGTCATTGTTACTATAAGGTCTGGAAGTGATTGAATGAAAAAAAATTTGACAGCTGACCCACTCTCCAGGTTCCCAAGGGAGTTGGAGAGGAGATGCAAAGTATGTATTTTCTTAAAGTCCAAATATGTTTAGCACCAAAATTACAAATTCTAAAACAGTTACTGTTTAGCCAGATGCGAAAAACCTTGTCTTGTTTTAAAACCAAGGAAAAAAGTGGATTATTCAAGATATTATACATGGAGGAGAGTTGTGGTATAATGTGTGAAAGTACAGCAATCTGGGTACAGGAAGCAAGAGTTGCCCCAATTGTGAGATGTGTTTTAACCCCTTAGTGACGAAGAAATTTGTCATTTTTCATTTTCGTTTTTTCGCTCCTCGGCTTCCAAGAGCCATAACTTTTTTTATTTTTCCGTCAATATAGACATATGATGGCTTGTTTTTTGCGGGACGAGTTGTACTTTCAGATGCAATAATTTGTTTTACCATATAATGTACAGGGAAATTGCCAAAAAAGATGCCTCAGGTCAGTACGAGTTTGTAGATACCAAACATGTATACCTTTATTGGTATCTAGGTGGTGGAAAAAAATTCAAAAGCATGAAAAAAAAAAACATTGCACTTTTTGCGCCATGTTCTGTGACCCGTAGCATCCTCATTTTTCGGGATCTGGGGCTGGGTGACGGCTTATTTTTTGCGTCTCAAGCTGATGTTTTTAATGATACCATACTTGGGTGGATGCGCTGTTTTGATCGCCCGTTATTGCATTTTTTAGTATTGTTGCAGTGACAAAAAAACGTAATTTTGGCGTTTGAACCATTTTTTGCGCTACGCAGTATACGGCTCTCAGTATTTGATTATTTATATTGATAGATCGGGCGATTCTGAACGCGGCGATACCAAATATGTGTATTTTATTTAAATTTTTAATACTTTTATTGTGGATGGAAGAAAAGGGGGGTGATTTGAACTTTTATGTGTTTTGTTTTTTTTTCAACTTTGTAAAAACTTTATTTGTTTATTGATTCTTAATTTTACAAAGCCCCATGGAGAGGCATGCAGATGCACAGTCCGATCACTTCTGACACATACAGAGGAGCTGCAGCTCCTCTGTATGTGTCAGAATCGCGGACCTGTTGTGGTTGGCAGCCCCTGCCAACCACAAGCAGGAAATGCTCCATGACAGGTTCCAGGGTCAAGCCAGGACCCTGGCCTGTCACATCAGCACGGGAGATCCCGCGATACTATCGCGAGATCTCCCCTGGAGCCCGGTAAGCGCGCGCTGCACGCTCCGGCTCCCTTAGATCCCGCTCTCAGAGATTGAGGGCGGGATCTAAGGGGTTAACAGCACCGATCGGATGGCGGGACCGATCGGTGCTGTTAGACCGACATCTCAGCTAGTGAGATCAGCTGAGATGTCGGAGGTTTGAAGTGAGCTCCACGCCGGAGCTCACTTCAAACACGGGGATAATGACAGCCGACGTCTAGAGACGTAAGGCTGTCGTTAACAGGTTAAGTGATTTTAACACAGAGGGAATCAGGGAATCGCAATGAGAGAAATATTTGTAAAGTTTTGCTCAATCCTGACCCAAGCTTTTCCAGTACCGTTCCTACACTAATCCATGATTCTAGAGAGGTGAGATGCTATATAGGATCTGAAATCAGGCATAGCAATGCCCGCAGAGGACTTAGGGATACAATATGTCTCTTTTGATAAAATGGAGTTTGCCAGACTATATGAACTTCATTAGAACCAATGCAGTTCTCCTGAAGAAAGACGAGGTAAGCCCAATAGGAAGAGCCTACATTACATTCACGATCCTGCAGAGAATGTTTATTTTAAACTTTGCAATTCTACCAAACCACATGAAGGCATTCTTCATACATCTTGAGCAGTTCTCACGTACCAATTAGAGGAGTTTAGGAAGGTTAGGCAAGTATGTCAAGTTTAAATTACTTGGTAATAGGATACCCAAATATTTTAGAGCTGACATTGCTTTCAAGGGCACAAGGGTGTATGAAGGGATGTTAATGTTCAGTGCCTATGATTTGGAGGTTAAGTTTAAAATTGTGTTTTGATTTTTTTTCTCATTACGATGTTTACCAATGAGATTAATTTATTTTATATTTTGATGGATCAGACTTTTACAATACCAAATGTGTATTTTTTTTTACTTCTTTTTTGTCTTTTTTATTCTTTAATCTTTATTAGGGCAAAGGGGTGTGATTTTAGGTTTTGTGTTTTATTTTAGTCTTTTTTTTTTTTTTTAATTTCTTTCATTTTTTACTGTATTTAATAGTTTCCTTAGGGTACCTGAAGCTGCAATTGCTTGTGCTATGCGTAGCAGTGTATCATGATCTACTATGATATGAACACCAGCTATGGGCTGGCTTTCAGAGAACATGTAAAACAGGCACCAACTGGCATCCCACAATCACGACGTGGTTGTGCTGGTAGGCAAATGAAATTACGCTGTCAGTCATTGCTCTGCTCCACCCGTGGTGCTTAAATGCACATGATGGCTGATTAAACCAGCCATCACTTGCCAAGAAAAATGTGGACTTGGCGTGTGAGCCCGCATCCAAGTCTGAAATAATACTTAAGGCGTTCTTGTATATCATATTTCATGAGGGGTTAAAGATGGATTTAAGAACAAATTTGTCTTTCATCCAGCAAAGTTTGTAATATTACTTTTAATTTATATAATGTTTTAATACATATCTGTTAGTTATCCACTTCTAGAAACAAGGTTTTTTTATTTTTAACTGAAGTGTTTGTATTTTGGACAAAAAAAAATATTTTTGCAACTGTTTCATTAACAATTTTGCACTATTTTGCAGGCTTTTTTCAGTGCACATTCAACTTTGAGGTGGTCTGTGACCATAAATTAGCTGAGAGGAGCCCAAAAAAGACACATAATAGAAAAAGAAACTCTATTATTGGACCACAAGAATGTGCTCACTGACAGATTTTCAGTTAACCCATACTGCAACCAGTATGCCAAAACATGCAACATTTTAATGAAACAGGAGTATATAATTATTAACAAAAATACTACATTAATTTATTTAGGAAAAAAAATTGTCCCTAAAATTGGAGCAGCTGTAAATGGTACATTCTCAAAATTTTTTTTAATCTCTTTATTACTGACCTTGTCGATGGGATTGAGAATAAAGCGTTTGTCTTTGCTGATGACATAACACTATGTAGGATAACAAAAACAGAGCCTGATAATATAATATTACAGAATTATCTAGATAAGATGTCTGCATGGGCAAACACATGGCAGATGAGGTTTAATGTTGATAAAAGTAGAGTAATCTTATTGCTGCATGTACAGTATATGGAAGTTTACTCGGGATTACAGACCAAGAGAAGAATTTGAGTATTTTGCCTACAAGTAAACTAAGCAGCAGAACTCCATGTCAGGCAGCAGCTGCAAAAGCAAATAAGATTTTAGGGTGCATAAAGAGAGAAAATCCCATGATCCCATTGAATCATTACCCCTCTATAAATAACTTGCAAAACTACAGCTAGAATATGGGATCTATTTCCAAGATCCACATTTTATAAAAGGATATTGTAAAATTAAGAGTCAGTTCAAAGACAAAACAAGATGTTTACATTGTTTAAAACAGAGGTTGGAAATATTAAGCCGGCGTCACAAACGTCAATGTCGTCAGCGATCTGATCGCTGGCGACATTGACGGCTGATCGCTGGTGAGCTGTCGCACAGGCAGATTCACCAGCGATCATTGGACAAGCGACATCGACATCGTGGAAATATCGTTTCCACAATGTCTGCAGGCTGGTATCCATGGTAAACTGCAGGTAACTAGGCAGTTCTGGTCGGAGAATGGTTGAAGTTGATAGACCTAAGTCTTTTTTCAACCTATATAACTATGTAACCTTTTTTTAAAGGGAACCTTATCACCAGGTTTTTCCCTTACAAAGTGCGGACACCAAAAGTAAGCCCTTCTATACAGCATTTAAAAATGTTGTGTATAAGTCCCCAAGACGATCGGTTTAACATAAAACAGAGCTTTTATTATACTCAACTGCAGGGTGGTCTGGTCTGATGGGCATTGCGTATCTTTATCCACTGCCTCCTCTCTTCTTGTGATTGCCTTCTTCCTTCCCTGCTACATCATTTACACAGTGTCCTCCATTGCGTTCCTGTGCACTTCTCACTACTCTGGTGAGGGCAGAGCAAAGTACTGTAATGTGCAGGCACAGGAAAAGGTCAAAGAACACCGACGCATGCACACTACAATACTTTGCTCTGCCCTCAGCAGGGCAAAGAGAAGTGCGCGTGTGCAGGAGCGCAATGGAAGAAGCTGTGTGTGGGTGACATAGGATGTATCATGCACACAAAGCAGGGAAGGAAGAAGGCAATCACAAGAGAGGAGGCACCGGACCAAGACCATTGACACCTATTAGACTGGACAGCCCCCAGGTTAGAATAAATAAAGGCCTATACATATCGGTTTGTGGACTTCTATGGAGCATTCTAGAATACTGTATACTGTATACTGATTACTGGTGGTGACCACAGCTTATATGGGAAAATCCTGGTGACAGGTTCCCTTTAAGACCATTTAAAATTATCTATCCATATACCAACCTTTTCTCCTGTAAGTGTGACCATATCAAGAGGACCATACATAAACCTTCCATTGAGTGTCTGAGGTCCATCTTCATTGGCTACAGCATCATTAATTCTGTGGTTAGCAGCAACATTCTGAAACGTAACAAAATTATGTTCAAAATCCAGGTCACATGCCTGTTGCAATAAAACAGATTGCTAATTCTTTTTCTAGACATTCGTAAAAAAACAACTAATTGCCACTATAAACATTATGTTATGTTTGTACAGTAAAAAAAAAAATGATATAGCAGAATGCAAATAGTACACAGAAACCAGGATCTCTAACTTTTTTTTTTAAATTACAAAAATACACATTCAACACAAAGCTTGTTTTTTCTTTGGTTTGAAGAACAATTTACTGCCACTGGAAAGCCTTATTCGGTAGGACAACTGTATAAAACATGTACATGAAAAACCTGTACCAGTGTCTTCAGTGCTTTCCATCAATGTATTATCCATGTTTTTATGGTATGAATAAAGAAATAATGAATTTATAAAGCTTCTCTTATGCCCAACAACGTTAAACACCAACCCATAGACTCCAGGAAAAAATTGGGCATTTGAAGCTCACCGATGGTGGTACTGCACAATGTGCCAGTACTGCCAGTGAGCTCCATATCTGCACACCCATCACTTATGTGTACAAATATGTCACAGGTGCGTGATAGCACGATTTCCGGATGCCAAAATAGACAGGTCAGCGTAATTATGTAACTGCCCCCCGTGCACAGACGCTGTTACTCATTCAGTGGTGTGTGCGGCGACTTCCTGGCATCTGTTTCAGGTGTCAGTGTTATCAGGTGTCGCATAGTACCACTAGTGGTACTGCCAGCGGGCGCCATATTTGTCCACCCATCACCTGGGCACGCAAATATGGCTGTTGCCGGAGCGTGATAGGAGGACATCCTGACACCGGAAGTGGATGACATACGTCACAAGGTAATTGTATAGATCATATACAGGACCATTTGCAGTGTCCTATGCTATTGAATGGTAATGTATCTGTAAAAAATGGATGCCACAAGGATGGTCTATTTGGGTCAATTTTTTTCTTAAACCCATTGACTTGTAATTGAGAGTCTCATCCAATTTACATATCCACTCACAGCATGCTACAAGTTTTTGTCATCCAGAATCTGGATGAGAAAAAAATTCCAGATCTGATCTGCCTCATTGACTTTGGTCCAAGTGCATTATGAAATTTTCTAGCAGTGCACTTGTACAACTCTTACACTCATGTGAGCGAGGCCTGATTAGAATGATAACACCACACATAACACTTGGCAGGTGCTCTGCCTTTTTTTGTTCTAGCAGTCACAATGAAAGCAGGACCAAAAACCTTTCATGCTAAGGCTGCGTTCACACATTCGCGTATTTTGCTGCGCTTTTTTGCGTGCGCTTTTTGACGCATTTTTCGGCCGCACAAAAAAGCACAACAAAATACTCCGGGGCTTTCACACACTGCGCTTTCTTTACCCCAGAAAGCGCAGTGATGTCACAGAGGGGAGGAAGAATCCTGCTTCCTCTTTCCCTCTGTGACAGCTGTGGCCGCCCATTAGATTTCACAGTGTATTAATATACACTGCGAAATCTAAAGGTAAACAAAAGCAAGTGAATGAAAAATAAAAAACAATGAATACTTTACCTGTCCGACGCCTTTTCCGGTGTTCGGTCTCCGTTTCCACGTGAGAGGTGTTCTGACAGGACCTGTGGTGACGTCAGAGGGGCGTTCCCGGGGTGTTCCCAGCGCTGATTGGCTGCTCGCGGTCATGTGATATGTATCACATGACCGCGAGTGCCCGGGAACGCCCCTCTGACGTCACCACAGGTCCTGTCAGAACACATCTCACTTGGAACCGGAGACCGGACAGTGGGAAAAGGCGTCAGAGGCTAAGTATTTCATTGTTTTTTATTTTTCATACACTTGCCTCTGTTTAATTTAGATTTCACAGTGTATATTAATACACTGTGAAATCTAATGGGCGGCCACAGCTGTCACAGAGGGGAGGAGGAAGCAGGATTCTTCCTCCCCTCTGGGAGAATACGCAGGAGCAGCTGCGTAAACAATTGACATATCAATTCTTTACGCAGCTGCGCTTTCTCCCTGAAAACGCAGTGCGTATTTTTGCGCAATGTCTGCACTGCAAAGTGAATTTCACATTCACTTTGCAGGCAGACAAAAGGCACATTGCGTATTTTGAAAAGCGCGCGTAAAAAAGCGCAGCAAAATACGCAATGTGTGAATGCAGCCTAAAACATTTTAGCTGTGTGTGAAACATATCCAGTATAAACATGAAAAGAAGTTTTGTTACTGTTTAATTTCTTTGTGGACCACATTGTGAGGCCACAGATGCACATAACTAAGGACCAATAAAAAACTAAATGTGAACTTTTATGCCTCATTCTGACGTCCATGATTTTTAACATACACAAAAAAAAGCAGTCTTCGTTTCATCATCGTTTTGGATCAGACTTTCATCGGGGTCTAGTCTGTGCCAGTTTTTACCATCACTGTTTCATCAGTGATTTTTATGTATGAAATAATAAATATATTGCATAGTTTCTCCAGTGCACTACAATGCTAATGATGGACAGCACACACCGCACACTCATGTCATCTGCTGCATGAGGTGTTTAAGCCCCCTTGGACTCCTATAAGTAATTTTGATCCATGAGTCCTATCAGAAATGGGGAAAATGGACAAATCTTCATAATTTTTTGTGGTCTGCAAAAATAATGGACATGTAAATGGCACCATAGACTATAGGTTTTGTTCTATCAGTGAAAACACAGGTAGAATATATATGTGATAAACTGACATCGGAATGAGGCCTTACATTGGTCTGTGTTATGATAATGGGAACTGGGCTAGGTGATACCTTCAGTTTAAAATAAAAAGTCATTTCAGAGTTTTAGTTACCCTTAGTTTCACATGTGTACGTTTTCTTAGCCACTTTTCCCTTGGTTTTGAGGGACTGAACACAGACACTTCCTTTCCAACCAACTCCAAGACGCTTGCAGTTTCATGTCTCATGACCTGAAATGAACATACACGTGACTTTATTAACAAATCTGCCAGTCTTTTATATTCAGTTCTCCCTATCAATCTAAGTTTTCATTTTCTCAATATTTTTATGCAGATAAGTTGTTTCTCTACATTTCAATCCCATGCTTAAGAAGTCTTGGAAAAGCTTAAAGATTATCTAAAGATTTAGCGGTTGTAATATGACAGCTTCTTGCTCCTCGTAACTAATGTGGAGAAAAAGATTGCATATTCTGTCATTTTATCGTTTTTTTTATAAGTTATAATTAGGAACTTTAGAAACAGGAAGAGTCCTAAAATAACTGAGGTTCGGTAATGACCTACAAAGTAGGAATCTAAAGTGGCTTCAACTCAACTTTCATTAAGCGTTAAAATGGTAAATAATAATTAAGTTTTGTTCAAGAGGGCATATCTGTAATCAGTGCACAATACGGCCAATATATGATCAGCAGACTGACCAACATTAACAAATTATCAAGTGCAACATCTAGCGGCCACAACGATCAGGTACCCCAAAGACAACATTTATCAACATACTTTTTTAGTGGCTTAAACATAAATAACTAGACCAGAGGCTCTGCTATGTTCTGCAGCCAAGTCATATGATGCTACTAGCTGGAAGAAGATGCCAGCAACAGAACAGAGGAGCAGCACCAGTCCAGTATGTTGGTATGCAAGTTTGGGCTTAGGGGCTTTTCTTCAAAGCTTTTTAAACCACTCAGGGGCTATAGAAAATGTTTATAGCAGTGGACATTTAGAACAATAAATGCCATGAATACAATATCAAGTTATGAAAATAGAGCAAATGGTACAAGCAGATGTCAGGAGCTGCAGAGCTCATCGATTGGCTGCAGTGCTGCTGACATGAATGCTGCCAAGTGATGTCAGTGCGGAACAAACATCAGGAACCGTGGCAGAATCTGAGGGTCAGCGCTGGACCCGATGTAGATAAGTAATACTTGTTTAGTTTATTGTATAACTACCGCAGCTTATTGCAAAGGTTTTCTGCAGAGGGTCAACCTCTTTAAAGGGAACCTGTCCCCTCCCAAAACATTATTTACTTGCAAATACAGGGGTTATAAGCATTTTAATCATGACTGCCAGGTTTACTGATAATACAACAATATGGAAAAATGAAATTATATTCTTATCCATAGTTGTTTACTGCCAGTCTTTGAGGTGGTGCAGGGAGCTGCAACTGTCACCAGTCACTAAATAGATATGTATGTGTGGAGCAGGCTGTTAATGTGTCTGGGACTGATTAGAGCATGCTCTCTGTATAGTGAGTAGTGGCTGTAACCACTCCTTGCACCTCCCTGGTGACTGAATGTAAACAGCTGCAGGGAAAGTACCGTATATACTCGTGTATAATCTGACCCGTGTATAAGCCGACCCCCCTACTTTTGCCTCCAAAACCTGGGAAAACCTATTGACTCGTGTATAAGCCGAGGGTGGACCCCAGCACAGGTATACAGCCCCCAGCAGTGTGGTATACAGGCCTCCCCAGTGGTATATACAGGCCCCAGCAGTGTTACAGCAGCAGCCCCAGTGGTATATACAGCAGCAGCCCCAATGGTATATACAGCAGCAGCCCCAATGGTATATACAGCAGCAGCCTCAGAGGTATATACAGCAGCAGCCCCAGAGGTATATATAGCAGCAGCCTCAGAGGTATATACAGCAGCAGCCCCAGAGGTATATACAGCAGCAGCCCCAGAGGTATATATAGCAGCAGCCCCAGAGGTATACAGGCCGCCCGCCCGCCACCATCAGTATACAGGCGCCCCCCCCATCAGTATCCAGGGCCCCCCCTTGCAGCCCAAACCTGTAAAGTAAGATCATTATACTTACACCTGTGGCCGTCCCCGCTGCCGAAATCGCGCTCCTCCAGCTTCATCCGGCTTCCTCCTCCGATGGGCGCAAGCAATGACGTCATTGTCTGCGCCAGAGGAGGAAGCCGGAGGAGCGCGATGTCGGCAGCGGGGACGGCCACAGGTGTAAGTATAATGATCTTACTTTACAGGCTTGGGCTGCAAGGGGGTCCCCTGGATACTGATGGGGGGGGCACCTGTATACTGATGGTGGCAGGCGGGCGGGCGGCCTGTGTACTCGGCGTATATACTCGCGTATAAGCCGAGGGGGTACTTTTCAGCCCAATTTTTGGGCTGGAAAACTCGGCTTATACGCGAGTATATACGGTATAACTTTATTTTACCCCTGGAGCCGCTGCTCAAGTAAACACAATAAAATGCTTGAGGAAGAGGAATGAGAGAACTACTTGCACTGCAAGTCCAGAATAATAAACAAGCTTTATTGGATGATGTTTAAAAGTATAGGGAGTTGAACTTAACTCCCTATGGCTAAGGGTGTCATACCTGGCACCAGAAATGCATCAGATTTCTGTTTAGCATAGTTCTATGCTTTTAAACATGATCCAATAATTGTATTATTCTGGACTTGCAGTGCAATTAGTTGCCTTTTTCCTCTTCCTCATGTTTTCTGAATTGTCCTCCCAGCAGCACCTGCACTGGTCTGGATAATCATGGCTTATGGAATTACTTTCAAGGAAGTGATGAGCCTCCAATATTCTTTTTTTCGACAATAAAATGCTATTTACCTGCAGATAAGCCCTATATCTGAAGGTAAATTGAATTTTTGATTAAACCTTTAAGGTTTAATGCAAAATTGCATAACAGAGCCTGTAATTATAAGGGTAAGGGTCTGCGTGATATTTTTACAATGTGCTCAGTGTTTGTTTTTAGAAAATATATGAATATACAGTAGGGCCAAAAATTTTATTTAATAATTTAGAATTTGTTTTTCTCATAAGTGTGATAATTATCCTGACAGTAAAAACCTTAGGCTGCATTTAGATGGCCATGACACAACAGAAATATATCACTTACTTGTCTCAATAGGAATGAAACAACATCTGTGGATTCCCAATAACTGGCGTGGAAAAGGTGAGGAAGAGCAACTGTTGGAAACGCAGTGAGGGCATCAGGACAATAGAGGGCATAGTCAATCCTTTTTGTGCCCCACCACTTTGCTGCAACTGACAGAGAAGAAAATATTATACCTCAAGGCTAACAAGAAGGAAATGCAAAAGAAAAAAGATAGCCGTTTACAACCATGGTAATTCAATGAGATGTATTATACTTTTAAAATAGCTGCCAATACTACGGGAGTTATTGTTCAGACACACAAGCCTTGTAATAAAGACATAAAAAATATCATTCCTGTTTGAAAATATGCTTCACATGCATGTGCAATTTTCCAACCTAGAGACATATCCACACATTCGAGAGTGCTTTTCTAATTTCCTACATACAAGATAAGGTTTTTAGTTATGAGTGAGTAAACTATTACTTGTTCCATGCAAATGTCTGACGAACCAATAAAGTAAAATAACAGTCTAAATTCAACAGAAACATTATATTCAGTAATGTATTATTTCTAAAATAATTATTAATACCTATGACTATTCTACGCCCACAACTATTACAAACACAGTTTGCTATGAATCCATTCAATCTACAGGATGGGCTATTTATATGGATGCACCTTAATAAAATATGAATGGTTGGTGATATCAACTTCCTGTTTGTGGCACATTAGTATATGGGAGGAGGAAAACTCTTCCAGATGGAGGGTGACCATGGCGGCCATTTTGAAGTTGGCCATTTTGGATCCAACTTTATGTTTTTCAATGGGAAGAGGGTCATGTGACACATCAAACTTATTGAGAATTTCATAAAAAAACAATGAGTTATTTACAAGTTTATGACCACTTATGTGTTCCAAGTGCTGCCCATTGTACTTGATTGTCAATACAACCCTCTTCTCCCACTCTTGACACACTGATAGCAACACCGCAGAAGAAATGCTAGCACAGGCTTCCAGTATCCATTGTTTCAGATGCTGCACATCTCGTATCTTCACAGCATAGATAATTGCCTTCAGATCAGGCATGAGGCAAACATTTTTGTGAATAGCGATGTCAACAAACAAATCCACCGCTATTGGTCTGACACTAACCCACAGTGGATACATCCCTCCAAGGCTGTTGGGACACAAAAATTGGAGGTGAGGTGTGGTATATGGTGTACAAAGATAGTGGGGCCATTCTTCATCAATGGAAACCTCAATGCCACTGGATATGTGAATCATGTAGCAATTTCAGATATCCAGTGG
Organism: Allobates femoralis; assembly: GCA_033576535.1. Lineage (NCBI taxonomy): Eukaryota > Metazoa > Chordata > Amphibia > Anura > Aromobatidae > Allobates > Allobates femoralis. The sequence goes on along the minus strand of JARQOC010000003.1, from coordinate 680,723,866 downwards.
CATTGAGGTTTCCATTTATGAAGAATTAATCAGAAATACACTCTGTACATTGTTAATGTAGTAAATGACTATGCTAGCTGCAAATGTCTGGTTTTTAATGCAATATCTACATAGGTGTATAGAGGCCCATTTCCAACAACCACCACTCCTGTGTTTTAATGATACAATGTGTTTGCTAACTGTGCTAAAAGGCTAATGGACGTGTAGGAAACCCTAGAAAACCCTTGCACAAGTATGTTAGCATAGCTGAAAACAGTTTGGCTGATTAGAGAAGCTATTAAATTGAACTTCCTTTGAGCTAGTTGAGAATCTGGAGCATTACATTTGTTTGTTTTATGAAACTCTCAAAATGGCCAAAAAAGAGAACTTTCATGTGAAACTCGACAGTCTATTCTTGTTCTTAGAAATGAAGGCTATTCCATGGGAGAAGTTGCCAAGAAACTGAAGATTTCCTACATCGGTGTGTACTACTCCCTTCAGAAGAGAGCACAAACAGGCTCTAAACAAAGTAGAGAGAGAAGTGGGAGGCCCCGCTGCACAACTGAGCAACAAGACAAGTACATTAGAGTCTCTAGTTTGAGAAATCGACACCTCACAGCTCCTCATCTGGCAGCTTCATTAAATAGTACCCACCAAAGGTCTGCAATGCTGTAATTGCTGCAAAGGGAGTATTCTTTGACAACAGCAAAGTTTTAAGGATAAAAATATTACTTCAAATAAAAATCATTATTTCTAACGTTGTCAATGTCTGGACTATATTTTCTATTTATTTTGCAATTGCTGCCATTTTTGAGTAGTTTTAGTGTTTTAATTTTTGATAGGACTCATAAGTGTGGGGACCCTTGACATGGATTATGAGCTTACAATGTGTTGGCCAAAGCATCTAACCAATACCTCACATAAAGGGTTTTTTCATTATCAGAAAAAAACATTTTGCACTTTTTTATCTTTTTTGCGGGTTGTGGTTGTGTCCCCATGGGGTATCATTCATTCCGTGGTGCAGAGACATCGTACTGGGCTGCCCATTTGGTCTAGTGGCGGGACCAATGGGTAGCTGTCAGACACACTGCACCATTTTGTATCAATGTGAATAGTGTCCTATATGGACGAGTCCTGAGTGCATAGCAAATTACCTCCCCCCATGCCTAGGCAGGTTGATGGTGGTTTTGTCGTTCTGTGCGCCTGTGCTTGCTCCATTTAAGTGGGGTCTGTTCACTTCCTGCCAAGTGCTGTGTTGGATTTGTTTTTTGGCTGCATGTTTTAAGTTGTTTACTGCTTATAATTGGCCAACCTTATGCAAAGTAAGAAGTACATGCCCCAAAAGAAAAACCTCTGGTAATAACCAGTTGACTTTAAAATAAATTAGAGTCTCAACTTTCCAAGCTAATATGTCTGCCACAATGAGGAAAAAATAAAAAATAACTGTTTTGCTAAGCCGTGCATGTTCTATTCCATTATGCTGCCCAGTTTAACAGCATTCCTTTATCCATAGCTTTTCAAGTGGGTTGAGGTCTAGACAGTGACTGAGCCATTGCAACACCATGATTCTTTTATTTTTCAGCCATTCTGATGTAGATCTGCTTATGCATTGTATGATCCAATTTAAGTCAAGCTTTAGCTCTGGATAGATGGCCTAATGGTGGGTTTACACACACCAATTTATCTGTTCAATATCTGAACCAATCTCTGGTTGCAGTGAAATCATGGATACATTGCTCCATGTTGTACACAGCCACAAAATGGAGCAATGTATCCATGATTTCACTGCAACCAGAGATTGGTTCAGATATTGAACAGATAAATTGGTGTGTGTAAACCCACCATAACATTTGAAGGTAGAATACTCTGGTATACAGAGTTCATGGTTAATTCAATGACTGCAAGTTGCCCAGGTCTTGTGACTGCAAAACAAGTCCAAACCATTACTTGTCCACCACCATGCTTGACAGTTAGTATGATGTATGTGATTTTAACCAAACATGGCAAAGGGCATTCTGCCCATTTATGTTCACTTTGGACTCCTCTGTCCCAATTCATTAATTCTTCCCACTTCATTGTTTCTGAAGCCTTGTGTTTTGTTGAATGCAACTTTGAAAACTTTATGTTCTGTTCATGTTCTGTTCTGAAAGAAGAAGCTTTCTCCTGGCATTCCTTCCAAACAAGCCGTACTTCTTTATTTTCTAATTGAGCCATCATAAACATGAACATTTAGTGTGCAAACTGAGCTCTAGAGTCTGAGCTATGGCTCTTGGGTTTGCTGCAGTTTTTCTGAGCAATGCACAGTCTGACCTTGGGATGAATTTGTTGAGATGTCCACTCCAAGATTGTTAGCTATATTGAATGTTTTCCAAATATGAATAATCTTTCTCAATGTAGAATAATGAACTCCAAACATTTGAAAATTCCATTATAACCGTTCCCAGACTGATCTCTAAAATGTATTTTCTACTTTTTATTGAGTTAAAACATTCCCAAAAGCTCTAGTCCAGAAAACTACCAATAATTCTGCTTTTATAGAAGTGTTCATACTTGCCGATGAACAATTAATTGAGGACATTTGATTACTAGTATCTGGCTACTACTTACCCTTTTAGTCTAATTTTTTATCTTTTTTTTGTGCTGCATTTTTGTAGAATTTTCAGTAGCAAAATTGGATCCACTTTTGGAAAAAAAAAAAAAAAAGCACCACAAAAGCATCACATTTTTTATCTGTTTTTATTGCTGCGTTTTTGCAAGAATTGTACTCTACAAAGACAGTGTATAAAGATAGTTGGAAAAAAAGGTCCTTGATGTCATTTTCTTCTTCAGTCTCCATTTTGGCAATGCAAAATGCAGGAGAGCCCTTTTCTGCCAGCCAAAGTAATCCAGGCAGCTACTGGATCCACACTGCCTGATGTTACCTTGGCTGGCAATGCAAAATACAGGGAAGGCCTTATTTTTTTTTATTATTTAACTAAATACTTACTTAAAATTGGCGATGGTCCAATGTATTTTCTATTTCCAGCCAAGGTAACCCAGGCAGCTGGAGGCTGGAATTCTTAGCATTGTGAGGCCCAGGCATTCTGGGCCCCCCACAGCCAGCAGCCGCCCCATAATTGGCACCTCTATGAGACAAAAAAAACTTGCCAAAATTTCACCACTTTTCATACCCATTGCACCTAGCAGGAGGCTGCTGGCTCCTCTGAAAGGTAACACATGTGGTGAGTTTTTTTGCAATTTTATGTCCTATTTTCGGTGAGCCTCCATGAGACAAGCCAAAACTGGGGGTTACCCCGCTCTTTTAGCTGACGTGTAGCGGTGGCAGACTGGGTAATAAAGGGGTTAATGTCAGCTTTTTTGGCAGCTGACATCAAACCCTATTGCTAATGTCACCTGTCAGAATGACAGACAGCCATTAGCAATAGTTCAAGAAAGAGAAAAAAAACACAACACCAAAAGAAATCCTTTATTCCATACAAACTACACAGAGACACCTTGTTCTCCACTTTATTAGTTCCCACCAATTACCCTCCGTTGTAATCCACATTTCAGCGATGAATGAAGTAAGGGCACCGGCAGAACAGATCAGCTGACTCAACTGCCCAATGAACAGATCAGTGATTGAGTCAGCTGATCTGTTCACCAATCGGCTGATCTGATCTTGCCCAGACTTGACTCATCGCTGGACTGTCATGGATTATGTTGGAGGGTAATTGGTGGGAGATAAAAAAGTGGAGAACAAGATGTTTGTGTATTTTCTATGGAATAAAGGATTTCTCTCGGTGTTGTATTTTTTTATTATCTTTACTAAAACTGTTGCTAATGGCCGGCTGTCATATTGGCAGCTGACATTAGCAATAGGGCTAGATGTCAGCTGCCAAAAAAAGCTGACATTAACCCCTTTATTACCCAGTCTGCCACCGTTACACAGCATGCTGGAAGATCAGGATAACCCCCAGTTTTGGCATCAATTCTGGAGTGGCTGCTGGCTGCAACTTTTACCGTGTGGGCCCCAGAATGCTTGGGCTTAACAATGCTAAGAATTCCAGCATCCAGCTGCCTGGGGCACCTTGGCTGGCAATAGAAAATATCACAGAGCCCACGCATATTTTTTGTAATTATTTACTTAAATAATTAAAAAAAAATAGGAGTTCCCCTGTACTTTTCTTGCCAGTCAATGTAACACCAGGTAGTAGGGGATTTGTAGTCAGTAGCTGTTTGGGTTACTTTGGCTGGCAATGAAAAATACAGCAAAGAGCACGCCAATTATTATTTTTTAATTATTTAGTTAAATAATTAAAAAAAAAAGGGTTCTGTATTTTCCATTGCTGGACAATGTAACCCAGGTAGCAGGGGGTTTGCAGCCAGTAGCTGCCTGGGTTACATGCGCTGACAATAGAAAATAGAGTGAAGACCTAAACACTCTGCATAAAAATAAAGAAACCCCCAAGAACATTTTTTAAAGTAAGGCTATGTCCAGGCACATTGGTTTTTGCTTTTGACAAAACTATGCAAAACCTTAAGGGTTTCTAGTAACTCTAAGTTTTAGTTTGCTGTGTTTTTGCTGCAGATTTGCCATTAAATACAGCAAAATCGAAGAAAAGAATTGACATGCTAATTCTTAGAAAAACGCAGCAAAACCCGGGGTGTTGACACATTCTGCAATGAATTTAACCAATGTGTGTGGGAAGCTTATCCCAGAATTAAATAGGTTTTGCTTATGATTAGCATAGATTTGCATAAAATCAAGGCAAAACCTGAGCCAAAAAACGCAGCAAAAATGCTCTGTAAGAACATAGCCTAAAACACATTTTATTTATAAAAGTCACCATTTCTATGAGGCGACCAACATCAATTGTCATTCTACTGTAGTGGCTCATCCTGCTGTGAATGTCACACATCAGGAACAGAAATTCCAAAATGGTGGAATTTCCTGTTCCTGCTCCTAGTGACATCACATCCTGGAATACTCTTTTTTTTTTTTGGCTGGAATAATGCGGAACATGTATTAAAATACTGCAAAAATGGATTGTGTAAATACCAATCTGTTTTTGCAGCATTTTTTTTCATTAGAATGGAGTAAATGGAAAAGCGGACCAGAATAAATGGCACACTAATTGACATGCTAATTCTTTTCCAGGATGCATTTTCTGCCAAAATAATGGACCAGTAAAGTAAACAGCGTCTGAACAGCATTTTTTGAAAACTCAATGAGTTGGCTGGCCATCACAGAAATTGATTCGTTTTCCATGCAAAAACGGATCACAAAAAAACAGATCAAAAGCACACAAGCATTAATTTAGCATAAAGAGTACTTAATTTTTCAGATACTGCTCCTGCATTGTAGTCTAATTTTTGTTTACAAGTTACTCTCATAATTTGTGTTGTTGTTGATCTGAGGATGTATACACTTAAAGAGGACCTGTCATCCCCCTAAAGATTTCAATTTAAAGGCAGCACTGAATGCAGCATATATGCTGCATTCAGGCAAGGGGTCTCCATGTGTTTCTAAAACACCCTAAATACACCCTTTTAAAATGTGTAAAACAAAGTCAGGAGGGCATTACCAGATCCATGAGTCAGCTCCCTCTCCGGGGGCTATTCCTGCCCCCTGCGTCTCTGTTCCTCCCTCCTCCCTGTCCTGGCCGCCTCCTTGATGCCTGTCATTTCTCCTCACTCTGCGCCTGCGTCTCCTTGTGCCACCTCACGCAGGGGTAGAGCAAGGTGTTGCTATTGTCGGCCCCTCACACCTGCTCCCACCTCCCGCCCTGACAACAGCAATTATTCCCGCCCTGCTCCATGTATAACACGGAGCAGGGCGGGAACAAATGCTGACGCCCCACACTTCTGTCCCGCCTCCCGCCCTGATTTCAGCACTTGTTGCCGCCCTGCCCCGTGTTATATTTTTGTGTCTCAAGAGCTCAGCACTGTTTCTTCTCCTTCAGCAGAAGCCCCCCTCTCAGTCTTGGTGCTGTACAACAAAAGGCCACCAAGTCCTAGCCCTAGGGCAGCCACCATTCGAAAACCAGTGGGCTTTGTAAAAGCAATATCTAAAGAAATCTTGTCTGTCTGTCTCGGGAGCTTATCTGTATCTTTGATCCTTACTACTATCCCTTGTTTGGCTGTAAGGGGTACTTCACACTAAGCGAGATCACTAGCGAGATCACTGATATGTGACGTAACAGCAACCTCGCCAGAGATCTCGCTAAGTGTGACAAGTAGCAGCGACCAAGCCCCAGCTGTGATTACCGATCATGTTGGAATGTCCTGGACCATTTTTTGATCGTTGGGCTCCCGCTGGGCAGCATGCATCGTTGTGTTTGATGGGGACAACGACCAACGACCTCAATACTACAGGTCTGAGTGACAGGGTCCCAACAACCGCCATATTGTTGCTGCGTCGCTGGTGAGATCTGACTGTTTGACATCTCACCAGTGACCACATAGTGACACTCCAGCAATCCTTACCAGGTCGTATAGTTATCGGGTCGCAGGTGCGTCACTAAGTGTAAGACAAGCACCCATCCTGGCATGTGTGCAGGAAAAAAAGGCAGTAACTCCCATCCTTGGCCATCACCATCAGCCATCTACCAGGTGAAGATGAACCCAGTTTTCTCTGTAGGCTTTAATATATAAACAAATTTTATCTTTGTTTCTCAGGAGTTCAATCATGTCTCTGCTTTTTCTTAAAATTAGAGTAAATCTGGCACACACTATGAAATCAAGAATAAAGTCAATATGGTAAGAAAACCATTAACTCTTTATTTGAAAAATACGGATAGGTGAAAAATTGCTCAATGTTTTGGCTTTATAATATAGCCTTTTTCAAGTGTAAATTTATCTACATAACAAAGAAAACAAAACAATCAACAATTGTGCAGAAAAATGAAAACAAAATTACATATAAATCAGAACAGGTGACAGACCATGTTTTTAGAAAATCATAGTGTTAGATTCATACCTATGAATACATCCTCTTATATCAATTTGGTATTGAGAACAAAATGTGCCTTTACGTACTCCGTACGTCTGAAGATATGAATTGAAAACAATAGAGATATACGACTGTGAGACTAAAGTTATACCTTAAATATCAGGTTTGAGGAGATAACAAGAATAAATGGTTCTGTTATATAGGAGTAAGGGGATTTACATTTATATAGGTGGTATGGCTGTGTGGTGTATGTGGGTAGTGTTCAGAGAGTAATACATCGGTTCTGTAGTCAAAATGTTAAATTTGGTAGATCACTAAAGTCAAAAGATGGATGAGAGTCTGAAGGTCATATTAATAATGAAAATTGAGGTTCAGGATATAAGTATGTGCGATGTGTGACTCTCTGAACACTACCTACATACACCACACAGCCGTACCACCCATATAAGGGTAAATCCCCTTACTCCTATATAACAGAACCATTTATTCTTGTTATCTCCTCATACCTGATATCTAAGGTATCACTTTAGTCTCACAGTCATATATCTCTATTCTTGTCAAAACATATTTTTAAGAGTATGGAGTACGTAAAAGCAAATATTGTTCTCGATACTAAATTGATGTGAGAGGATATATTCATAGGTATGAGTATAAACACTATGATTTTGTAAAAACATGGTCTGTGACCTGTCCTGATTTATATGTCATTTTGTTTCCGTTTTCTGTACAATTGTTGATTGTTTTATTTTCTGTTACATTGATAAATTCACCCTTGATAAAGTCTATATTGGAAAGCCGAAACTTTGGGGAATTTTTCACCTATCCGTATTTTTCAAATAAAACATTTAATAGTTTTTCTACCATATTAACTTTATTCTTGATTTCATGGTGTGTGCCAGATTTACTCTAATTTTTGGTATATCTTTTATTCAAGCACCACAACTGTGGAGTGTGAGTTAGGTCTTATCTAATGTACTTTTTCTTACTGTCAGTTGGCTGCTAGAAAACAATTGTCTGCAACAAAAGTTGCCTTCCGGACCTGTGTGCGTTAGGATAAAAGGTCACCAAATTCTATCCTGTTAACTAAGGCTGCTTTCAAATCAGCGTTTTTTTTAAATCGCGGCAGTTGCGGTGAAAAAAGAACGCAACTGCCGCGATTACCGCATACCGGCTGCACTTGCGTCACACTTGCGGCAAACCCCATACAATGTATATACGGGCTTGTGGCAGGTGCGGCAAGTGCGGTTTTGGCACTTGCGGCAGGTGCGGCCGCGGAAAAAAAAGCGGCTGACCGCGTTTATTTTTCGCGGCCGCAAGTGCCAAAAGAGCACTTGCCGCACCTGCCGCAAGCCCGCATATACCTTGTATGGAGTTTACCGCAAGTGTGCCACAAGTGCTGCCGGTATGCGGTAATCGCGGCAGTTGCGTTTTTTTCACCGCAACTGCCGTGATTTCAAAAAAACGTTGATGTGAAAGTACCCTAAGGGAGCAGGGCTTCAACCACTCACCAGTCAAAGATCAGAAAAGGATAGACCTCCTGTTCTTCTGGATTTTTCCAATATTACCTGCTTTAGGATAATGCAGGTAATGTTTGAAGTAAAATACTGAGGGCAACTATATTTCTTGTTTAATTTAAATACTCACTTATAAGTTTAATGCTTCTTAAAATCGCCAACTCACATCTGCTAGTCAGCATACCCACATATATTACAAACTATAATCCAGGATTATCATAATACTTTAGGGATGTGTAAAACTAGCAAAAAAGACAGTATAGATCTATTATATAATCACGAATGGGTTTTTTGCCCCTTTTGAGTCCGCTCACGCTGCGAGTCAGTGTCGTCATGTGGATACGCCCGAAGCATTGGCCGCGCAGCGGCCATTGCGAGCAGTTCTAAGGCGACTCGCTATGCCCGCGCAGCGGGCATGGCGAGTCGCCTTAGCAGCGCGAAGCATTGGCCGCGAAGCGGCCATTGCGAGTCAGAGACTCGCTCTGCTAGAATCCCGATGCATGTGCATCGGGCACCCAGCTAGTAACTAATAAAATAATATATTTTTATATTGCACTTACTATTATTATTAGTACTAAACTACCTGTGTACACTACGTTTCTTAAGCTTCTAAGGTATTTACATCTATTTCTTCAGTCTACCCAATGGCCTATACAGAGCTGTGGCTACCAAATTGCAAAGAAAAATTGATTATTTATAAAATATCTTTTTCTTTGGTGTAGGAAATCATTTCTATCCGTGTATCTTTTAAACATTACTACCAGTCCTATACCTATACTTGGAGAGTGAAAGAGTGGAAAATTGTAGACAACAATAGTCTCAAGTTTAAAAAACAAAACAAAATAGAGGTGAATGAACATTATTCAACTGTAAGGAAGGAGGACTAGTTGTAGGTTCCTTCTGAGCCATCAAAGTGCAGTAGTACAAAGATATCCTAGTCAATAAAATGGGACATTTTCCATAATTAGTTTACATATATATACATACACAAACACGCTCCTCAACATTACAATTGCAACACTAAGATGGAAAAGTGAAAGAATTATAGAAATTACAAGATCAATATACTTGTTAGTAATGTTCACGTGATGTAAAAACGGAAATGACATTTTCAAAACATATTTTTTCAGTATTGAGCTTGGGAGCCACACACACTAACCCACCTTCACATGATATCAATAAGATTATTATTGGATATCTGAGGAACGTTTTGCCATGCTGAATGTACTTGTGCATGAAAATCAATATAAATGAGCGACATTTTCAAAGTTTGGTTCGGGTAGCTGAACTTCCCGGTCTTGTGCAAACCTGTTTGGGTTCGGAGTTCAAGTGCTTTATGTTTGCAGTTCACTGGAACAAGCATCGCTGTGGTTGGGTAAAGTTGGTGCTTGATGAGCTCGCACTGGTCTTAAAAGCAGTTTTTGGGTGGAGTGTGCGTCCAAAATTAATTTAAAAAAGGTTCACTCATCTCTAAAAATTATCTAGATCTGCTGTTGCCAGCTCCCTTTGCAATGTTAACCTCAGATGTGCTGAAAAATAGATAAGTCCATAGATAGTGCTATTAACCAGGTCTCTGTGGAATCAGTCGGTGTCCACTTGGGTAGAGTCAATCGGAGTCAGAGTTGGATTCAAGGAAAATGAGGAGTCGGATGTTTGGCTTACTGACTTAACAGACATGGTTGTGGAGTTGGAGTCAGTGTCTATTTTGGTGGAGTTGGGAGTCGGATTCAGGAAAATTGAAAAATCTGAGTTGGATGTTTGGTTTACCAACTCCACAGCTTTGCTATTAACCATGCAGGCTGCTTACATTGCAGCATGTATTCTGTATTGTTGTTAGAAACTTGCTCCTTGGACACTTTGAAGAAACTAGCCATTAACACTGGTTCCATGACCAAATCAATTTATTGCTGAGCTTTTAGTGTACTCGAAATGAAGTCTAGAGGGACCCAGCTAATATACATGGTGCTACCCCACACCATAAACCTGGAAGTTAAACCGATGTAACATTCCCTTCATGGTGTTGTGGTCTCCAGATCAATATCCGGTTATCATTTCATCCAAGAGAAAAGTGGAACTCATTGCTTAAGAGGACAGCTATTCATTTCAGTCTCCATTGCTCTATTCTAGCCTCTGGTCTGCATCTTGAGATGACATGGGCAACTTCATGAAGAGGCCTACACGAGGTAATGTCACAATGGTCTTACTTCAGAACACCTGATGAAGGCGGAGTATCTGCTGAAACATGTTGTGGTATGCTTGAATAAACAAAGTAAGATATACTAAAAACCATTTGTGCTCCTCCATCCTTTTGTAGCGCCCTTCTAAACCGCTAATTACCTCTTATTCAATGGTCTTACTTCTGGCATTATGGTGTGGGGTGACATAATGTACAATACTGGGATTGCTATGATCTTCATTCCATATACCTAAACACCTCTACATTACCTTAATGTAGTGTTGAAACCAGTGGAGTATATTGTCTCCAAAGTGTCCGATAAGCCATTTTTTTAACACAACAATGCCAGGCCATATGTTGCTCATGCGACTGTGGTCAGCCTATACATACTACCATTGACCGCAGTATGTCCAGATGTGTCTACAGCACAACTGGGATATCATTAGTCAGTAATTGCAAAGGGAGCTACCAGCAATGGATCTTGATGATTTTAATGCCTAAGTGCATTCAGCGTACCAGAACATTCCTTAGGGTAACTTTACACATGGCAACTTTTCTAGGAATTTCACTGGCAACTTACTGGTTGCAGTGAAATCATGGACACATTGTTCTATCTTGTTGCTGTGTACAAATAGAACAATGTGTCCATGATTTCACTGCAACCAGTAAGTTGCCAGTGAAATACCTAGAAAAGTTGCCGCGTGTAAAGGTACCTTTAGACAACCACGAGCAACCTCCCTGATTGCATGTCAAGGCGTGTAACTGCGTATATTTTGGACCATGGAGGCCATACTCAATACTAAATAAATGTTTTTAAATTTTGCATCCATTTTTTCATAGTTTGCATATCATTAACATTTCCCACCAAAAGCCATTCCAGCACCTCAGTAAAAAGTAATTTTTCTTTATCAATCACATCATGTGGAGCATTGTACCATGGACCATGGTTTTAAATGCTTGATATATTAATGAAAAAGAAGCTTTATAGAGGTGCTGGAGATGCCTATTCTAGGAATCATTTACAAGCTTGAATTCAGCAAGTATTCCTCCAAGCACTCTAAGACCTTTTGCGCACATTGCATTGTTTGATGCTTTTTTTACACAAATTTTGAGAACCTGCATCAAAATCTGCATGTCTATCCTGAAGCCAGCAAAATCTGAGAGTCCAGATGTGCTGTGCCCACGTTGTATTTACTTTTCTTGCAGATTTGGTGCAGATTTCTTTTTTCGGCACCAAAATCTGCTAGAAAATAAAAGCAAAGTTGGCACAGCACTTCTGAACTCTCATAGACTTTGTGGCTTCAGAATAAACATTCAGATTTTGATGCAGATTATCAAAATCTGAGTAAAAAAAAAGCATCATACAACGCACCGTGGGCACAAGGCACAATCCTCCCTCGTTCGCTAAACAAAAGTGAAAACTAAGCCCCAAGAACAGTGTTTGAATTTGTTATACATTTATGATATATCATTAAGATTTCTATCGATTATGTGATTTTCAGAACTCCACGACTTTTCCTTAGTTTTGCACTTTCAATGTTGAATAGTGAACATTTGTTCTTTTATTTCTGTAATAAGCTTTAAGTAAATGATAGAGAAACATGTTTACAACCTGATATGCATGGATGAAATCAACATGTAAAAATTAATAAACATGACATAGAAAATGGTATGAACCGTAAGAAGAATGTTAATCTGGAGAGAAGTGTGAAGAACTTTTAGAAGTTAATGCTTAGTATCAGCTACTCTGATAATATATTAATATAATGGAAAGAAGCAGATTAAATATGCCTGGAAGAGGGGTTACAGCCTAAAATTCTAGCTAGTGGGTGGGTTAACAGTAGGACATCCTCTCTATCTGTAATACCTTTGGCGATGTCCGAGCCTTGGATGCCGGGGCTGTGCTTCCAATCCCCCATCTTTAGCATTCTTCCTATATGACTTTGCTCAGTATGGTACTGATTAAGTTTTGTAGGGGAACTTGTTTTTGTGTTAGGTTTGTAAGGGAGGGCAAGTTGGGACAGAAGACTTAGCTTTTTGGAATGGTTAAGATGATTTTTTGATTCTAAAAGGAACAAAGCAAACACACCAATTAACACCACAAAACATGCAAAATCACGTTACAATTAATAGGTTTTCCAGCATAAAGTGCATTTAATAATTTGCTGTTTGCACTTATTTTTTCTCATGCAGGATTTATTAAATGTCAGCAGCAGTTGCTAGAAGACAGGAGAATTAAATAGGAACTAAAATATATTTTATGATATGCAATAAATGGAATGAGCACGTTTATCCTGTGTGCAGCTCAGCTCTTTTTCTAAACCGGAAGTGATATATTTGAATTTAATTTAAAAGGTGGCAAAAGTGCATATGTTTTTTATAATTCCACAAGTATTTCCAGGTTTTTTTGTTGTGCAGCTGAGACCAGCATTGCCTAATTAGGTGGAAATGTTCGGCAAAAACAACGTCCTATGGCATTTTTGAAATGTTAAAACTGTTAAATAAATATCCATACTTGGAGTTATGTTTGGATGTCATCTTTTAAACATCATCCTTTTAATCCATTTTTTAAAGCAGATGCAACAGGGCTGTGGAATTGGAGTCCTGAAGTCAGAGTCCATTTTCATGGAGTTAGCATCGGTATAAAATGGACCGGCTCTGACTCCTAAGTACGTGCTGAATATTTATTCATAAGAATTTAGGAAAGTTATGAAATGTCCTATAAATGACTGTTCTATTATTGATCAAAGGATCTAGGCTTTTGGTTGAGATGAATCTGTGCTGCATTTTATGTACAGAATAAGTATGGAAGGTCCTCCTCTATAGATAAGGTTAAAAACACACATGTTGTTTAAAAACAGCTCATAGAGCTTGTTGTGAAGCATGGTGTACCATTATCATTACTTGCATGACCAGCTTTTACAGCTGTTAACGGAGAAATGGCCCGCAAACTTGGTGTTTCTCTGGAAAGCAACAGTATTAGAAAATTAGTGATTGAAGAAGCACTTAAACAAAAGGAAATCTTAAAAAGACTCTCAAGAGATGCTTCATGTTTCTTAAAATGGATGCCTGGACATGTCACAGGGAGAACAATTTTTCTATCAACATTCGATTTGTTTGTGACAACTAAAAAATTGTTACCAAGACACTGGCAGTAAAGGATACTTAAGTTCATCACACCAGCGAGTTTCTCCAGGCCTTAGTGGAAAATATTCTGCACGATTATGCGCTCAAAAAAGAAAAGGTTCTTGCTATTGTAACTGACAATGCTTCAAACATGATAAGTACAAATAAACTGATGAATGAGAATAGTGAAGCTGAATAGCAACTGGAGGAAAATTTCAGATTCAGTATGTTTGAGATGGAAGGCCACAATGCTGTTCATGAAACTGAGGAACAAACAGATATTGCTACAGAAGGACAGCAAAATTAGATTTAGAATTAATTTTAGAATTAGATGTTCTTGTTGAAGAGGCTTAAAATCTCTCTTAGGCTGGGGTCACACACACAGATATCTGGGCAGATATTGTTCACAGATCTCTGGTTGCAGTGAAATCATGGACACAACTTTCCATTTTGTGGCTGTGTACAAATGGAGCAATGTGTCCATGATTTCACTGCAACCAGAGATCTGTGAACAATATCTGCCCAGATATCTGTGTGTGTGACCCCAGCCTAATATTCATCACATGTGCTGTGTTGTGTAAATGCTGCACCTGGCAATAAGCTAGTCTGCAACAGGGGATGGGCTGGAACTCTGATTGGCAAAGTGAAGAAATTGGTTATTGCCGCCAGAACCCCTAAAATTGATTCCATTTTGAAGAAATGGGCAATTGTTGATCAAGCAACTTGGTGGGGCAGCATTTATTTCATAACTTAGTGATTGCTTGAGTTAAAACCCTTTCTTGGAGACATGGCCAACCCTCAGGTAACAATAAATGAAGGCCAATGGACACAGGTGGCTGAATTGAAGGAATTGTTTCATCTCCCATTTACAGTGACTAAAAAATTAAAGCTGAGGATTTAACTTCTGGCATTTTCACAAAGGAGTGGAAGAACTTGCTGTTGTACCTGTCCGAAAGAGGTTTAATCGCAGATAGCATTGCTGATTCAATGAAACGGAGAGAGACACTGCTATTAAAATATAAAATTCTTCTGGCAGCTGTTTATGTGGAAAAAAATCACCAAAAAATTGACTGTTAAATATCCATTGCACTTAGCAGCAGGCTGCCAGCTCCTCTGAGAGGCAACACAGGTGTCTTTATACCGGTGCTGTTTATGTGGAGCTAAGTCATCGTATATTGCTGAATGATCAACGCTTACTAAAGGAAAAGAAGCTCTGACTGAGGTAGCAGATAGGATAAGTGAGTTACAAGACTGCCAAGAGCAAGAGGACTTGGGTCTTGCCAGTGCTACTGCTGCCATATCTTCAGCCTCATCAGATGAGGACGACATAGAGCAGGTAAAATGTTACTGCAGTGAAAAAGTTTCCACTCCCAGAGCAAACAGATCGACCATATGTCTGCAAAATTTTTCACTTGTTCTTAAACAAGTAGAAGAGTTCAACCATTCATCAAAACTGACTGTGCATGAGGCAAATCCTTTAGACCCTGAAATTGTTAGATGTTGGCCATGTGGTTACGGCATTGCCCCCAACCCAAGTTAATGTAGAGAGGTTCTTCTCTAGCCTTAAAATAATTAGATCAGATTTGAGGTAATCTATGAAGGAGAATCTAATGGAGGTCATATGATATCTGCACATGGGCGTACCCAGCGAGAGGCAGGGGACAACTGCCTCCTCTAGAAGCAAAAAATAATAATTAAATGGTAATCACTGATTATCGGGTCCTCATGACTCCACTTCACCCCCCTATTCCTCCCATTCCGCACACTGCGCCGATATGATTAGTCTCTGAGCGGCAGTCAGGGCAGGGAGACGTGACATCATCACCCCGGGACTTTGCTTCTTGTGCACGCATCAGCAGGTCTGTGATCCTGCACTGGACCCTGGAGGATCGTCGCATCGGTGAGTTGAGTAGTGTCTTTATTTTTTTTTTCTTTAAAGGGAACCTGACCCCTCCAAATCACCCCCACCCTATTAATACCTGTCCCTGCACCCTGAAAGATCATTAGCAGCGTTTTTTTTCTGTAAAAAATGCGTTCTGTAACATTGTAAAAAACACCATTATTCACTTACATATCAGCGACTTCTTCACTTGGAATAAGTCTCACAGGGCGTTCCCTGTGAGACTCTAAACCCTCCTGAGCAGTGCATTATCACGCCCCGATGGGCGTGATAACCAATCCTAGTCCTCCTCGCCCTGCTATACAGGGCGTAATAGCCGGCGTGACACTATTTGCGTCATATCCGGTCCTGGTGACGTGTGTACACCCTTTAGGTGTAAATGAAAAGCCGTGCATGCGCAATGCGCATGGTGAGGTCATCTTGCACCTAAAGGGTGTACCGACGTCACCAGGACCGTATGTGACGCAATGAGACTTATGAGACTTATTCAAGGTGAAGAAGTCGCTGATATGTAAGTGAATAATCGTGTTTTTCACAATGTTACAGAACACATTTTTTACAGAAAAGGACCGCTGCTAATGATCTTTCAGGGTGCAGGGACAGGTATTAATAGGGTTGGGGGTGATTTGGAGTGGTCAGGTTCCCTTTAAATGTACAGGGCCCATGATGGGGGACATATGGGGCACAGGATGGGAAAGATATGGGGTTGAGGATGGGGGGACATATGGGGCCAAGGATGGGAGCATATGGGGCCCAGGATAGTGGGAGATATGGGGCCAAGGATGGGGGCATATGGGGTCCAGGATGAGGGCATATGGGGCCCAGGATGGGGGTATACGAGTCCCAGGATGGGAGCATATGGGGCCCAGGATGGGGGCATATGGGGCCCAGGATGAGGGCACATGGGGCCCAGGATGGGGACATATGGGACCCAAGATGAGGGAATATGGGGCCCAGGATGGTGGCATATGGGGCTCAGGATGGGGGGCATATACCAGGAAGAGGTCCAGGATGGGGGACACATATACCAGTATAAGGGACATGTATACCAAGAAGGACTCAGGATGGGGACATATATATCAGGATGGGGGACATACATACCATGATGGGTGATGTATTTACCAGGATGGAGACATATATACCATAATATATATATATACCGGGGGGGTATATACACCAGGATGGGAGTCATACAATACATACCAGGATAGGATACAGTATTTACTGGGATGGGGACACATATACAATGGTGGGGACATGTATACCAAGATGGGGACATATAGACCAGGATGGGGACATATATACCTGTAAGGAACACTTGCACAGTGGTGGCATTATGTGGGGGGCACAGTGGTGGCATTATTTGTGGAAGCATAGTGGTAGTATTATTATATAGGGCCACAGTGGTGACATTATGTGGGAGCACTGTGGTGACATTAGTACAGTCATGGCCAAAAGTTTTGAGAATGATACAAATATTAATTTTAACAAAGTCTACTGCTTCAGTTTTTCTAATGGCAATTTGCATATACTCCAGAATGTCATAAAGAGTCATCAGCTTAACAGCAATTACTTGCAAAGTCAATATTTGCCTAGAAAATGAACTTTAACCCCCAAAACACATTTCAACATCATTGCAGTCCTACCTTAAAAGGAGCAGCTAACATCGTTTTAGTGATTGTTCCATTAACACAGGTGTGGGTGTTGATGAGGACAGGGCTGGCGATCAATCAGTCATGATTAAGTAAGAATGACACCACTGGACACTTTAAAAGGAGGTTGGTGCTTGGTATCATTGTTTCTCTTCATTTAACCATGGTTATCTCTAAAGAAACACGTGCAGCCATCATTGCACTGCACAAAAATGGCCTAACAGGGAAGAGTATCGCAGCTACAAAGATTGCACCTCAGTCAACAATCTATCGAATCATCAAGAACTTCAAGGAGAGAGCTTCCATTGTTGTCAAAAAGGCTTCAGGGCGCCCAAGAAAGACCAGCAAGCGCCAGGACTGTATCTTAAAACTGTTTCAGCTGCGGGATCGGACTACCAGCAGTGCTGAGCTTGCTCAGGAATGGCAGCAGGCTGGTGTGAGTGCTTCTGCACACACTGTGTGGCGGAGACTGTTTGAGCAAGGCCTGGTTTCAAGGAGGGTAGCAAAGAAGCCACTTCTCTCCAGAAAAACCATCAGGGACCGACTGATATTCTGCAAAAGGTACAGGGAGTGGACTGCTGAGGACTGGGGTAAAGTAATTTTCTCTGATGAATCCCCTTTTCGATTGTTTGTGACATCTGGAAAACAGCTTATTCGGAGAAGAAGAGGTGAGCGCTACCACCAGTCTTGTCTGATGCCAACTGTAAAGCATCCTGAAACCATTCATGTGTGGGGTTGCTTCTCAGCCAAGGGAATCGGCTCACTCACAATCTTGCCTAAAAACACAGCCATGAATAAAGAATGGTACCAGAATGTCCTCCAAGAGCAACTTCTCCCAACCGTCCAAGAGCAGTTTGGCACCCAACAATGCCTTTTCCAGCATGATGGAGCACCTTGCCATAAAGCAAAGGTGATAACTAAATGGCTCAGGGAACAAAACATAGAGATTTTGGGTCCATGGCCTGGAAACTCCCCAGATCTTAATCCCATTGAGAACTTGTGGTCAATCATCAAGAGACGGGTGGACAAACAAAAACCAACAAATTCTGCCAAAATGCAAGCATTGATTATGCAAGAATGGACTGCTATCAGTCAGGATTTGGTCCAGAAGTTGATTGAGAGAATGCCAGGGAGAATTGCAGAGGTCCTGAAGAAGAAGGGTCAACACTGCAAATATTGATTTGCTGCATTAACTCATTCTAACTGTCAATATAACCTTTTAGTACTCATAATATGATTGCAATTATATTTCTGTATGTGATATAAACATCAGACAAACACAAATAAAAACCAGAGGGCAGCAGATCATGCGAAAATCTATTTTTGGTGTCATTCTCAAAACTTTTGGCCATGACTGTATATGGTAGGCACCGTGGTGGCATTATTATGGGGGGGGGCACCTTGGTGACATTGCTAGGTCTGGGGACCTAGAATGGAGCAACATAGGGGCCCAGAATGGAAGAACATAGAGGCCCATGATGGAGGAACATTGGGGCCCTGGATGGAGGAGCATAGGGACCTAAGATGGGGTACATTATTAAATAAAAGAGGTCAAGATGGGAGACATTATTGCTATATGGGGGCCAGAATAGACTTAGGACAGGATTAAATAAAGAGGGCCACAATTAGTAACATACATATTTGGTTTATGATGGCAAGTGGAGATATATTTACTGTAGAGGCCATTACTGCTGTTATATAATTTACTTTTGAAAGTACTGTTTCTCATGAAGGGAACAAAAGGGAGGTCTTGTTACTGTGCGTGCGGCACTATGTCGCTTTTTTTGTCGTTTGATGTAGTGTACAAAACTGGGGAATGTGCTCTGGATGTGATCACTTTTACAGAGCTCCTGTGTATAATGTCACGAGTGATCACAGTATTACCTGTACACTAATACTATTTACAGAGCTCCTGTGTATAATGTACATATAGTTTTCTTAAAATTTTAATTTCATTCACCTTTTCCGTTCTAAAATTTTACAACCTGAACGACCATGGCTTGCCCCACCCCCAGTTTTGGTCCTGGGTATGCCCATGTATCTGCACAAATGTTATTCAGTACGTTTTTGTTAAAAACTGTTTTTTTTTTTTCTACTTACTGCATAGTGTATTGCATATTTACAATTTACTAAAGTTTTTTGTGTTCTAAAGTTGTATCTCAATAGATTTATCATATGTTCTATCTAAATAGCTTGATTATTGTTTCATAATAATTAAAAGCCTGATTTTATAATTTCACCACAGTAAATTTATCACTTAAATATGAGTCAAATATGAGGGAGTTGGAGTTGTGGATTCGGAGTCAGGGAAATTGAGGTGTAGTCAGAGGTTTGGCTTACCAACTCCACAGCCCTGGATTCACAGATCACTACTTTAATTAAGAATGTTTGATGAGAAGATGCTTTATGAAGATAATTATGAGAATTTATTATGCATTAAATATGAAAACAAAAATTAGTAGAACCATTCAATAAGGTTTTGTGCTGTCACAGTCCATATTGTATGGGACACAAATTTTTAGTGTTGTACATTAAAGGGGTTATCCATCCTTAGGCTACAAGTCTGCTCTATGTGAGTGGAGACCTGTGAATCCTCACATTGGATACATTATGCGTTGTTAGGAATCTCTGGTGGCAGTAGGCGCATGACCGCAAGTATGTGATTTGCATACATTTGGTCATGTGGGGACTAGATGGGTGCAGCCTTGCTTCATGCAAGTGTACTGATTGGGGCCAGGTACAGTCAAATTGGAATGTGACCGGAAATATGCAAAGCACCTACTTGCAGTATGAAAAAGTGTTTGCCCCCTTCCTGATATCGTATTCTTCTACATGTTTGTCACACTTAAGTGTTTCAAACCACTTAACAAATTTAAATATTAGACAAAGATGACACAACTAAACACAAAATGCAGTTTATAAATAAAGGTCTTTATTATTAAGGAGAAATTAAATCCAGACCTAGAGGGCTCTGTGTGAAAGTGACCCCCCCTCCTAAAACATAAATCAGCTGTGGTTTATCATATATTTGGGAATCTAACGTTCAAGTTCCCTATCCGTGCTCAAGCCTGATTACTGCCACACCTTTTCTCAATCAAGAAATCACTTAAATAGGACCTGTTGTAGAAGTAACACAGTATTTCAGAAAAGGAACATCATATTAATAGTAAAATATTATGGTGGTAGCTTGTGACCTCAACCTGAAGCGCACTTGGGTTATGCAGTAGGACAATGCTCCAAAACACACCACCAAGTCCACCTCTGAATGACTTAATAAAAACAAAATTAAGACTTTGGAGTGGCCTAGTCAAAGTCCTAAACACAATCCGATTGAGATGCTGTGGCATGACCTTAATTAAGCAGTTCATGTTTGGAAACCCCTCAATGTGGCTGAATTACTACAATTCTACAAAGATGAGGAGGCCAAACTTTCGTCAGAGCATTGTAATATACTCTTAGCCAATTATCACAAACGTTTGATTGCAGTAGTTGCTGCTAAGGGTAGTTAAACCAGTTATTAGGTTTAGGGGTTTTTCCACAGGGCTCTGTCGTTTTGGATTTCATTTTCTCTTAATATTAAAGTCCTTCATTGATAAACTGCATTTTGTCTTTACTTTTATTATTTTAGTCTAATATTTAAATTTGTTTGGTGATGTGAAATATTTAAGTGTGACAATCATGCAAAAGAATAAGAAATCAGGAAGGGTGCAAATGCTTTTAGGCCACGTGCACACATTGAGTATTTGGTAAGTCTTTTACCTCAGTATTTGTAGCCAAACCCAGGAGTGAAATAGTCAGAGGAAAAGTCAGAGAGAAACATGGGCACTACTTCTGTATTTATCACCCACACCATATACTCTACGTGTGCATATGGCCAAATGATTTTCGCACCACACACTATATAGCAATGTTACAGACTCCATTTGATTTCTATACATCTCTTTAACTTGGGTATAAAGAGAATAACATTTTTTGTTAGGCTTTTAAGTTCTCCTGTTTGTTTTCTTGCCTAAGTCATTAGGACATAGGAAGCCTATGGAGACATTTTGCAATGCTGTTCAAAAAATGATGATAATATAAGCCATATGTTAATTTAGACAATCACCATAAAGGCTTGCTGCTACATTCAGTTCAGCATATATAAAAAAAAATGCATGAAAATTTGTATTGTATGATAATTAGAGGAGCGAATACTCTCTCTCTTTTTGTGCTGGTAACTTTTGCTTAGAAAAGACATTTCCGAAGGATACATCTTGCATTCTGACGATCTTTTAGGCAAGATGCATACAAAGCAGAGGGATGCTGATTACAAAATATATTACTTCACAGTAAAGTTATTTCAATGTGATCTACAGCATGCAGTACAGCTGGATGTGAGGAGAGGTTCATGCAGGAAAAGAGAAGGTTATTGCTGATGAGAAAGTATCCAAAGACATAGAGCAATTCTGCAAACTGGAACATCCACCGATAACATGCAGTAACTACAGATATTGCAAGAATCACTAAGCAGAAAAGCAGCTATAAACACAAAAAAAGTATATGTTGAGAAAATCAATCTACATATAGGAGCATGCTTACAACCATATGGACAAGCATATGTTCTTTCTTTAAAAAAAAAAAGAAAGAAACACAACTAGCAGGTAGAGAAAAGGAAGGTGTTGCACTGAGCTTGGCTATCAGACATACCCAAAGCAGCCCTCACAACTTTACAGCATGGGGAGCATGCTGGAGTTTATTATATAACATCTAGACTATGCATGTTAGAGCTGAAGCATGCGAGAGTCGTGTATGCCAAGCAGAAAATTGCTTGGTTCACCTGTAATAAGAAAAAACCCAAAATCATGTTCACCTACTCAGCAGCATCTTAAAGGGAACCTGAGAGATTGCCCTAGCCCCCCTAAAGTCGCCACCATGTATGCATTGCAACAGGCTCCTTTTTGTGGCTTAGCGATTGCTAATTAATATAAAATCAACTTCGAAGCTGTGATTGCGCAATGCAAACTAGTAATTAGATAGTCAGGAGGGGAGCATTGATTACCCCAGGTCAATCCTCCCTCTAAGGGCTCGCTCACACTGGTGTATAGCCAGCATATAACTCATGTGAGGATCACATTGTAGTGTGCGCACTGCCGCAGCTCCCCTGACATGAGTGTGACAGCTTCATGCATTTCACTGAAGCTGTAACGCTCTAGCTAGGGAAGCCGCAGGCCAGATTGTGCATTATAATGCGATCTTTATGCAGACTACATGCCAGTTATGGCACACCCTGATCATGTAAGTTCACCTCTGTGGACGAGTGTGTCAAGATTTGCAAAGTGATGTCACTGCTGGCTCTTTGCATATACTAGTGCATCTCAATGAATTAGAATAGCATCAAAAATCAATGTCATATTGCCATGTTTCAGGGCATTTCTGGGAGCCCTTAAACACGTTGACTAATAAATCAATATTATATTCCCCCTTTTATGCTACGTGGAATACAGTAGTGCAGTTTTCAACCCTTCATCCTCCCTACTTTAATTTTCTGAAATAATGACCTCTGGGTTTTCATTGGCTATAAGCCATAATCATCAACATTAACTGAAATAAACACTTGAAATAGGTCACTCTGTTTGCAATGACTATATAATATATGTATTTTACTTTTAGTATTGAACTACTGAAATAATTAAGTTTTTGATGATATTTTATTTTATTGAGGTGCACTAGTATGTGGCATGTGTGAGAATGCGTAATGAAGCCAGGTTTATGTTCCCAGCTTATACCCTGGGCATACACAGCAGTGACGTAGATTTCCACCAGCCGTGAGATTTGCAAAGAGCTGGGGTTGACGTCACTTTTGCAAGTAATGCTGCTCACGTCTACAGGGGTATCCTTACATGATTAGAGGAAGGATTAGTACAGGGTAATTAATGCACATCCAACTAGTTAACCACCAATTTGAATAACGCAAACATGGCTTCAAAGTTAATTTTATAGTAATTTGGCAGTTGCTATGTCACATAGGGGGCTTTTAGAATGCAGAGAAAGATTGCTATACATACATGGTGGTGGCTTAGAGGGGGGTAGGGCAGCTGTGAGGTTCCCTTTCATCGTCAAGTCACTACCTACTTGAAAATAGCAGCTGCAATGGTCTGATACTTCATATAATTATTAATTAAATATTTAAAAAGCAAATGGGTAGAATCATATTAAATAGTCTCTGAACGTTCAATGTGTCACAGAATTCAGCGTATTACCGCTGTCTTGTAATTAGTGGCTTTTGCCTATTAGCCTGTCTACAAAAATTATTTTTGTGTGACTGAAACTTTACAATTATTTCCTTCTGGACAGGGCTGATAGTACTAATATCGCTACTGAAACAATGAATATAGTTATGTTTTATGATCTACAGGGCTACAAGTGCTATGGAATATTAGATCACACTTGTTAGGCAACAAGGCACTTACTGTTGGCTATGTTTGAAGCCGTGTAACTGTCGGCCATTCCAGAAACCTGACTTGCAATGCTGATTTCACTTGCTCTTCTGTACCCCCTGAAGTGGGGAGCAGTTATGGGGGAGGAAGGGGAGGCATTTTCCACGAAGACTGCACCATGAAACTGAACAACATCTGCTATGAAACCGAAAAAACAAAACAGGAGAACAAGGAGAAAAACAAACAAAACAAAACAAAAGTAAAATTAAAAATCTAGACCCAAACAGGACAAGAAAACAAGAAGGCATTAGGAAGGATGAAGATGCAACATCTCAGATGTGAACGTTGTAAAGCATTCAGAAACACAAAAAGAAAAAACAAAAAAGATGTATTAATTATCGAACCCATACGAAGACAAGCAAATGAAATATACACCTGGAGTTTATTTCATTCCAAAACTTTCAGGAAGGGAAAATGCAAATGCTTAAAAATGACATTTGCGCCAAAGCTGGGATTTCAAAAGAAAAAACAATAGTTTGATGCAGCACAAATCCTTTAGCTAATGACATATATTTATATACATATATATGTACATGATATATTTAAATGGACACACACACACACAGACTAGTCTATGTACACATATATACATATATAAACGTATGCATTTACATATGCATTCAGAAGGAATAATGGGAGAATATCATAGGTAGGACCAAAATTAAAAAAATACAAAGGAAACTTAGAGGTAACTTCAGACTGAAAAATAAGAACGTATCAGTTTCATATGGTCTCAGTTCTTCTTTGATCCATTTCAAGCTTTTTTTGTTTACCATCATTGACCTCCACTTTCGAGATTTTGGAAAATAAAATGATGCACATTGTCAGTTATTATATGTCTTGTCAGTACTTCATAACACTAAAGATCTAGGCTTTGTCCTCTATCATGGGATTTATTGTTTGACAATACTTCAGTAATGAGGTTCCAGCTTGAAGCTACTGCAATACTCTTACCTCTTCCCCTACACCCCAATTATGCAGTATTAGAAAAAAAGGGCTCCCCAATTTTCAAAACAGTGCATTGTTGTCTATTCATTGTGTCTGGTATGCAGCTCAGTACATTTCTTAAACACTGTGCTGATTTGGGGTTGTTTTTTGTTCAATTCTAGACAATCCTTTGAAATAATATAAAACACACTTGCTTTATACTTTAGACATTGCCTTTGGGTTCTTTAAATGTATGGGGAGAAAATAATTATTTTGTATAAAGGGAACCAGTCACCCTCAGAAATGCTTTTTACCTCCAGTTATAGGTTAATCTGCAGATAAGTAGCATTTACTCATCCATTGCTGCCTTACTGGAACAGTGGCTACAGCGAAAAGTGAAGTCATATTCGCCATGCAGCTGCTCACTTCCAGACTTTGCTGCAGTGAAGGGAGCCATTATAGTCCCCATTCACTATACAGTCAGCATCATGTAATCATTGCCTGACAGCCTGCTCTGCACACACAGCTGCAGGGAAGGCTGTCAATCAATGTGCCAGGGAGGGATTAAAGCCATACTCATTCTATAATAAACAGCTGCTATAGGGAGATTATACCTACATTTTCATATTGTAGCCATGGTTCCAGAAGCAAACAAGGCATAATTGAAATGTTGTTTACTTGTAGAAATAGCGGTAATTTACAGGCAAAGAGTTTTACTGGTGCTGACATGTTTACTGGAGCTGACATGTTAACATTAAAGCATAATAATGTTGCAACAAGATCCTCTATCCCATACATTAACACTATATTGATGTATCTGACCATGAAATCATTCATTCTATCAAATATATTTAAAGGGAACCTGTAATCAGGTTTTAAAGAATACCTTTTAAGGCCTGTTACACATCTCTCCAACATGCTGTGTATAAGCGACCTGCTCATCCATGAAAATGCCTTTTACAATTATCCTGCGCCCAATGCTAATGAACACGATCTAATCCGAGGGGTTGTTATCTACATTCATCAAGTCAGGAGGGCTGGCGACTGTGAGGTATGAGGTGGCACTGACCACAGACCAGTAACAGCCATCTGACCACACTGTGCAAATTAGCATATGGTGCAATAGAATTATAAAGGGTATTTTCAAGGATCTGAAGAGGAATGGAAGGCACAGATTGTAGAAGTGATGTGTATGAGCATTTAAAGGTGGTTTTAATATATATGGGCAAAACCTGGTGACAGGTTTGGTTTCCTTTAAAGGATCTTCCTGTAACAATGTCTTTATAATGGTGTTCTAAAATAAGCCTAGTATTTTAGACAGTTTAAAGGATTATACTAAATAAAACTAAATCAAAAAGAAAAGTGGAACACCTGCCCAATGCTAGCTCATTTAGCCTTGGCCCTTCTGAAGAGGTTATCCATGACTTCCTATGTACCAGTTTTTACAAGGCTCCCCCAATATTCCTTAAGCATGTTATATAAATGTGTTTTTGTTAATAATGCACACATACGATAAGCACCTATACAGTATTCTTTTCTAATTAACAGATTGATATTTCTCATAGCCATAATGAAAAGCATTAATCATTAGTTCAGTTTTACATCCAACTGTGATGCCACCCTTACCAAAGTGACAGTAGATTGTGAAACTTTAGTATTACAGAATAAAACATATGAAAGTGTACTAAAGGATTGTAATAAACATAGAGTTGAAAGAAAAAGATAAATCAAGTTTAGGAAATCATAAAAAATGATGTTAGTTAACAATTCTGTAGTATAAATGCACCATAGTTAATATTCTGGGTGCCAAACCATGAAAGCCTAATGTTTATTTGATGTGGTTTAGACATAGCGAATAATCTCGTAGTCTCTTATACCTTATACAAAGCCCTACATGAAGGTTAACACAATATAATTTTGCAGATAAAGACATAGACAAGATGAAAATATACAGAAAAGCATGCAAAGCATCCACACTTATATCTGAAAAATGGAATCACACACGCAGCAGAACTATTTGTGACACCGGTTTTTGAGCCAAAGCAAAAAGTAGATCCAATAAGGAAGGGAAAGTATGAAATAAGACTAAAGGCCGCCAATACATTACAAGACATGTGATGAAAATAACAAAACATTTCAAACTAAAATGATTGCTTGTTGGGTAAAAACTTGACCAAGCACATTTTCAGGTTTTATCATACATGTGCATTTAACAGCTCTAAAATATTTTGTGGATTGGATATTCAAGTAGTTTTTGCCACTTTCTTTCTCTCAGTACCTGGAGCTCAATTTTTAAGTCAAGCTTATAGTTAACTTTTTGCTGATATTTGGGAAAAATGTAAAAAAAATACTCAATTTATTTTATTTTAATGACCATAAATTACTTCTGGAAACATTTTTAAAAAACTCCCAGAAAACAGCAATAATATCAGATACTAAATGCATTGGCAGGATGCAGCCAACCCCAATGATAAAGGTATCTGTCCTGTGCGATGCATTTACCGTATTTTTCCTTTTATAAGACGCACTTTTTTTCCTCCAAGTTTTGGAGGAAAGTGGGGGTGCGTCTTATAAAAGGAGTATAACATTCTATCATCAGTTGCTTGGGAGGGGGGGACAGCAGTGAAGTGGGGACAGAAGTGACAGGGAATGGTCCCTGCTGAAGAATCAGGCGGCAGGAGCATCACGTGTCCCCGGCTCATTAACTACTTAAATATTCATTTCACTTGCTCCCAGTCTCCACCCACCTCTCTGCACTGAAGACAGCGTGGAGAGGTGAGAGCACGGGGAGCAGAAGAAGCTGCTTAGCCGGCACACATGGTCTCTCCCCAGCTTCCTGCAGTGGCTGGGGAGACTGTGTGCTGGAGATAGTGAGAATGGAGGAGCGGGGCACAGCTGCTGTAAGTGAATCAGCACTGACCTTTGTGCTGATTCACTGCCATGAAGACAGGGGCAGAGCAGGGAGATTGGTACCTTATCACAGTGTGGTGCCTCCCTCCCTCTGCTCTCTGTAATGTGTCCTGCTGAGCCCTGCACAGTGCAGAAATCCAGGAAGCTCGGTCTGCAATTGAGGAGCTTCAGTCTATGGAGAGCAGGGCTGGAGGCAGCATAACAGCAGTGTACAGCTCCCCTGGCCCTGCATCTACAGGTCATGCTCTGCTGTGGTGACTTGTAATTAGGAGATAGGTTTGGAGCATCATATTTCAGCAGTGTACAGACCCCCTCCCTGGCCCTCCCTCATACAGTACATCACATCAGAACTTGATCTGCAGACTATGGCCACTTCCTTGATTTCAGCAGGGTGATGGCAAAGCAGGACACATTAAAGTGAGTGCACATGTATATGTAACATAACCACTAATAAAGTTAACACCACCAATACTGTGCTTAACTAGAACTTCAAGCATGCTATAGGATCTACAGTACATGCTGGGAGTTATAGTTCTTAAAGGGGTTGCCACTACATGATCAAATCCCATCTCATTCACCTTTTTGGCCCTTGTATAATTAAGGCTGCCTTCACACTTGTGTCCCCCTCTGCGGCGTCCTGCGGAGGGGGACCGCAAGCTGAGCGCAGGCACTCCAAGTCCCTATGTTTAACATGGGGACGCGGGTGCCTGCGCTCGGGTGCAGATTGGCGTGCGCACCCATTCACTGCAATGTATGATTTGTACGCAGGCGGATGCATGGGCACAAATCATACAGTCTCGTCCGCACCAGGAACACGTCGCATTCAGGGTGCGGACGAGAGTGTGTGATTTGTGCGCAAGTATACGCATGCGTACAAATCATACATGGCGGTGAATGGGTGCCATGCCAATCTGCACCTGAGCGCAGGAACCCGCGTCCCCATGTTAAACATAGGGACTTGCGGTGCCTGCACTCAGTTTGCGGTCCCCCTCCACAGGAAGCGGCGGAGGGGAACGCTAGTGTGAAGCCAGCCTAAAAAAGACCATACTTACCCACGATGCTGCAGTGGTTCCAACATTGTCAGAAGTTGCATAGTCATCTCCCATGTGACATTGATATGAGACTCAGCCCTCCGACCAGTCAGTGCTTGCGCCTGTCTCCCCGCCATCAGACACTGGAGCAAGAAGTCATTGGTGTTGCTCACATGCTGCTCCTGCATCCGAAGGAGACAGATGCCAGCGCTGATTGGTCGCAGGGCCTGACTGTCATATCAAAGTCATTTTTTGCTTCAAATATTTTTTCCCTATTTTCCACCTCCAAAATCTGGGTGCGTCTTATAATCCAGTGCGTCTTATAAAGCGAAAAATACGGTATATAGTGCTGGGCAGCCCGCCTGATCTAATAGATTGGGCGTGATCTATTGATCATACTATTTTATTTATACAGACACTTTGCATCATACGTACCAGTGTGACTGATGCACTATGCAAACCTCATCTGTGTGCATTTATCATAGCAGCAATCACCCCCTCCATGTCATGGTAGGCTGAGAGTGCTGCCATATCAGTATTTTGAACCTGTGTTGCATTTATCAATGAGCTGGCTGCATCCTGCCAATGCATTTAGTATCTGACCTTATGGCTGATTTCTGTGAGTTTTTTTTTTAATTATGTCCTTTTCTGTCAATTGTTTTTAACAACATTTTAACTTGCATTTTCATTTGTGTAAAAATTATTTCTATGTAGTGAACATATATTTGTATTTTTTTCAGTAGGACTGGGGCTAGTAACAGTAATTCAGACTGGCAGTGTCTCTTCAGTTTTCTTTATTCTATTTCATTTTTGTCTTTCTATGGCTGGGTTCACATTTGCGGACCCCTCCACAGCGTTCTGCAGAGGGGATCCGCAATGTGACCGCAGCGGCCGCCAGCTCCTATCTTTATAATGGGAGAACACGGTGCTGCGCTTGACAACGCATGACCGTGCGCACCCATTCACCCCCATATGTGATCTGTGCGCAGGCGGACGCCTGCGCACAGATCACCCAGTCTCGTCCACACCAGGAATGCAACATGTCGCGTCCCTGGTGCGCACCGTGCGCTCCCATTATAAAGATAGGAGCTGGCGGCCGCTGCGGTCACATTGCGGATCCCCTCTGCAGAACACTGCGGAGGGGTCCGCAAATGTGAACCCAGCCTATTTATAGATAGATAAACAGATAGACAGATAAATATGCCAATAAACCATGTTTATCTTCTCTCTGGTAAGGCTTCATCTGACAGCCAGCTCCCTGCCCAAACAGCTTCAAGATCTTGTGGAAGCTGCTTACACTGCACTGATATTTTAGAATGTCAGTGCAGAGTAAAGTGTGGACTACTCAGATGCAGAATGGACATCATTAAGAATGAATGATTTTTTTAGCCAACCAAACACAGACTGCCATAGTTTAAAATGAAGGCGGCTTAGGGGCCTTTCACACTAGCTTTTCTGTCCAGATCCGGCAGATCTGGACAGAAAACAGCATCTGCCGCATTTGCCGCCTAACGGCGGCACTTGCGGCTAGCCCCATGCATTCTCTATGGGGCTTGCGGCAAGTGCGATATTGCCATGTGGTCTTTTTCTGCACGGCCGCAACTGCCAGATCGCTGCAATACCGCACTTGCTGCAAGCCACATACAGAATGCATGGGGCTTGCCCCAAGTGTACCACAAGTGAAGTCGTTAGACGGCAAATGTGGCAGATGCGGTGTTCTGTCCAGATCTGCTGGATCCGGAAAGAAACGCTAGTGTGGAAGGGGCCTTACTTTGGTTTTGATCTGTGGAATGTCTGTACAAAAGATATTTTGTTGAATGAATATTCCCAGAAAAATTGTTTGTTACTAAACACATATGGCTAGGATGTACAACTAATCATTCAACCAGCAATATACGTAATATAACGTATGGGAGCCTTTAGACATCTTTTCTGTTCACTGATAAAAAAGCAGCATGTGTGATTCCAGCCTAATACTTGTAGCATTAAATGAAGCAGAAAAATGGAAAACCAGACAGTAAAAAGCAGTGTAGAATTAACATGATGTCTTGAATTATTATTATTATTATTATTATTATTAATAATAATAACTTTTACTAACTAGGTCTTAAAAAAACATCGTTAAATCTGCATAAAAAGTATAAAAGGAAAACACTACACGTCAGAGATAACAAAAATATGTACGGTACATGTCCTTACTGACTTGTCTTAATCTGAAAGCTTTATCTATATGTAATATCAGCTTCTTGATATAATGTAAATTGTCATCCATTCAGCACTTCACATTATTAGTATTTGCTAGTATAGTTGTATGATTTAGGAAAGTTTCTGTTTATGGATTTCAGCCTCATTCACACTTGTGTTTATATTTGAACCATACTGTGTGCTATACAGAAAATCATTATGTTCTGTATAAGAGATGTATAACACAAGCTATTCCAAAAGAGGCACAGAAAACAATGCTATTATGATGGCTCATAGTGTGGGAACATGCTTCACAATGGAGAACATGTATTGTGTCCACGATGTGAAAGTAAAATACTGGAGGTATGAACAATTCCAGTGCTATTCTGCACCTACCCCATAAAGAGAGACAATGGAGCTAATACACACAAGTATGAATGAGGCTTAAAGAGGACCATTCACCTGTTTGAACGTATTAATCTGGCCGCATAATAGGTGCTGTAGGGCAGAGTAAAACATAGTGTTTATATTTGAATTTCTCCTCTTTGCTGTGGAGCTCTTAGCTTGTAAAGGTTAGATTATAATTAATGTAATAGCTCAAATGAGTGTTACCAGAGATTTGTCTCTGGGAGTTGTACTTCTTCCCCTGCATGTAGCTGACCAATCAAACAGGCATCACTTGCAAAAAAAAAAACATGCTCACCTCTCCACACCTACTGTGTGAAGATACAGTAGTGGTGCGTTATGTAACATTACTAAAACTTTCAGATCTCCTCTCAAGACAATCTCACGACTATCCTCCCCTCACGACTATGATACCAGCTGACAGCACTAAGAGAGAAGAAGTGTTTGTAATGATACTGTTGTGGACTTCTTAATCAGGAATATCAACCTTAGGGCCCTTTCACATCAGCTGTATTTTCAAAAAAAACCGCTGCTTGCAGCGTTTTTTTTCGCGGCCGCACCTGCCGCAAGTGCCGAAACCGCACTTGCCGAACCTGCCGCACCTTACCGCAAGCCCTATAGACATTGCATGGGGCTTGCCGCAAGTGTGCCGCAAGTGTGTCGGTTTTGCGGTAATCGCGGCAAATGCAGTTTTTTCAACGCATCTGCCGCGATTTGAAAATACAGCTGATGTGAAAGGGGCCTTAGTCTGTCTGCAGCCAAATTTTAGATGTTTTTGATGCACACATGCAGTGAGAATAACATGCACCTGACACGAGTTCAAGATGCTAAGAAATTCTGAGTTTCTTTTGCGGAAGCACATACATTTATACTGGGGGTAGACCCCAAGATAGGATTACTCATTAATTGGTTACAGAATATTAAACATAGCTAATCATAGGCTGAGAGCAGATTGGAATATGCAAATATTTTCTAAATATGTACAGTATGTATCCTTGTATTAATCCATCATTTTCTGGTATTCCACATTCCTTCATTATCTGGTATTTTCACTTGTTATTAAAACATTCTAGACATTGGCTTCACTCCCAAGGTGGCCTTCATGGTTTTCTCTAAACACAGTACATGACTTACTCTATAAAAACAGTACCTGTTTCTCTTAAGGACAACTATTTAAAGGGATACAGATATGCTAGATATGCAGTACAATACAGGATACAAGCACATTGTTACATCTTTGGATATTTTCACATATTGATATATATTGATTTCCATAACAGTCCCCCTGAACATATACAAAGATCTTATCCTATAATTTCTTGGCCCTAGGTTGACTGACCTGCCAGGAAAGGGAATGGATTTCTTCACCAATATGAGATGAATTCTCCTTGTGATAAGACCCCTTTGTAGCTGGACTTTTGTGCACCTCAGCTCTGCTGTAGCTCTATACATCAGCTAAAGAGATCAATGAGGAGAGGAGCGCATGTTCTTTTCTCCTCTGCTTGACACCTCTTCCTTATGATTGGTCAACCTCTTACAAGGAAAGAAGTACACAGCCCCAGAGACAAATCTCTGGTATCACCCAGTTGAGCATAGGGGTTGTCCACTAATTGGACAACCCATTCTCATTCCTCATGTTTGGCCCCAATTAAGTAAAAAAAGCTTATACCCATCACCCATGCCAGTGCTGTTTCAGAATCGTCAGTCGTCGGTTGTGTTAGTGGCACTCATGTGAGGTTGTAACATTCAATCATCGCCAGCTCCTCTGTCCAAACGTTCGGGCAAATGATTAATCAACAGGAAATGAGGGGCCAGCCACAGCTTCCACTTCCTGTTTATCAATCATTTGTCCAAAGGTGGGGAGAGACAACCTCTTAGTATTTGGGTACGGAGCTCAAGTAACAGTAACAACCTCATGTGAGACCTAGGAATGCTAATGATGGAACAGCACTGGCACAGGAGGTGAATATAAAGTTTTTTTTTATTTTAATAGAGCCAAACATGGGGAATGAGAAGGGCTTGTTCAAGTACTAGACAACTTATTTAACATAAATTTTAACCTAACTTTTACAAGCTTATATCTCTGCAACTGAGAGGTGAAATTAAAAAAACCTCTGCAGCCACTACTCCATCATGTGACCAATTTAAAATGCCACAAATGGTGAAAGATCCTTTTTAAGCTGTGTATGAACTGTACTAACAGCTTAAAGAGATGTGTCATGTAAATAACACTTGTATACTTGGGAAATCTGTGTAAATAAAAATATTGTTTGAAGCTTTTTTAATACTAATGATACTGACAAAAAAAGCTTTCAGCTAAGACAGCATTCAGAAGAGAACCATGGAGCAGAGAAGAAAAACAATAGGAGGGGATGATACACACACTCAGCACAAGTGGCAGATTTACTGGAAGTGTCTTGGCAGCTTAGGACAGGAACAGGGATACTGGTTTCCATGACGCCATCTTGACGCTGGAGAGCAACCGGTGGGCTGCCTTCCATAAGAAGTATGGGGTTGTTCTGTACAGCCTCAACTGGATGAAGATGAGAGGGAAACAAAAATAAAACAAGACAAAACGCTACAAACATGTAACCAGACAATGTAACAAAGGACATACAGTCTACACACTTCTTTATGAAAAAATATTTGCACTTGTCACATTACAATTTATAAGGCTTATTATTTTGGGTCACCGTTCCATTTACATGTGAAACTTTTTTTCAAAATCATCTTAATATTATCATCACTGGTTACATAAATATAATATATTTTTATCTTTTTTGTGTGTTTTGCCATTCTCACTTTTTCAGCTTGCTCTGTGCAATGTCAAACACATGCTTTTAAGAAGAAACCGTAAAAAAACTGAAAAATGACTTCTAAAAGATTTGATAAGTTATATCAGTTTTCTGTGACTACTTAAAGGGTTAGTCCGAGGCCAAGCATTTGCTTCCAAATTTCCAACATAATTCCTATAATCCAAGATTTTTTCTAATAGACTTGCTTTAATAATTCCCTACTGTTCCCTCTCTACACTATCTAACATCTACTGGGTTCTTGTTTCTATTTCCTGGTCTGATGACATTTCTTGTGAATATCCCAATGCAAGCTGGGATACTCACACAGAAAGTCATCAGGGGGAGAGGTTGCAGTCACCTCCTCAGTCTCTGCCCCTCCCTGATGCAAAGTGTCACATTAGTAATGCTGGTATCAGGGGCGGGGCTGTCAATGTTGTGTCCTCGAGCGTCTCCGGCCCCCTTTCCCCTCTCCGCAGTGTTGTCTCAGCCCCTTTCCCTCCTCCCCGCAGTGTGCAGTCTCAGGTCCCATTACCCCCTCCCCACAGTGTGCTGTCTCAGCCTCCACTTCCCCCTTCTCTGCAGTGCTCTCTGTCCGCCTTCTCTCCTCCTCGCAGTGCGCAGTTTCAGCTCCCCCTTTCCCCCTCCCTGCAGTGTGCTGTCTCAGGCGATGAGCACACGGTCACACACTGATGTTGGCTTATAAATAATTATAAGTCAACATCAGAGAAGTGTCAGGAGACAAGCGGTGCAGGACATCAGGTAACATCAGTTTGGGACAGTGCGCTCATCACAAAGGGAGCGGGGGGGGGGGCATTGAGACAATGCACTGCGGGGCAGTGGGAAGGGGAGAGTTGGAGACACTCGGGGACACAACAGTGACGGCCTTATTTTAGGGAAGGAAGAAGTGAAGGAAGTGACTACAGCCTCTCCCCTGATGACGTTCTGGGAAGTATCCCATCATGCACTGGGGCACTCGCACAAAACATCATCAGACCAGGAAATAGAAAAATTAAAAAACACTGTAGCTGTTAGATAGTGTAGAGCGGAACTGTTGGGAATTTTTAAAACAAGTCTATTAGAAAAAATCTTACATTTTTGGAATAAATTAGATAGGAAGTTAGGAATAAAATGCTTGGCCTCAGACTAACCCTTTAAGACTCCAACACAATAAAGTTGCCCCACATTACCAGTCCACCATCTAGTGGCTATTTGAAGTTCCATCACTTCACCAACACAGAAGTCACATTTAATCACTCCATCCTTTGGCTCACCATGTCTGATGGTGGCTAGCTCTCACATAGAGAAGATCACGTGGTTGACTGAGAAAGCATGTATGTGTATGGGGGCTTGGGAGAGTTTGTAGTGGCCAACAGTAGAGACAGAATTTTAGCTGCTGAATGAAGTACATAAAGTATAATACTTCTGAGGCTCTGGGGAGTATATTGAGACATTTAAGAATGATGAGTTTTCCAAGTGGAAATCAATTTGCGAAATGCTTTTAGTGGAGTTTATGGAAGTGGGTCTTTTTCCTAAAGAGCTTCCTAAAGTGGTTTTGAAAAGGTTTTTTTTGCCCTAAAGCATTTTTTAATTTGGGCAGTGTCTAGTATGGTTCTTATTCCAACCACATTCACTGAAAAGAAATTACATGCACTCTTTTTTTTCATCATGCACTTTTCAGAAACTGACATTGAGAATAAAACGCTTAACACACTGAACATATGAACAGCAAAGTGTTTTTTAATAAAACTGAATAGGAAGACCCAAGTTTATTTTTTTAAAGCATTTTTGGAGACATTGATAATCTGCAAGCTTTAAGTTAGCATAAAATTGGGAAACTACGACTGCAGGATACAATTATAGATTCTCCAGGGAGAATATTTTTTTGTATGATCCCTATACTCATAAACTATAATGCTGAGCTGCCTTTTACAAATGTATAATGTCTAGAATTAATTTAAATCAGATATTTACTAGCTGCTCCTTACCACTACTCCCAGAGGGGACAATGTCATGCCTGATTGAGCAGCTCTCCCCCCTCCCAATGCAGTGACCATCTGTGTGTCCGAGAAAAACACTTCCTCCTTCAATCACATGGGTGTGATGTCACAGCAGGTCCTATCAACACAGGTCTCCCATCCTGCTCTCTGTACAGAAACAGATATCCAGACTCCAGCTTAGTACAGGACCTGTTGTGCTGTCACGACCACATGGATTGAATGGGGAATCAGGAAATGTTGGATGACACTGAAGCTTTCTGGGAGGGAGGGGGGAGAGCTGCTTAATAAGGCATGACACATTGTCCCCTCTGGGAGTAGTGACTGGTAAGGAGCAGTTAGTGAGTAACTGATTTATATTAATTCTAAATATTATACAGTCAGGTCAACATTATAGTATAGCAGTGCACGGACTGTACAAACATTTTTTATCTCCCTGAAGTTCCCCTTTAATTAATTATTTAATTCATGTCCGTTATCAAGGATATGAATAGGTCCGCATACTTTAAACAAGTACTCTATACTAGATTGTTCCCTATACTGTTCGCTAGATGGCAGGTGTATTTGTGGGGTTGTGTGTTTCTGCACGATATGCATGTCATGCATTTTAAATGTTTTTAAAATCTTTTGCTCTTTTTGTATATATCGAATAAAGGTTGTGATTTTTGTATATTGATTCAGGTGATCCCATTTTTTCATGCACACTGCTCTTGTTAAAATAAACCAACTTGTCATAAGTGTGTTGGTGATCCCCGACTTAGAGTCAGGGTGGTGCCCTCAGCCCAAACTTTAAACTCTAAACAATGGGACATTGCCGTATTTATAAGATGCATATGACTATAAGGCGTACCCAGATTTTGACAACAAAACAATAGAAAACAATTACTATTAAAACTACCCTGGTGATGTAAAACTTTGGAGGGGTATTGTCACCAGTGTTGGTGGTCTAAATCTGTGCTCATTTCTTGGGTCTCTAGGGTAGAAGATGGGGTAATTAATTATTCAAGCGTGATAGAGCTATAGAAGGGTTGTATAAAAAAAATAATGGGTATTATATACTGTCCTGAACAGTGACATACCAAGGGCTCATACAGTTGATTTAGGTTGTCTTCTACCAAAGTTCATAAAGAGCACAAGTCCATTTATTGTGGAATCAGGTATGTGCTGGGTTTCATTTATGCCACTTAAACTCCTTATGCACAATTTAGCTTGCTGAATGTTTTCTTAACAATTATTGTAATAGCCACACAACTTATAAAGATGTCTATTGCAGATTTTATATCAAGCAGCCATATGCTACACTGATTTTCTGTGCCCTTCATGATCACAAAAAAATGTGAGCAAATAAGAAAAGCATCACAAATGTAACCTGTATGTTGCAAAGAAAGTGAGTGGAAATGCAGGAGATCAGCTTTAGTCTGGCAGACCAACACTCTTCTGCCAAGTGTAAATCCAATTTGTTACCTACAATGTTTTATTTTTCTTTAGCCTGTGCACCAAGGATCTATTCTATTAACTCAGATGTTGGCACAAGCTTTACCTAACCTGCTAGCAAACTCAGTTCAGTCTCTCCTGCTCAGCATTAATTAGAGAGAGAACTATGCAGTCACTTAGTTATCTCAGTGACAGGAGCACAACGCTCGTGAATTTTACCAGATGAGTTAAGGAAGTAGTCAGGCAGGTCTGGCTGATATTACTCACTGTGGACTATAAGAAGCACATAGAGTTTTATCAAGATGTTATCTTGATAAAAAAAAAATCTCAAAGGACTATTAGAAACATGTTTTTTCTTATGGACAATAATGGTCATACGGTAGCTCCATTTTTAACAGCAACAATAGTGCAAATGGTAAACAGCCTTATATAATGACTTTCAGCTTTCACAGTATTCACATGCAGTTTGTTTTTTAACATTGTACATGTAAAACAAATTAAAAAATAAGTAAAATCCACATGACAATAAAAGGAAAAGTCAATTTCACAGTATTATTCAGAGCTTCCCATTACATTTTCATCAGCAATTAGAAGATGCCCATGCTAAAAGATGGTTCAGCAGTGGTCATAAAATAAAAAATATAAAAAAATTAGAATTGCTTCAGCAGCATGGGAGAAGCAAAGGGGCACCAAGATTGGCCAGATCCAGCCAACTTCAGAGCAGCTATTCCAAGAGTGAGCTCCTTGCCTATGGACCAGCGAGCGGGGACCTCACAATACAGAATTAATAATCCCCCAGTTTCTGAGAATGGAGAATATTCTTAAGAAGTAAATAGCAAAGTTGCTTCTCTTTACAAGCACTTTGCATTTTACCCACTTAATGAGATGAGACAACTTTTTTAATATTAATACTCAAAATAATTGTGTTTCTGAGACCATCTTAATATCCAAAACATCTCTACTTCGAAAAAGCAACAGTTAAAGACAAAATGCTAACAAAGCAACTATCTGAAACTGGGCTATTTCAAGACTACAATAAAACATTGCAAAGTGCTGTGACAACGTTATTCCTACAAATTCATATCTGATTCTTAATTAAAATTAGTATGTAGAGGTGTGCCTTGATGTCCTAATGCAAAATCTCCAATAGGTCCCACAACGATCATGGATCTTTAATAGAATTAGTCTTTTCATTCAGGCCAAATTAACTTTTGGGTCTCCTAGTCTCCAGGGCACAGGTGGAATTACAACCACTGCACCCACTATAGATGTGCCCCATTAGTAAGTCAATAGTAGAGCAGAGAAAAGGCTAACTATTTCAAGTCTTTGACTGGTACATAATTAATACCATGATTTATAGTTTTCATTGTTTGACACCTCTTCTGTGTACCATGTAACTATAATTGTGAAGCTCTTCAAAAATATACAGTACTAAAGAATACTTTTTGTGCCTGTGTGGCAGAATCCCTGGTGACTACCAACAGTTTAAAACCATCAAGTTGCCAGCTACTCAAAAAAAAAAGGCTTATAGCGTGTATTAAAGTTGCACTACCAACACTTCCATTTTCTACATTTCTTATGGGACGAAAGCCACTGGTAAAAGTAGCTGGACTGCACATCTGTAAAAAATAAATAGCAATTTGTCTTCTACTTTGCACATAAGAATGATGTCCCACGTGTCTACTCTCCTTCCTAATCCTTGTTTGAATCATTGATCCTTATGGCTTTAAGGCATTTCCTACAATTTTTATTTCACACATCTAACCATAACTTATGCTGAGTATGTTTAGCTAAAGATCCAGCGTAGCCAAATTAAATGTTTGCCTTTTTTAGGAACAAGTCACTATCAACTGATATTTAATAAAAACCACATATCAATCTACACTTGATTATGCCTTTAAAGTGGTTGCTCATTCTAAATCCATAAGTTTGCAGTAACTCTATGTGACTGCAGACTATTGAATCCTCACAATGCATCCACTCTGCACTCTGAGAATTTGCTGATTTCAGAGCCAGGGACTGCGGTCGCGTGGCTGTGAGTATGCAGTATGCAGACTTCAATCCAGAATCCAACTAGTGGGGCATTGTCTTACATAATACACTTGTACTTAGCGAGGCTGGGTCAGAATATGGCTGGGAGTCGGCATATCACATACTCACAGCCATGTGACTACTGTCCATCGCTCTGAAATCACCAAATCCTCACAGTGCAGAGTGGATGCAAAGTGAGGATTAATTAGTCTGCAGCAACAAAGAGTTACTGCAGATTTATGGATTTAGACCGGACAACCCCTTACACATAACTATTGTATCTACATAAATAAAAGGGAAAAGTATATGGGAAAAAAAGCTGGTTCAAAACTGTATACAGAGTTACTTTAGAGAAAACAGATAACTTTTCTAATACCATAGACCACAGTTCTACTATAAAAAGTTAAAGAGGTTTTATGTTCATCCCTTAACATAGATTTTTGCAGTCACTCGATGTGACTCCAGATTGCTGGATTCTGATTGTTTGTAATCACGTGCCAACTAGCTTCTTTTCTCTCTATGTGCAGTGTGGTTAAAGAGAGCAGCACTGGAAATTTGAAAGAGGGGGTGCAAGTCGCTAAGGATGAGCCAACAATCACCATAGTCAACAAAGATAGAGAGTGAGGAAACACACCCAGGGAGATGAACCTCAAGTAAGCTTATGTTAAGCATGTGTTCAATTGAGAGAAGTAGATGAAAAGCTATTCAGCACTTAACTGTAAGAATGCAAATGACATAACCGCAGTCACATGACCACCAACTATAGCTGGAAAATGAGGAAAATCCTGACAGTGTACATGTTGCACATTGAGAGACTTCAGCAATCTGCAGTCACATAGAATGGCTGCAGAAATGTATGTTGAGCCCTGAAAACCCTTTTAATAAACTGATGAGTAAAACTGAAGAATGAACAATAGTGAAGAGTGTTGCCTGATCTGACAGGGGATCTCTAGAGACAGCTGAAATAGTTAGTGCATAAAAGGGGCCAATACTTGTATATACCAATTACATTACTTGTTATATGCACAGTTGAATCCCATTGATGAGCTAAATGCAGACACTAACTGAAGCTCAAACGTTATAAATTTATGCAAAACATATTTTCATATATATGAATTGTGCAGTAATGTCTTACCCAGGAGGGCTGAATTTCCATCCCCTAAAGGAAACCTCTGATAGCGAGGGACATTGAATGGAGGCATCAGATGGAACTTCTTCTCTAAAAGTGGTTCAATGCGGGATGCAGATGGATCAGCCGGATGAAATAGGTTGTAAACTTGCTGGCAACCAGGCCTAAGCTGGTAAACTGTCAGTAAAAATAAGAACAAAGTATATAAAGATAGTATAGACACAAAGTCTCACATGAGATACATTCTAAAGCGCTGAGCATTTTTCAGGATGCAGCTGCAGATATTGGACAATACTACTGTATTCTACACACTGCAAATAGAGTCTTTAAATGTTCCGTTTTTTCTTTCTCTAACATAATGTAAACTCAAGTCTTCATGGATGTGAATGTACATAATATTCTAAGGTTGCTTTCACATCAGCGTTTTTTTTAAATCGCGGCAGATGCGGTGAAAAAACTGCATCTGCCGCGATTACCGCATAACCGCTGCACTTGCGGCACAGTTGCGGCAAGCCCCATAGAATGTCTATGCGGGCTTGCGGCAAGTGCGGTATCGGCACTTGCGGCAGGTGCGGCCGCAAAAAAAACGCGTTTTTTTTTCGCGGCCGCACCTGCCACAAGTGCCGAAACCGCACTTGCCGCACACTTACCGCAAGCCCCATAGACATTGCATGGGGCTTGCCGCAAGTGCAGCGGTTATGCGGTAATCGCAGCAGATGTGTTTTTTTCACCGCATCTGCCGCGATTTAAAAAAAACGCTGATGTGAAAGCAGCCTAAGGCTGCTTTCACATCAGCGGTAATACCACAACTGCCGTGATTACCGCATAACAGCCGCACTTGAGGTTCACCTGCAGCAAGCCCCATACAATGTCTATGGGGCTTGCCGTAAGTGTGCGGCAGGTGTGGCAAGTGCGTGTTTCGCCACTTGCGGCAGATGCGGCCGCGCGAAGCCCGCGGCTGACTGCGTTTTTTTCGCTACCGCATCTGTCGCAAGTGCCGAAACCGCAACAGTACTGCACTTGCCGCAAGCCCCATAGACATTGCATGTGGCTTGCTGCAGGTGAACCGCAGTTGCGGCCGTTATGCGGTAATCGCAGCAATTGCGTTTTTTTCACCGGAACTGCCACGATCAGCGATTACCGCTGATGTGAAAGGGGCCTAAGCTACAAATTATATATTATTTGTATACAATAAACTTGGAATTTCCACAAATTTGAAGCTGGCAGCATACACTAAAAAATGAGTTTTTACATGGTGACACAGAGCCAGAAATAGGACTATCACTGGTACAGTGAAAACTCCCAGTGACACAATAATGCAGTCATTTTAATGAGAAATAATTAAAAAACAGAAAAGAGTAACATTTTTAAACAAATGAAAGTTTTCAATGAAGAAATTTCCAGCAGGATGTTCTGGTGCAGAATTTATTGATGAATATAAAAATTTCAATCCAGCAGGTAGGTATACCGTGGTTAAGCCAACATGTTTCGACAACAGGTCTTAATCATGGCTATAGCCATCAATGTATTGATAGAAATCAGATGCACCATGATTGATCTGCTTAAGATCCGTTTTTTTCACACACCAATACACATGAATAGGTGAGTCTCTTCGAATATACTGAAGAAACTAGTACATTCTAAGATTTTTTTAAAGTGCGGATTTGGTCTGTGAAAAATCCTCCCGCTTATCTGAACAGCCTGATTGATTTCCACTAGTTTTAGTGTTGTCCGTGTCCATGGACAGGTTTTTCGCTGAGGGTACTGGGACCAAAAATACAGTGATGTGAACTTTGCCTACAGCAAGATGGATTCCTGTCTATTTAAAGCACATACAATATTTATACACAAAATCAGCAAAAAAGCCAGCACCACCAGAAGATAGCTTGCAATAAAAATTGTGCAAATGCACATATTACTTTCAAACTATAAAATATTAGAAAATTTGAGATATTTGGCAAAACATTGATCAATCTTTTGAGCCACCCCACCAATATCAATGCAATCTCAACCCGGGTGGTCCTACTATATATTTTTTTTTATTTTTGTTGTGCCATGCATCCTCCAACATAAAAATATAGTGGACCACAAAGAGCTAACCACAAATATCTCAAATGTTATAATATTATACAGTTTGGAAGTAATATGTGCATTTGCACAATTTTTATTGCAAGCTACCTTCTGATGGTGGCTTTTTTGCTGAATTTTTGTTATTGGTTTGTGGTTGACCCCACTGTGCCCTGCATGCTGGATTTTGCTTATTTTTCCATCTGTATTGTTAGTGTAATTTTTGGTAGCTGTTCACACACAGTTATCGTACACTGCCCTCAGGATCATCTTATTTCAAGCTTCATTTGCTTGGGCCTGAACTGACCTCATTCTTGAGTGCTGGCCTGGTGCGGTGAGGGTTAAAAGCTGAAAAGCTCAAACATATGTAGTGTAAGCTGCAGGTGTGGGAGCCTGACTAGCTATTTATTCACTTGCTCTGGACTGACACCATAGGAGCAGGTTTGAGATACACCAGGTAAATGTTAGCTCTTTGTTGTCCACTATATTTTTAAGTTGTAGGCTGCATGGCACAACTAAAATAAAAAAGTAAAGAGTAGGACCACCTGGATTGAGATTGCCTTGACGTTAGCGGGGTGGCTCAAAAGATTGATCTACTTTTTGCCAAATATCTCAAATTTTATAATAATATACAGTTTGGAATTAATATGTGCATTTGCACAATTTTTATTGCAAGTTATCTTCTGGTGGTGCTGGCTTTTTTGCTAAATATTTATACACAGTATTAATCATTGATCATGATCATTAATCATATAATAGCAACTCAAAATTGCTTCAAATAAGGACATTTATACAAATATAGGAAGACTATACATCCACCATACAT
Organism: Allobates femoralis; assembly: GCA_033576535.1. Classification (NCBI taxonomy): domain Eukaryota; kingdom Metazoa; phylum Chordata; class Amphibia; order Anura; family Aromobatidae; genus Allobates; species Allobates femoralis. The sequence continues at coordinate 680,680,376 of JARQOC010000003.1, read as the reverse complement.
GTTTTAGCTTACCTAGGTTTCTTACAAGTAGCCCACATATACGGTATATTAGCTATACATCTGTAAGATGAGCGTTATCTCAAACACATTCATATTACCAAACACTATCAGCTTTTTGCAAATGTAAATGCACATGTTTTCCTTCAATATTAAATAGAGTGATTTTATGTTTGCAATAAAAATACTACCATTTAAGCCTAGGCCTGCCTACTTAACAGCCGCATGGTGGTGACTCTGAGACACTAATCAACATGAAAGCACAGAAAGGGAAGCAAGAGCCTTATTTTACAAATCAATATAGCTGAATGTCAATTTATCCAATCTGATGCTCTCTCTCAGTCTCATTAAAAGGGAATTCTATCGGAGGCCAGCTTAAGAAGAAAAGCTGTGTATACAATCCTCTTTTACAGGCAAAGCATAGACAATTAAATTGCTTTGCAGTTTTACCAAGTAAGGTCATATGCACACAGTGAGTATTTGGTGAATTTTTACCTCTCGATTTATAAGCCAAAATCAGGCGTGGTTAAATGATACAAAAGTAGTGACATGTTTCTATTATACTTTTCCTCTGATTGTTCCACTTCTGGGTTTGGCTTACAAATACTGAGGTAAAAAACTCAAATACTTACACATGGACGTGGCTTAAATTTAAGTTCCCAACAATGAGTTTTTAGTGAGGCTTTGTCTTACATCTCCAGTAAAGTGGATTGGATTTATAGAAATCCCAAACCTACTGCTTCCTTTTTACGATTGTTGGTGATGACATCTTAAAGACACCTCCTGTGTCACATACATTGCTCAGGTGTGCTATCGGCCCATTCTTCCCCACACTCTACAAATCATGAAGGTCCCTTGGATTCTTCTATGAACGCTGAGCTTAAGTTCCTTCCATAAATTTTCTATAGGATTCAGGTCAGGTGATTGGCTGGGTTATTCTAGCAGCTTTATCTTCTTTCTCTGAAATCAATTGAGAGTTTCCTTGACTGTGTGCTTAGGATGATCGTCTTGCTGACATGTCTACCCTTGTTTCACCTTCAACAACCTTGGAGATGGCAGCAGGTTTTTATCAGAATTTGTTTATTCATCTTTCCTTCAATTATACAACATTTGCCAGTGCTGTATGAAAACAGCCCCACACCATCATGTTCTCACCTCCAAACTTCACTGTTGTTATGTTTACTTGGGAGTGATATGCAGTGCTTTTTGGCCTCCAAACATGGTGTATATTATGGCATTCAGAGAATGTTGGTTTCATCTAAACAGACTATATGCTCCCAGTATTTAACAGGCATGTCTAAATATTGTTGAGCAAACTTTAAAAATACTTGAACATACTTTTTGTTCAGCATGGTAAACAGGCATACAGCCCATGAAGGATGAGTGCATCACTTATTTTTTTTTTCTTTGAAACAATTGTACATGTTGATTCCATGTCACAGGTGTTTCTTCGCTTTTAGACAACTCCTCTGACAATTCTTTTCACTCCTCTCTCTGAAATCTTATGGAGAGCACCTTGTTGTGGCCAGTTTAAGGTGAAATGAGATTCTTTCCACTTTCTATTATGGTCCAAATAGTGCTCACTGGAACCTTGAGTAGTTTAAAAATTCTTCTGTAACCAATGCCATCACTGTTTTCCAACAATAAGGTTGCAAAGCTCTTGAGACAGCTCACTCCTTTTACCCATCATGAGATGTTTCTTGTGTGGCACCATGGTAATGAGACCTTTTTATAGGCCATCAGTTTAACCAGCTGATATTATTTTTCACTATGTGACAGGAATTTTTTTCTAATTGCTGATGGATTTCAGATGGTGTCATGACTTACTATGACTTTTTGTACCTCCCTTTCTTTATGTGTTCAATACTTTTTCCCTATGTCATTTCTCATTATTACACACCACTATATTTACAGACATCCATGGTTTGATTTCTATGCCTGTGTGGACTGGATGGATTGTTACTGACATCTGGTGAGAAATTCATATTAATAGCACCTTTATAAATAAATGTACTTAAAAAATTGGTGACATGTTGAATACTTATTTCACCCACCACCTATCTATATAATATTTTCACTTATGTATTATCCAGTATAACAGTACTGCACTTGTTCAGATTTTGCTTTTGCAGGAGGTGTGGTCAAAATGTTTTTCTTTTTTGTATTGATTGAATTTTACTACATTCTTGTCTAAATGTGCACTCCCTTTCCCATCAGTCCTAAGGATGTTGTACCAATTAAAGTGGAACCTCCTACTACCCATATATGTAGGCTGTAGTGGCCTAAAAGAGGCAGTGTGTAGGTTAGGTCACATCAAACAAAGGTCACCTTGTTGCGGTTGATTGGTTTACATCTATTGGCCGATATATGCACCAAGAAACTTTTTGTTTCATTATAAGTAAAGAAAAAACTTTTTCAAACAGAAAATTCTTTACAGAATTTTATCCTAGCTTTAATCTATCTGTCTAGTACAGGCATATGTGTTGGTATTTGCAGTGTGCCACTGTAAATTTTCAGTTATGCATTATCCAGTCTTACAGTGCTGCACCGTTCACAGTTTGCTTTTGCAGGAGGTGCTGTCACGCTTTTTTCTCTTTTTTATAAATAAATAATTATGTACATACACTATTTTCAATACATTTCTGTACTCCCAATGCCTTCATCTATTCTTCTTGCTGTAAGGGGACAGGGGGGTTGTCGGTCAATCAGCGACAACTCATTGACAAAATTGATCGCATTTTTGATGAAATCATCTCATGGTTTGTTCTTCAGGATCCAGTGGAATCAAGTGGAATGTGACCACAGCGGTTCCTGATTGGCTGTGGCAGCTGTTATTATTATTATTTATTTATAGAGAACTATTGATTCCATCGTGCTGTGCTGTACATGAGAAAGGGTTACATACAAACAAGTTAAAAATACAACGAGCAAACTAACATTGACAGACTGATAGAGGGGAGAGAGGACCCTGTCCTTGTGGGCTTACATTCTACAGGACAGTGGGGAGAGAGAAAGTAGGATGGGTCTGCCCTTGTGGAGCCGAAGCACCGGGTCCAATGGTGGTGGAGCACCAGGTCCAGTGGTGGTGGAGCGCTAGGTCCAGTGGTGGTGAGGTGGCATTGTGGTCATTGCAGGCTGTAGGCTGTTCTGAAGAAATAGGTTTTCAGGTTCCGCTTGAAGGTTCTGAGTGTAGGGGACAGTAGGACGGCTTGAAGTGCAGAATTCCAGAGAATTGGGGGATACTCGGGCGAAGTCTTGAAGGCGGTTAGATGAGGAATATACAAGTGTGGAGGAAAGGAGGAGGTCTTGGGAGAATCGAAGATTACGAGTTGGATCATATCGGGAGATTAGTTAAGAGATATAGGGGGGGGGGTCAGATTGTGGACGGCTTTGTAAATCAGTGTTAGTAGTTTGAATTGGATACGCTCGTGAATTGGGAGCCAGTGGAGGGATTTGCACAGGGGAGAAGAGGAGGAGCAGCGAGGAGAGAGGTGGATTAGTCGAGGAGCAGAGTTAAGGACAGATTGGAGAGGTGGAAGAGTATTAGGAAGGAGGCCGCAGAGGAGGAGGTTGCAGTAGTCGAGAGAGGAGATTATGAGGGCATGCACTAGTAGTTTAGTAGATTGAGGGTTGAGGAAGGGACCGATTCTGGAACTATTTTTGAGTTGAAGGCGGCAGGAGGTGGCAAGAGCTTGGATGTGCAGTTTGAAGGACAGGGTAGAGTCAACAGTTACTCTAAGGCAGCGGACTTCAGGTACAGGGCAGAGTGTGATATCATTTATCGTGATAGATAGATCTGGTAAGGAAGGTGTGTGAGATAGAAGAAAGATGACGAGTTTGGTATTGTATACTTTGAGTTTTAGGAAGCGAGAGGAGAAGAAGGAATATATGGCGGACATACACTCCGGGATTCTGGACAGGAGAGAGGTGACATCTGGGCCAGAGAGATAGATCTCAGTGTCATCAACGTACAGGTGATACTGGAAGCTGTAGGACTTTATGAATTGTCCCAGACCAAGGGTATAGATTGAAAAATGTATCTGATGCTCAGTGCTAGAAGACGAGAATGGACATCTGAAGCAGTGCAAAATTAATATTTTTCATTAGGGAAAACCCCTTTAAACCTTATATCCAAGTGTATTTAATACATGCTCATTACCTTCAGTGGTAGTGCATGTGAAATATTTGTTGCAAAACTTTGTTGCCCATATTATTTTGGCATGGTAACAGACTGTTTAGGTTTTTAAAAGTTTTAAAGAGTTTCTGTCATTAGGTTTAACACTAAAAACTGCATACATTGAACAGATCTTTGGCCTGATGAGTCTTTTGTACATGCAGTACTTTGAAAATCCTGGTTAGAATAGTATACATTAATATAATACTTTTAAAAGTGTTGTTGCATGATATAAAGATTCACATAAAGCATTTGTATACAAATCTCTCTGTAGTGGTAGATACACATCAGTTTACCTTTACTATACAACAGTTAAAAAACTTTTCTTAATGCTTACTGTCGAGAGCAGGTATCACGGTTTTGCGCAAAGCCAGGACCAGTCCAAGAGGGGACCCAAATAAGAAAAAATCGGAAATCTCAAAGTCAAACTTCCCGATACTGCCTCCATCCAGCATTGTGGAGCTGCTCGATCTCCGAGACCCTGGATCATTTCTCAGAACGCTTGAATGTAAACTGGAAAGAATATTCCAACATTTTTATAAAAGATTTTAAAAACAAGGCAACATTACTATTGCAGAAATTGTGAGAAACGTGTCTTTATTACTTTTGTTTTCTTACTGTTTGTTATAAGACAGAAATGAACAGGTTGTGAAAAATCAGTCGATCTGACAGTAAAAAACAGTAATTTGTAAAGTCTTTGACATTATGTGTTCAGCTGTCTAGATTACATTTTATTACTCCATTAACTTACTGTTTACAGGTGCTGAGTGATGCTTGATGAAAGTAAGCAATGGAGGCTCTACTGAAAATAGACATTATAGTGAACTAGGACCAGGGGAACACAGCAATAGCAGCAGCTGCACCAGAGGGATGTGATCACATACTGAGTAGGCCGACTAGTTGGGGAACTAATGCACCTTTGACTAGTCAAAGCCCTGATCAGCATCTCATAAACGGTCTTTAGAAATACTTATACTAAAGATCTATTTATGTATACTACTATATGAAGGGACTGTTAGGCAGGGATTATAGAAATGTGCCCGCAACTGCTAGTGCAATTGGGGCATGGAGGACTTGACAGGTTCCCTTTAAGACCTGGATAAAGTGTGGGCCACACTGTGCCCTACACCCCACTCTACTACATGCTGCTGCATGATATCTCTGCTATGTGCATCCTCAGTATACAGTAGAATTGAGTACATTGGTGCAGGATGGAGTCAACAGATTCTTCTTCCACCAATCACTGAGACAGCAGATGTGATGGTGTGACTTCATCGCATCTGCTGTGTGGAGTCAGTACACCGAAGACCTGAGGGAGAATGGGAGTAAAGTGAGTATAGGGGAATGGGAGTGAAGTAAGTATGTGTTGTGGTTTTTTCTTCTGTGTGGGACTACATATATTGAGACTATGTGGAGGCTCAAGCTGTATATAGGGATTTATGTGGGCGTTCACACTGTATGTAGGGGACTCATGCTGTATGTAGGGGACTATGTGGGGTTCACACTGTAAACACAGCGCTATGTGAGGGCACATACTGTATAAAGGGGGCTACATGGAGGTTCAAACTGATTATAAGGAGGTTATGTGGAAACTCATACTGGGAGGCTATGTGCGGGCTCATACTATTTATAGGGAGGCAAAGAGGGGGTTCGTACTGTTTATGGGGAGGATATGTGTGGTGCATACTGTATGTAGGAAGCTACGTGGAGGCTCAAACTGAATATAGGGGGGCTATGTGAGGCTCATACTGTATATAGAGAGCTATGTGGAGGTCCAAACTGATTATAGGAAGGCTATGTGGGGGACAAATCTTTTATTGAGGAGGCTATGTAGGGTGCATTAGTGTTCTTTTTTTTTCACAAACGTCTGAATTTTTTTCACCATGTTTGGTATGTACAAACTCGTACCGACCTGATGAATCATACACACATGTGCATTTTACCATATCGTGAACATGGTGAATAAAAAAAATGTGAAATTTCACTTTTTTGCAATTTCACCACACTTGGGAGTTTTTGTCTCATTTTCCAGTTCAATATTTGGTAGAATGAACAGTGTCAATCAAAAATATAAGACATCCTGCAAAAAAAACAAGCCCTCATATGGCTATATTGATGGGAAAACAAAAAAGTTATGACTCTCGGAAGAAGGGGAGGGAAAAATGAAAAAAAGACAGAAAATCGCCCAGGGGTGAAGTGGTTAACTTTGCTGGTTTTATATCTATCCCATGGACTGAGAGTTATCTGGTTGGATAGGTTCCTTGCACAAATTTATTTTGAACATTAAAATGATAGGTTGCGATAAGCTTCCTTTTCTCTTTTATCAAATTATTACCATTCCATGTTTCACAGAGTTGGCCCTATATTGGTATGCAGTCACTGAGCATGGTCTATGGAGTGCATTGTCAGTGCGCAATGACAGTGACACACTGGCGAACAGAGACAGCATACTGAGCGCTTGTCGGCACTGACAACTGGCGCATGCTGAGCATAGCATAGAATAGTCCAGCCCCTAAAGAGTCGTCCCATATGATGGTTTCCAGGTGGGCAGTGACCGCTGCACCAGTCCCCGGATGACATCTTCTTTGAGAATCCCCAGTGCATGCTGGGAGACTCAAATGGAATGTCATCCAAAATATGGAAAAACCACAGATAGAAAGTTAAAATATAGAGCAGAGGTCCCCAACTCCAGTCCTCAAAGCCCACCAACAGTGTAGGTTTTCAGGATTTCCTTAGCATTACAAGGGTTGGAATCATCACCAGTGCAGGTAATTAAATTCACACCTGTGCAATACTAAAGAAATCCTGAAAACATGCGGTGTTGGTGGGCCTTGAGGACTGGAGTTGGGGACCTCTAATATGGAGGGAAGGGCCTTTTTTTAATGTAATTATGGTATATTAGAAGAGGCAGACTTTTTTCCAATAACTACTGAAGAAATTCATACAAAATTCAGTCACAATTCAGACAACCCCTTTAAAGTAAAGGTTCAGCTGTAAAATGATTTAGATTATTTTTTTTATGTGGCATATTCTAAATCATAGCTAATAAATCTGAAATATAAAACTTGACTCATTATAGCTGCAAGTGATTCCTATTTACTTACCTAGAAAGAAAAGCCTGGTGCTGCTTGATGGTGTCCAGCTCGTATGTGGAGGAGTCACTTCTTTTACGTGGAAGCTGTTTCTTTGGATCTTCACCATTGCTCCGAGGTATATCAATGTTACTTCGGCTCAAGTGCCTGCTAGTCTCCAGGTTTGAACTGCTGCAGTAGCTGTTGTTGACGCTGATTCCTGGAGACAGGAGGTCCGTGTCCTGGAATAAATAAAGAACACGTCAAAGAGCCTGCATCACGCAAGGCAATGTATGCATTCAAGTTGCAACAACTTGCTAGATTTGTTGAATAATAGAAGAGATCTACTTTAATATTCGGTCTGTACCTCGGCTAGTTCAGCTTCCTGAATTTCTACCTACATATCTGGCCATTATTATGATGCTCTACTCTTGTCTTCCTTGTTTATTTGTATCATATAATTGTACTCCTAAATCGTCACTTTTATTAGTAAATGTTCTTGAGGAATAGCTGAAAAAAACATACTAAACTAGGTAGAGTTTTTTTCTATAAAAGGTCAATATTTCCACTGTGATGAGATGAGGCATTGAATGGTCTGGCATCTGCTAACCCTACTTAGGGCCACTTTACACACACCAACTTATCTGTCCAACTTCTGACCAACTTACTGGTTGCAGTGAAATCATGGACACATTGCTCCATTTGTACACAGCCACAAAATGGAGCAATTAGTCCATGATTTCACCGCAACCAGTAAGTTGCTCAAAAGTTGGACAGAAAAGTTGGTGTGTGCAAAGTGGCCCTTACTCAACTTACTCAGCAGACACGAGCAGATATATGATCCAATAGTCACATCAATCACTAACACAATTCCCAGTTTATTTAAAGAGAACCTGTCACCAGGTTTTTGCAACTTAATCTGAGAATAGCATTATATAGGACCCGAGATCCTGATTCCAGCGATGTGTCACTTACTGAGCTGCTCAGTGTAGTTTTGATAAAATCACTATTTAATCAGCTGGAGATTATCATTTGCTAATCTGGTAGTCTGGCATATTCACAGACTGCTAAATCTGCAACAGAGAAAACACAAATTTTATGAAAATGACAGCAAGCAGCTGAGTAAATGACACATCGCTGGAATCAGGGTCTCTATTTTTACATTATGCTGCTCTCAGATGGGATGGCAAAAACCTGGTGATAGGTTCCCGTTAAGCGTAATAGCATACTTGTTCCTCAGTTCTGTTTTACTCATGTTAGATCTTTTCCCCTCCAAAATATGCCCTGCTGGAGATATTTGCCATCAACCTTTATAAAAGGTAATGTTCAAGACAATTTCTGGATTATTGATGTTATCTGTTGGCTACACATCTTTTTCTGACAATCTATGAAGGTCTGTTTTCACATGTTCATTTCTATAACTCAGGTTGGGATTCTCTGACAAGGGAGCGACAGTCTTACCATAATAATATTACTTGGCACAGCACATAGCCAGAGAGTCGCAGGTGAAAACAGGTAAAAAATAATAAATGTATTTCAATATTGTGCACTGTTGGTAACATCTGTATTGGATTTTACTAAATGAAAAAGGTTATGTGACAATCCTTATATATTGTTAACTAATTTTATTCCAAAAAGTGAGATTTTCTGAAAAACCTACAAAATCAGAGTGTGTAGGTAACCATCTGAATGCTATGAAACAGGACGACCGGCTACTTAAAACACAGGGAACACGTCTTTTGCATGCCACAGATTTCTCTAACGTCATCTGATCCCAAGTGGTTTGGCAGAAAGTCATTAAGGAGATGATGTTTATTTTCCGAAGTGCTATTATGGTGTAATTTAATCTGCTTAACCTAATGTAACCCACTTGTGAGGCGGAAAGTGTACAGAAGTCCAAAGGCTTTAGTCCATATTTATAGAAAATCTGTCACTAGCTTTATGCTGTCCATTCTAAGGGCAGAACAACGCAGTGAGAGAGATCCTGACTCCAACGCTGGGTCACTTACTGAGATTCTTCCTGAAGTTTTGATACAAGCACAATTTTATCTATTGCTCAATGATGGGTGCGCTTGTGTAGACCACAGCTCCGGCTACCTCCACTCCCATTAGTGATTGACAGATTTCTGCGTATACTGGGAATAGGCAGAAAACTATCAATCAATAGCAAAAGCAGAAATGCTATTAGTGAGACACATAAAACTAATATTTTTCAGGCCCTTGGAAGACAATATTTGGTATTTTTTTTAATATAATGAACTGACAAGATAACTGGATTAAATTCAGCGATACCTGTACACTGACAATGCTTCCTCTTCGGCTGCTGTTCTGACTTTCACACACAGTTTGATTGCTGTAACATAAGGCATCAAATCCCAAAATTCCTCCAACACAGTCACCAACTAAACAAACCTGCAAAAAAAATTAATCACAACATTACAATATTGCCACCTATTGGAGGTATTCCTTTATTTTCCCCATGGAACATTGACAAAACAAACCCGTACAGCCCAACGCATGTTGTCATCACTTCAAGAGACCAGTTTTTGATCTTAATTTATTTCCAGCTGATCACCAGAGCATTAGATTATTTTCCTTTGCAAATCCACCATACCATTCCAGAAACATGTTCTTTTTTCATTACGGTCTTTACAAGGGAAGTTATACAAAGCAGCCTAAAGACACGTCGTCAGGAAATGCCTCTTTGGTAAAGACTATAAAATTAGCACAAAATAAAAAAGCAATTTCTCTAAAACAGTATGATGGATTTAAAAAACAAGCAAAGAACAAAAAGAACATTACATAGGGAGCAGAAGGAATAAAATAAGAACAAAAACCTACCACTTCTGACCTGGTGACAGATCGTCTTTAACGAGAAAGATATACTGTGTCACATACAGTTGATCCTCTGATGTGGACTGATGGACAATGTTTCTCGCAGGTCACCCCAAATGGTCAATCTTTCTGAATATACCGGTTTCAGTTGACAGATTGATACTAAAATAAAGTGATACCTCTGCTTTCGTCGATAATTTGTCTGATAACAATCGTCGAAAACCAATGAAAACCGAGGCAATTATTTTCTTAGGAACCAATGTAAATCCAATTAATTTGTTTTAGAGACTCCAAAATAAATACCATAAACACATTTCATACAGAATAAAAAAGGAGAATTTTGTATACTTACCGTAAATTCCTTTTCTCTTAGCCTCTAATTGGGGGACACAGGACCGTGGGTGTTATGCTGCTGTCCACTAGGAGGCGACACTAAGCAATCTGCAAAAGAGTAACAGTGGCTCCTCCTCCTCAGTATACACCCCTGGGGCAGGCACTGCCTCCTCAGTTTTGTGCTAAAGCAGTAGGAGAAGTAACAAGGTTAACCAATACCAACAAGGCCTGGCAAGGCCATAACGTAACAAAATAAGAGTAACAAAAACCACTAGAAACAAGGCCGTATGGCCAACAGGGTGGGTGCTGTGTCCCCCAATTAGAGGCTAAGAGAAAAGGAATTTACGGTAAGTATACAAAATTCTCCTTTTCTCCTTCGCCTCATTGGGGGACACAGGACCGTGGGACGTCCCAAAGCAGTCCCTGGGTGGGAAAGACAATGGAACTAATGATACTGAACAAGTCAGTGAACAGAGAAACACCTACAGGTGGGCAACCGCCGCCTGAAGGATGCACCTACCCAGACTAGCGTCCGCCGAGGACTGGGTATGAACACGGTAGTGCTTGGTAAAAGTGTGTAAGCTCGACCAGGTGGCCGCCTTACACACTTGGAGAGCCGAGGCTTGGTGCCGAATGGCCCAGGAGGCCCCCACGGCTCGGGTAGAATGTGCCTTGATCCCCGCTGGAAGAGGAGTAGTTTTCATCGTGTAGGCCTCTTGGATAGCTGATCTAATCCATCTAGCCAGTGTAGCCTTGGAAGCTGGCATACCCTTACGGGGGCCTTCCGTCAGAATGAACAGAGTGTCTGACTTACGGAAATGTGCAGTTCTGGAGACATAAATGCGAAGCGCCCTGACGAGATCCAGAGTATGCAGGGCTCGTTCGAACCTGTGAACCGGAGTAGGGCAAAAGGAAGGCAATGAAATATCCTCATTCAGATGGAAAGAGGAGACAACCTTAGGCAGGAATGACGGCACCGGGCGTAGGACGACCTTGTCCTGATGGAACACCAGGAAGGGTGGCTTACAGGAAAGCGCCGAGAGTTCGGACACTCGGCGAAGAGAAGTGATAGCCACTAGAAAAACCACCTTCAGAACCAGAAAGTGGAGGGAGATATCCCGAAGAGGTTCAAAGGGAGGTTCCTGCAGAGCCGTAAGTACCAGGTTAAGGTCCCATGTATCTAACGGTCGTTTGTACGGAGGGACGATGTGATTAACTCCCTGGAGAAAAGTTTTAACCTGCGGCTTAACAGCAAGGCGACATTGAAAGAGTACTGAAAGAGCCGAGACCTGACCCTTAAGGGAACCTAGTGAGAGACCAGACTCCAACCCCGACTGAAGGAACCCTAGAACTAGCGGCAAGGAATAGGGAAGAGGGGGTTGATCTCGAGAAAAGCACCATGCGAAGAAGGCTTTCCAGGTGCGATGATAAATCTTTGCCGATGCCGACTTCCGAGCTCTGATCATGGTCTGAATAACGGCAGGGGAGAAACCCGCTTGGGTTAGTACCCAGGTCTCAAGGGCCACGCCATCAAATTCAGGGCGTCTGAATTCTGGTGGTAAAACGGTCCCTGCGACAGAAGGTCGGGACGACAAGGGAGGCGCCAAGGAACGTCCGCCGCGAGCTGGACGAGATCGGCGTACCATGCCCGTCTGGGCCAGTCTGGGGCTATGAGAATGAGTTGAATGCCCTCTTGTTTTATCTTCCGCACGACTCTGGGAATGAGAGGCAGAGGAGGGAAGATGTAAGGCAGCTGGAACTGGGACCAGTTCTGAACTAGGGCATCCGCCCCTAGTGCTTGCGGGTCGTGAGATCTGGCCATAAACCTGGGAACCTTCGTGTTGAGCCGAGATGCCATCAGGTCTACGTCCGGGGTCCCCCAGCGACGGCAGATTTGTTGGAACACGTCGGGGTGTAGGGATCACTCTCCCGAGTCCATGCCCTGGCGGCTGAGAAAATCCGCTTCCCAGTTTTCCACTCCTGGGATATGAACTGCTGACAGCGTTGAGTTCGTCGATTCTGCCCAGTGGAGAATGCGTTGCACTTCGTGCATGGCCTGGAGACTGTGTGTTCCGCCTTGATGGTTGATGTATGCCACGGCCGTGGCATTGTCCGACTGAATCCGTACCTGTGTGCCTGCCAGCATGGAATGAAAGGCCTTCAGAGCTAGAAATATGGCCCGGATTTCCAGGAGATTGATTGGCTCGGCCGACTCCGCTGGGGACCATGTTCCCTGTGCTGTGTGACGACGATGTACCGCTCCCCATCCGCTGAGGCTTGCGTCGGTGGTGACTATCTTCCAGCAAACCGGTAGAAAGGACCTCCCCCTTGTGAGGGAACGAGGTTTGAGCCACCAATGGAGGGAACTCCTTGCTGCAGGAGGCAAACGGAATAACTTGTCCAGGGCAGAAGGATTCCTGTTCCACGAAGTCAGAATTGCCCGTTGGAGAGGCCTGAGGTGAAGTTGAGCAAACGGCACCGCCTCCATAGAGGCAACCATCCTTCCCAAGACTCTCATGGCGAACCGAAGTGAATGAGGACACGGC